>CAJQZJ010001638.1:5016319-5038128 GCA_907164525.1 Lophiomys imhausi
AATAATAATAATAATAATAATAATAATAATAATAATAATAATAATAAAAAAAATTAGTTGGGCCAAAGATAGGTAATTAATTTTTGACTAATGTGTTTGTCAGCACCCTTTCTTCTCAATGGAAAGTAGGCGCTCTAGATTGCCAGCCCATCTCTTGTCTTTTCACATATCTTTATGTGTATCTGGAGAGAGTGGTGTACCCCGAGAGCATGGCTAAGATAAGTAGCTAAGGGGAAAGGTTGCTGGGCTCCTGAACCATTTTCTCTTCAATATGTCCTTGGTCCAGTGACCTCTTGGTGACCCCTTAAGTTCAGCACCCAAAGTAAATGCCTCATCTGCTCTCCCTTGCCTTGATGAACTGTCTGACCCACATGTGTTTTCTCTTAGCCACCAGTCACTAAAAGTCTTGTCACCAACTGTAAGCCAGTAACTGACAAAATCCACAAAGCATATAAAGACAAGAACAGATACAGGTAAGAAGTTGGTTTGTCTTTGCTCAGCCTAACAGTTGTCAAGATCTGGCCTGTTTATACCCCACAATGCTTTATTAATTGTTCGTTCATTATGTGAGATTTCCTCTAGTAATCTTAAAAGATGCATTCATTTCTGTTCATGTTGAGTACACTAACTTTTTCAAAGTGATTTTCCTATTGAAATTTTGTTTTCCGTTTCCTTGTATTTACTAAACTCTCTAAATATGTCTGATAATTAGGTTTGAAATCATGGGAGAAGAAGAAATTGCTTTCAAGATGATTCGTACCAACGTTTCTCATGTAGTTGGCCAGCTGGACGACATAAGAAAAAACCCCAGGTACTATTTTTTTTTCTGATTGATTATAAAAATGTGGGGTTTTATTTGTTTTAATTCTGAAGCTCCATATAACTTAGAAGGGAGTAAGCAGGACTAGAGAGTGGCTTACTTCAGGTAGGAGTAGAGAGAGAAGCTCCATGGTAAAAAGACAGGGTTTCAGCTGGTCTCGGCAAGGAAGCAGCACTTGTAAGTTCCCCACAGAGGGCCTCACCCAGACTACTGAGAGCTGGGTGGTACCCGCTGTTCAGTGAAGTCCAGAGCTGTGGGTGGGGGTGAGACTGGGGAGCTTGTACATACCTGGCACTCAGTATTCCTAAAAAGGTTGGTTCCTCCTGAGAAGTTGCCTTGGCGGTTAGGCTGAGCCCCTCATGCCCTCCCAGCACACGGACGGATCGCTTGAGTGGGTTCCTTAACTGCTGGGGCAACTTATTGGCTGTTTGGTAACCTGAGGCTTCTTAGCTTTTTTCTGTTTTTTATTTTGTTTCACCTTATTTTTGAGACAGGTTCTCACTAGCCCAAGCTGGCCTGGAACTCACAGAGATCTGCCTCAGCCTCCTGAGTGGAGGTACAGGCACCAGCCACCATTCTCAGTTAAATTCTCTTTTGTTCTTTCTGTAAGGTATTTTTTTTTGGGGGGGGGGGCTGGTTTTTGTTTCTCTGTGTAGCCCTGGCTGTTCTGCTGGAACTCACTCTGTAGACCAGGCTAGCTTCAGACTCAAGAGATTCACCTGCCTCTGCCTCCCCAGTGCTTGGATTAAAGGTGTACACCACTGCCTTTCTCTAAGTTCTTAACTTGTTCCTACATCCTCTCTATTTTTTCAAGAATTGGTAGTTGGATCTGAAGGTATTGTTAAATTTTCTTGATTTTTTTTTATTGTTGTTTTCAAAAGTGTTGTTGTCACAACATATCATAATCTTAATAGGACCATAGTTTAGTGACTTCTGCCTTAAAGAAAACTTGAGACAAGAAAGAACACGCCATCCTAACCTGCTTTGGCTGCACTCTAGCCTCTCACAGCTTGCTTGGAGACACATTAATTCAAAACTCAAATAGTCTACACTTTAGGGCACCATCTCTTGTTTCAGTCGTCCACAAGAGCATGGTGTAACAGGCAGTCCAAAGAAGTTATGTTAAGTGCCCTGCCTGTGCAGCCAGTCAGTACATTCACTGGACACACACATCTGGGTGCACGAAATGGAAGTCATTCATTAATTCCCATAGTTATGAAGATGTTTTGGAATTTTCTGCCCCAGTTCTCATGTTTTACAGGGAAGGAATTTGCAAGGAATTTTTACAAAACACTCCTCCTCCAGGGGACTATCAGCAGGTGTTCCAATTTGGGGTGCTGGCACACTGAAATACTTTTGGAACCCAGATTTCTTTTTTTATTAGGTCAGGCTCCTGCGTGTGATAACCAACAGTTCTTTGTTGTTTCAGGAAGTTTGTCTGTCTGAATGACAACATTGACCACAATCATAAAGATGCCCAGACAGTGAAGGCTGTTCTCAGGGACTTTTATGAATCCATGTTTCCCATACCTTCCCAATTTGAGCTGCCAAGAGAGTATCGAAACCGTTTCCTTCATATGCATGAGCTCCAGGAATGGTAAATTCTAGTTTTGCATTTGTGTGTGTGTGTGCCTGTGTATCTATATATACTATATTCGAATCTGGATTTTAGGTTGCTGGCAGTTCTTTGATGTGCTAACTACTGTGTAATTTATTTGGGAAAATATAGGTACAATTTTTGTTTTATTAAACATTTAAAAGACATTTACTGGCATTTCAAGAAATTTGAGAAAATATGTAACTGGGGTTTTTCAGCTGTTTACTGACTGAGACTTTACTTATTCAGTTGTTGTTGAACAGCTGCACTGATATGAAGATCTTGTAGTGCAAAATGACAGGCACATGTAATCAGCATGGGCCGACCAGGCTGTTGGGCCAGCTTTCAGAGGCAGTTGAAACTTCATAGATACTATCTGAAAGATCGACCTGTAGTAAGTGTTGTTTAGGATGAAGACAAGAGAAGGCAGATAAAAGTTGACATAGAGTTCATCGAGTACACCCTACCATTTTCAAACATGCAGTTCACGGGCGTTTATATATTCACAGTGCAGCACTGATGTGGTTTGAAGACTTTTTCATCCCTCAGGAAGTATCCCAGCAGCCTATGAGCAGTCATTTTCTCATCACCTTACCCTCAGCCCCTGGTGTAGCAAGGTGGCTTTTGCTTTTTGTTTTATTATTCCTTCTAATTATTTTTACTGTACTTAATACTTCTGCTTCCCTCCCAACCCTTGTTTTTTTCCAATCCCCCAACACTATGTAGGAGAGAAGGGAAGTTAAAGGGGGAAGCATAGAGTTCTCTTTGAGCTACTTCCTGATGATTAGGGTCCTCGGTTTCCTGGAGGCAATACCAATCTCAGTATTCACAATATCCAGAAGTCCAGCAAACCAGGAAACAGCAGCAGGAAGAACAAGCAGCAGTTTGGGGGAGCATCCACAGCACGGAGAGCAGCAACCTTTTTCTTCTTTGTAGTGCCCCCTTCACCTCAGGGCTCTGCCATTTTGTTTCCTCAAGTCTTCAGAGTTAAACTTGCTCAGCTGGCTATGCCACAACCCTGCGAGCTCACGAGGCACAGTTAATAGTTTACACCTTTGGTCTTAACTGAAGCAGCCTCACACCTGGGATTAAACAAAAACATTCTCATAGCTGTTACATATATACATACATACACACATACACACATACACACACATACACACAAAACTCTTACCAAACCCTGGTGGTAACCATTTATTTGCTTTCTCTCAGTGAATTTACCTGTTCTGGATATTCCTTATGTAAGGACTTGTGCCATGTGACCTTGTGTCTCTTACTTCTTTCCTCTAGGGGAGCTGTTTGTTTTCTTCAGTGACAAAGATCAAACCAATGGCCTTGTATGTACTCCAGACAAGTGCTTTACAACCAAGATACCCTTGAGCCCTTGATTTTTAAGACAGGGTTTCCTTATGTAGCTCATGAGACAGGGTTTCCTTATGTAGCTCATGCTGGTCTAGAATTCCCTTTGGAGCCCATGCTGGTCTTCAACTTGTGATCTGATCCTTGCGTCAGCCTCATGAGTGCTGGGAGTAATTTGCTCATAAAGTAGCTAGAAAGTGGTAGATCAAGCCTGACTTGTATTTACACATTCTAGTATATTCCGTAGCTGATGTGTGTGCTTTCTTTATTATTTTATTCACTGCCATGAGGTCAGGCAGCTTTATCTTTGAACCTATGAAGACTTTTAACCCTTTGCCTGCCTCCCTAGGTCAGATGCTGGGATCCAAAGATGAAACATATATAGTGCCAACTTTGAGGTGCCCTCATTCTATCCAGGGTGATGGACATCAGACAGAATATGTTAGGTGTGCCAGTAAGGTTTGTGGTGATATTGGAGTACTTGGGATGGGACCACTGATTGTTTTAGGGAAAGTGATATTTGGACTTGATTTTTGTCCTTAATAGCTCTCACCCCAAAGAGAATAAAAGTTTACTCTTGAGCCAAATGTGAGTAACTGTCATTCAGGAAATGAATTCAGCTTCCCAAATGATACATTCCTATGTGGAAAGTTTCATGAAGTAACTGTAGTTATAAAACAAAAGAAAGTTATAAATAAAAGTACTTTTAAAAAAATACACTGGTAGAAACAGGTTAACAGCTGTCTGCAAAAATACAATTCTCATGTCAAAGTAGATATGTTTATTCTGGAGCCAAATATTACTGACCATGCCCTGAGAACACAGATTTAAGTTACCCCAAATTCCACGTTCCAATGTGATTATAGTTAGATGAAGTATTTTATAATAACATAACAAAGAAAGTCATAAATTAAGGTCCTTTTAAAATATATTGGTGGAAACATTAGATTGGTGGGTTAAAACCAACCAAATGTCTGTTATAGGCTTTATGCTGTCTGTTAGCCTTCAAAGGAATTAAGAAAGAGCAGTAGACAATAGACAAGGTTGGAAGAGACTCTCATGGGACAGTCTTGGCAGGCAGCTTAAAGGAATTTGGTGGGTGCAGTTGGATAAATGAAACAGTGTGCTTGTGGCTCCTATTGGTTCATTTTCATTTTAATAAGGAGAGGCGGTGAGTCAGAATGGATTCGTCTTACATATGCAGCTTCTCACTGTGCTCAGTTTCCTGAGTTGTGAAGACAGAGTGCTTTGCGTGCTTCCAAGTGTTAATTCCTCTAGTCCAGTTTCTGACTTTATCTTCAATGGCATACTTGAGTAACTGGCGGGCTTAAAAGTAGTTTGAGCTCTTTTCTGTGGCATGTCCTAGGGAGTTGGCCATGTCAAGATGAAGCTGGATATCTTCTCCCCAGCCACCAGCTATAAGAAACACATTGAAGTGGGTTATGAACGCAAGCTTTGTACGTTCTATGAGAAGTGCATGGCCACAGAAATTGCTGCTGGTGCTCTGGGCAAAGAGGGAATGGTCATGTGGTCCAAATCAATAGTGGCGATGACAAAGATGGCTTCCTCATAAAGCAAGGTGTCTTGACTCATGGCAAGAGTGTGCCTGCTGGCTGCTGTTATACACCAAGGAGAACTGAAGAGAGGAAGTGCCAGTCTGTTCAGGATACATTGTAGATGCTAGTTGAGTGTTCTCAACTTGATTATTGCAAAGAGAAAAAAAGAGAGAGAGCAAGAAAGATGTTCCTGGACTGATGAATGCTACTGTGCCTTTAGGTTGGGGCCTAAAAGAGCTAGCAGGACCCAAAAGTTTTCAGTCTCTCTGAGGAAGATGATGTCTTCCAGTATGTTGTCAGAAAGCCCATAAACAAAGAAGCTAAGATGCCCAGGACCAAAGCATCCAAGGTTCAGCATCTTGTCACTCCATATGTACTGCAATACAAATGCTGGTGTATTGCTCTGAGGAAACAATGAACTAAGAAAAACAAGAAGGAGGCTGCATGCCTGCCTCAGGTTCTTGAGTGCAGGATACAGGCTCAGCTATTATTTTTTCTTGAAGTTAGGGTCTTTTAAATTTATATTAGATGTTTTCTGTTAGTGTGTACCTAATAACATGTTTTGTTGTTCCCTCACTCTACTTTCCTATCTCCCTGCCCTCTCTTATTGGTTCTCTTCTTTCCCCATTAGCATCCCTTATTCCCTTGTGATATATGTACTGCCTTAGCTTCTGTCCCCCACCCCACCTGGTAGGAGTTTTTCTTTCCCTCTCGTGGTAGCTTTTTAGCTTCCCAGCCTGCATACCCACAGGAATAGATACGATTAAACTCTAGAATCCACATAGGAGAGAAAGCATGCAGTATTTCGAGTCTGACCTTTTTCTCTTAACCTGAGAATATCCAGTTGCACCCATTTTCCTGCAGATGTGCTGATTTCATTTTCTTTATGGCTCAGTAAATCCCATCACCTCTTGACGGACATCTAGGCTGCTTCTGTGTCTTGTTGTAGCTCCTGTGAATAGTGCAGCGGTAAGCCCGGCTTGTGGCGAGGGCCTCCAAGGCCCACGTAGATTCTGAATGAGCCACTGAACTGCCTGTGTCTGGTCACAGATGTTAGAAATGCAGTGAAGAAAGGACCATGCGTGGAAGAATGTGACTTAAACTAGAGACATCTGTTCCCAGAGAGCTGTAAGAATCTGGAAGTAGCCCAAATGTAGTAGCTACTACTTCATCTTTCAGATCTTACGTTAAGTATTTGTATTGGAAGCTCATAACAATTCACTACTTCCAAACAACAGGTGAGAAGTTGCCGCATTCCCTCTCCTATCCCCAGCTCCTGTCGACTCCTTCATTCTACCCTCAGAACGTCAATTCTACTTCATTTTCCTTCTCATCACTCTAAAACAGCCCCTCACTCTCTGCCATGCCTTAGCTAAAACTGGACTGTGTGCCTTACTTGTCCATCTGTCCTTCACACAGCCTCCATTTTTACCTTCCTTGTATGACACACCAAGAACCCCACGTTTCATCTACTTTCCTGTTAGAGTTTTACATTCAAACTTAATTTCCAGAGTCCTGCCAACTGCCTTCCTGAGGCTCTGCAATTCCCAGAACCTCGCCAGCTTTTGTCGTTGGTTCTGCAGGACCCTGGGTGACTGTGTCCTTCTGCCGGTGTTATTTTCCCCTTTTCAGCTGGACATGTTCCTTCTCTCTCAAGGCTAAGGAAAACCATGACCATATTGGTGCAGCTGTCCCCATTTCTCGGGGAGTTTTCAGCAAAACATTAATTTTGATAACCCGTTTCTAGCCACCTAATAAGAAACAGTATTTATTATAAAGTAACAGATCTGAACTTGTGTTAGAAATATATGTTTTATTAATATTTTAGGATTGACTGGATAGTATCTTTTTTGCTTCACAATATGCACAGTGTGTTTTTGCAAAAAGTCAATGAGTAACTCTTGCATATTTTCTGAACAGGAGGGCATATCGAGACAAGTTGAAGTTTTGGACCCATTGTGTACTAGCAACATTGATTATATTTACTATATTCTCATTTTTTGCAGAACAGGTAAGTTTTGTATGTTTCACATGGCGTTTTAGAAAATGATATAAACTCACACCTTCAGTCAGGTATAGATTCTGAGTACTTGGGAGGTTGAATCACAAGTTTAAGGATAGCCTGGGCTACTTAGAAGCTGTGTTGAAAATCTGCACCACCAACCCACCAATCCCCACCCTGGTACTAAGTTTTTATCCTCCTACCTTTCTAGAGAAGCCACAGCGTCTTCTCTTCAGGTGGCCATGGTCCTGCATGTCGCCGTACACACACCTGCTTACAGTCCTTTGAATTGTCCTTCCTCCTCAGTCATCATCCTCTTCCCCACCCGGGTTCACTTCTGTCCACCTGGGCATACATTCAACCTCCTTGATGAGGGTCCAGAAGTAGGAGGACGATGTAAGGGATGATCATACAGTGATAGGAGAACCTTCCCTGAGCCACAAGTGTGAAAGACTGTGAAGGAGGTAGAAAGGGAGGACCAGGGAACCGGGCCCTTTCTGGTGCAGCCCAGAGGCCTTCTCAGCCTCGTAGGAGGTGACTGCTGAATGGAGTTGCTGTACTTGTCAAGCCCAGGAAATGCACACTGAAAACGACCATAAACAGTGAGCTTTAGGATAAATGATTGCTTCCTGCCACTGACGGATTAAAATTCAAGGTCCAGTGAAAGGGCAGGACTCTGTGACAGCTGGACCTTCATCTGCTTTCCAAGCACCAAGAACTTCCGTGAGCTTTATTGTCCTGTTCTTATGGGGGGAAATAAACTTAGGAAAGAACTAAAACACACAGACACACCAAAATAAAAACAATAGTACCCTCTTTTAGAACACGCCCCCCCCCCCCCCCAGGCACTTAGCAATCTCCTCTCAGCTGTTTCAAGATAAAGCAGGAGAGGTACCTAGCTGAAATGAGCCACGGGAGCGTTGTAAAGGACATGAAGGCTAAACTGGCTCTTGTGTCATTTGTACTAGGAGAGAACAGGGAGCTAGAAAGATGGGAGAGAGGGAGAAGAAAAAGGAAGAGTCTCTTCCACACTCCGTGTTCTCCCACTCAAATCTGGGACTTTCCTTCTGTCTCTACTCCTTGCTTGCTTCCTTTACAGACAAGCACTTCCCCACCCCCCACCTCAGGCCCCAGTCCCAGCTCCTTCATGGAATTTCTCAAAAGGACAGCTAGCCTCCACCTCTGAAGGGAAATGGCTGGCTCTGCTTAGATGGAGAGAGAAAGTCAACGTTAGAGACACAAATGGAAACCATAGAAACAATGATGGTTAGATTTTCCATTTCAGTTATAGTTCGTGTAACTGTTTTGTTTTGTTTTGTTTTTTTGAAAAAAAGAAGTATTAGTTCAGGTTCTAAACAAATTTAGAGATGAATTTTAAGAATTTTAAAAATTATTTGTTTATTTTTTATTACATTTATTTATTACTTCAAGTTACACTCCATCACAGCCCCCTCCCTCCACCCTTCTTGGTCCCACCCGCCCACTCTCTCCCCCTTCTCCCACCTATCCTACTCCTCCCATGTGGGGTGCCCCCACATCTCAGCTCCTTCATTTCATCAGCCATATGAGGGCTAAGAGTTTCCTCTTGCACTGGAGGCCTACATGGTACCTCCACTAGGGCAAAGTGTCCCATTAACAGGTAACAAAGTTCATGTTCCTGTTCCTTTCGGTCTGTTGGTTGTAGGATAGTTATCCTACACTATATGGCTAAAATCCAGTCATAAGTGAATACATGCCATGGGCATCTTTCTGGGTCTGGGTTAGCTCACTCAGGATTCTTATGTATGGGTGTTTTGCCAGCATGTTTCTAATGGGTCATGTGCATGTAGTGCCAGTGGAGGCCACAAGAGGTCATTGGATTGTGTGGAACTGGAGTTGCAGGCAGTAGTGAGCAGAGGTGCTGGAAAGAAACCCAAGTCCTCTCAAGAACAGCCAGGGCTCTTAACTGCTGAGCCATCTCCAGCACCAAGAAATGAACGTTTTACATCACAACCTATTCCTAACCACTATCTTTATTTTCATATGACTGTTGATAAGTATAGAAAAAAAGAAAAACACTGATAGGATTCTAATATAGTTTTTCTTAAACTGTCTTACAAAAAAAAAGAGTCTGTTCAAACCCAGAATTAGTGTTCTAATGATTAAGCAGAGACAATTCTTTTCAATTAAAAGCAAACAAAGATCTTAAAAATAAATGGCCTTAGCAATGGTTACATAAAATCTGTTGTTACAGATCTTCAAAAAATGAACTGTGGGCCAACATAATTTTAATCTCTGTGGACATGTGGTAAAGCATACTGAGCGAAGCACTAAGCAGAACCAATGATCACTTTTATTTTGGGGAAATGTGAAGGAAACTTTTTTGTTGTTGTTGTATGAGACTGTGGCAGTGATCAAGAAGATTGTGTGGGCCACAGAAGGAAAGCTGGCTTCACTCAGTCTTTTATCAATATGGAAAACCAATATTTAGTATCTGTCTTCCATCACGTAGATAATTGCTCTGAAGCGGAAGATATTTCCCAGGAGGAGGATACACAAGGAAGCTAGTCCAGACCGGATCAGGGTGTAGAAGGTCTGCATTGAAAGTCACCTACCTCAGTGTCTTGTGAGCATCTCCCCCCTCACCGTCCCAGGGTGTGCCTATGCTGTGACACGAAGACAGCCTGGTCGGAAGAAGGGACAGTGTGCCATCCATGTCCTTCTGCAGCGTGACTAGACCTCACTGTCCTGGGGTTGACCAGCGCACTGAGAACTTGTGCTGACAGCTCGTACAGCTCGTACTTTTAAAGGATTTGCTGAAGGGCCTGTCAGCTTGTTGATAAACCCTTACTGACAAGCTGCTAGTTTCCTCCGCAATCACTGCAGACTAAGAAGCCAGGCCAGCTTGGGAGCAAGTGCCGAGGGACCCCAGTCTTTGCATTCCAAGCCTTTTGGCATAATTTTCACTTTTCCTTTTATTCATTTCCCATTTAAAAAAATAAGTTGGTACTATTCTCGCTTCTGAAAATAATGAATCAAGATGTAAAAACATGTTTGTATAGATCTTATTTAAATAATGTAGAACTGTATTACTTCCTTCTAGCATATCTAAATTATTAATTTTATTAACATTCAACTGGTCTTGAGTAACAACTACTGAAGAGCCCGGGGATTGACGTCGAAAGTGCTTTGAGCTTGTTCAACCCAGTCCCCTAGAATACTGTGATGTCGTGTGCGGGCCTAATTGCAAAAGGCTAGTGACAAGTAGAAATGCTACTCACCGGATGCAGTCATGTCTCAGAAATGTGCATATGCCAACAAAAGTGCCTGATTTCAGAAATGAGTCGTGCTGACGGCAGCAGCACGGGACTGTGGCGTCCGGTTGAAAACCCACCACTTCTTCCAACAGCCCACTCAGTTTACTCCATATGGAACAGGGGTCAGCCAACTTCTGTAAAAGAACAAAGAGTAAATAACTCAAGACACATCCATCTTTTGTCAGTCTTCTTAAATTTTTTGTTTGAGGTTTTCTTTTCCTTTTTTTTAATAATTATTTTTTATTTCTTCAAGTTACATCTCAATCACAATCCCCTCCCTACTCCACCCTTCCACCCTCCTCCCCCTCAACCCCCCATCCTCTTCCCTTCTTTTTTTTTTTGTTTTTTTTAGTTTAAGGTATTTCTTTTTCCCCCCAACAGCTCTCCCTTTCAATACAAAAAATGATTCTTTTTCTTATAACTATAAATACAATACAAAACAACAGAAATAAATAGGCCACAATTATAAGAGTTATATGGCTTTGCATACATTCCCAATGTCCAGTCCATATGTATTTGGCACCTGACTTTAACATTCTACTGTCTAACCATCTCCATGAGTTTAAAGTTCTATATCTAACTCAGCTTTCATACTAACTTGCCTCATAATTTTAAAAATATCTTCTTAGATCCAGAACAGCCTAGCTCTGCCAAGACAGGGAAGGTAAGTCCTTCATAATTCCTGCTCTACAACCAATGTCTGTCAGAGAAATGGGGCCAAATGGCTGAAGATTGATGCTGTAATGTATGGAGAGAAAATGGGAACTGTCCAGGCAGCCACTGGTATGTCATTTTTTAGTTTTGGAAGCTGCAGGCCCTGCACTTCCTATATAATCAGATATATTTATCCCTCTCAGGTCTCTGAGGTGGTTGAAGAATAGATAGCTAGAGTCTCATAGTTAAATTTTGAGTTGTTTAGGAATCAAGAGGGTGTTCTGGATCTAAGAAGATATTCTTTTACTTTTTAACAACCCAGGAAAAAGATGAAAACCTGCTTTAGTTTACAGCTATACAAAAGCAGGCCCCTGTAACAGTAAATTTTTATTTATCAAACATATTAATACTTAACAATTACCTAACAATTGCCTATGAAGTTCCTAAAGCCTAAAGCCTAACTCTAAAACCCAATCTATTACACCCTAATACCTATAATACAAACATTTAACACCAACCTAAGGTTTCTCAAAAGGATATTTTCCTCTGGCATGGATCCTTATGGATGGATGGCCTTCAAGTCTCTGAATTTCGTTCGTCACATCTTAAGACAGTTTATCAAGCAAGAATTGCCTCTGTAGTCTTAGAGTACAATTATTTACAAGATGAAAAGTTTCTTAGGCTAACCATTCAGATGCTTTAGGCCTGCAAGGGTCTCACTTCAGTGCTCTGTCCAATCCAATGCCCCTGGGCTCCGAGGGGAGACAACTCCCCACCTAGATGCTCCAGAATACCCAGGAGAATCTGTCCCCAGACCTGTAACAGATCAGTACAAGATGGTGAAGCCTCCTGGTAAGACTGTGATGCAGGTTTCTCTGTCAGATGAAGAGGAAGTTGAGTGAGGCAGGAGGAGGAATAACCTGTGACCACGTGAATCTTGACTTAAATCTCTTCACCTGTCGTAATGAATTGGCAGCGTGATTTCCCGCAGAAGCTTTCCAAGTCATGCCCCTGGCCAATGTGTCCCTCCATAGCTTTTCTTGCAGAGGGCTGAGGAGCAGGTGGTCTGGAGACCATGTGATCTGTTGCCCTGGATCCTGGCAGGCGCCTCAGGCCATGCCCCCCCCCCAAAAGTCCAATCATCAAAAAACTGCATCCGTCCTTGGCGGGTTCCCAAGGACATGCCACATCAGACATAAATCTTTTACCTTAAAGTCCAGGCTTTTGCTATTCCAAGATCCCTATGCTGCTAAATTCTATCACTAACCCCACTATAGGCCCCAGCCAGATTTGACCCATGGGTCATTGTTGGCAGACCAGAGGGAGAATCAGCTTCATTTTAAATACGGATAAACAAACCATAACATTAGCCACACTCCATTATATTATTATCCAGTGGTTTTGTGGAGATCTGATGCTATGAGTCCTTTCTGAATTCTGACAGATATCTTTAATCATGATCTCAACAGTATTTCTCCAAACTGGCACACATTTTTGTAAAGAGAACTTGAAATGTAAATACTGTGTTTGTGCTGTAAATTTTGAATATTTCAAAAATTGAAGTCTCATAAAAAACACATTTATTGATGTTTTGAGTTGTTTATTATCATTACTATTATTTACTTTATAATATATAATAATATTATTATTATTTATTGTGTATGAATGTTTTGCCTAGTGTTCTTGGAGACCAGAAGAGGGTTTCAGATCCCCTTGGAACTGGAGTTAAAAGTGGTCGGGAGCCACCCATGTAGGTGCTGGAAATTGAACCCAGGTCCTCTAGAAGAACAGCCAGTGCTCTTAACCACTGAGTCATCTCTCCAGCCCTGTACTTTGAGTGTTAAGTCTTTGAAGATTGGTGTTACTGTGTCCAGATTCAGTAGTCACTTGACTCTGTGTGGTGTGTTTGCTGTCGGCCTCTGCAGTGGACACAATTACATGTGAAATAATATAAAGAAAGGTTAGTGTTATTACTAAATAATGCTAACTGAAGGTTACTAGTATTAATTACATACTGGAGAATACTGCTTTATGGGAGCAGGGATAGATTCTAAATGTCAATTTTGTCAAAAAAAATTAAGGAATATCTGGGTATTATTTAAAAGCTGAGAATTTATTTTGGAAAAGTTATAGATTATGGACATTTGGATGTAATATAGATTTCTGCAGTTAGATGAGCATAAAGTGTACATAATGAGAAGTTTGATAATAGAATGGATAATAAAATGCAAGCATTTGTAGAATCATTTATCTAATGATTCAGCAGGTTGTTGGGACAGAATTTGATAAGCAGTTAATGGCCAGAAATTTTAAAACTTTAGAACCATTCATTCAAATGAAACTCTATAAAAGGTCAAAATGTGTCTTACATCCATTTGTGATACTAAAATAAAAACATGCTTGGAATCTCTGCGTTCAGGAGGCTGAGATAAGAGATTTGCCATGAATTCAAGGCTAGTCTGAGCTACAAATTGAGTTCCAGTCACCTGTGCAATAAAGAGACCTTACCACAAAACCACTACTACTATGAGGAATAGTATGCAAATACGAGTAGTTTATGAAGAATAGAAATGTATTTCCTTATAGTTCTAGGGATTGAGAAGTCCGAGGTCAAGGTGTCTGATATTCAGGTTCAGTTGTCTGATGAGGACTGTTCTGCTTCCAGGTTGATAGCGTGAATGCTATGATTCCCTCCCCCCCCCCCGCCCCCAGAAGTGAGATAATACCTTGTGCTGACAGGGCAGAAGGTGGAAAGACAAAAGGACAGATTCTTTTCATTATATGCACAACTGATCATGGTCACCAAGTTTCTTCTGCCCTTGTGAGTTAATCCCTCCCTCTTAGCAACATTACATGGGTGATTAAATTTCACAGAAATCCACCTGCCTCCTAAGTGCATTGCCACCATGACCACCTTAGTACTTACTTTGTGTTTGATGGGGAGAGGCATATACGCACCACAGCCTGCCTTCAGAGGTCTGAGAAAAACTTGTAGTCAGGGACCCCAGGCGACAGACTCAGGTCATCAGGCTTGGCAGCGTGTTCCTTTACCTGCTGAGACACTTCACCAGCCCTGTTAGTGTATTTTTCCAGACACACATCTATTGTCCCAGAATTCTGAAGGATACAGCTGGAAGATAGTAAGTTCAAGGTCTACCCAAGCTACTTAGCCAAGAAAGAAAAATGTGAGAGAAGGAATATCCCAGATCTGGCAATGAAGGCGGCTTCTTGTTAGTTGAACTGCTCTTCCATCACACCCTATGTGATGGTTAATACTGTCCATCTCAGAAGGTATAGAGTCATCCAAGAGACAAGCCTCTGGGCACAGCTGTAAGGCATATTAGGTATGTCATCTATGTTAGGTAAACTGTAGTGGGAAGATCTACATGCGGGCAGCACCTTTGCAGTGGCCCAGATATAAGGAAGGCTGAAGGGAAACCGTGAATTTTTGTTTTTGTTGTTGTCAGCTTGCAGTTATCTCTACTAGTGAGCATGTCTACCATGTTGACAGCTTCCTTCCTTCCAGCCCCTGCATGCTTGCCGCCGCTGCCATTCTTTGTCGGCACCTAAACCCAGCTTCTTCAGCCTCCCAACACAGATGAAGACCATCGGCTCTCCAGGGATCCCTCAGGTCTTCAGTGCCACCCTGGAACTGCCGGAGGCACCCAGCCACACACACTGAGCAGCTACCAGATGGCTGCCATGCAGACAGCCATTGTTGCTCTGCCTGGAGAAGATGGTGTGAGCCGACCTAGCAAATCCCCCTTAATGTCTATTCATTCCACCAATGATCTTCCTCTAGATTAATGGACCCTGCCAGGACTCACTGCTCACCTCTGCCCATCCGTGCCTCTCTTCCCACATCAGTTCTATCCCCACATCCCTCCACAGAGTCTACTTCTGGCCTGAGAAATGAAGCCTCTCCTCGCCCAAAGGAGGCTTGCAAAGTCAGCAGAGCACTGCCCTCCTGTGAAGCTGGGCGTATTCGGAAGAACGAGGCCCTAGACTGCCCAAGTTGAAGGTGAGCTGCTCTCCTTGCAAGCACTGGGGATTAAATGCAACCAACCTTAGAAATGTTTTGTTATTGAAACGGTAAATATTTATAAACACCAAAAAATAAAGACCGTAAATGTGGCTAATATGTAGCTCAATGGTAGAGTACTTGCCCCCATATACAAGGCCTTGGCTTAGATCCCCAGCACAGACAAAAAAAAATTTTTTTAATTAATTTTTAAACGTGGCTTTATAATTCATAATTGGTCCTTCTGCTTTCTTTCACCTACAACTTTTCTTTGGACCTTACACTGTGCCAGCAACATTGTAGTTTTACAAATGAACCGTGCATTTCTATTGGCCTGTGCCTGCAAATAACCTGTTCTTGTTGCTCCACTTGCCCTTTCCTTGTTACCCATTGATCTCCTGTTCATACCTCATGGTCTATCACTAGTTGTTTACCTACTGTCTTAGTTAGGGTTTCTATGTTAGGTGAAAAAACACCTTAACCAAAAGCAACTTGGGGAAAAGGAATTTTATTTCCCATATCACAGTCAATCATTAAGAAAATCAGGACAGGAATTCCAAGCAGGGTCCTGCTGCTCACTAGTTTGCTCCCCATGGCATGCTCAGGCTGTCTCATCAGACAACTCAGGACCAACTTCCTCAGGAGGTTGGTTCACCCACTTTGCATCCATGTCAATCATCAGTCAGGAAAAGGCCATCACAAGCTTGCCTACACATTGATGTTCAGAGGCACTTTCTCAGTTTTGTTCCTTCCTCTCAGATGATTCTCTAGCTTCTGATGGCAAGGGGAAAAAAAAACCCACCACATACTAAGACATTTTCAAATCTTTATTTTTATTTTATCCTTTATTATTGTAGAGGGGAGGGGGACTGTGCCACAGTATATGTGTGGTGTCCAGAAAACATTCATCCCGGCCAATGTACCAAACATTATGGGATCCACTTAGATCCAACACACCTCAAACACCAGGTCAACGGAGATGACAAAAGTTTATCGTAATCAAGCTGCTACTGATCGATCAGGGTCACACAACAGAGTTGGGAGCTGAACTGTGACACCCCCAAAATTCCCCCACTCCACCCCCAAGCCAGAATGTTATGGAGCTTTTAAGCTTAAAAACCACAAACTTCTGTGCCAAGTTACAGTTACGTTTTGTGAAATCCATTCTCTCACTTTTTTTTTTTTTTCAGGTTCCAGGGGTGGAATTCAGGTAACCATGCTTCTGCAGCAAACACTTACAAGCTGAACCATCTTAACTGGCCTTACTAAGACATTCTCTAAGAAACTGCTATGTCACATGAATTTTCTTCAGATAGAGTGTGCAGCTTAACATATCTCTGCCACTCTGCCTTATCTCCACCCTGTCCTCCCATCAGACCCCGATTCAGGCTGGTCCTTGAACCACAGTAGGGAAAACTTTGATATGTGAAGCAATGTACACATTCAAAGAAGTACAATTGAAAAAATCACCAAGTAAAGCAAGTCCTGGGAATTTGTAACATGGTTCTTTGAAGGAGGAGGAGGTAGCAAGAACACTGAGAAAGTACTAGAGGAGGGAAGTGGGGGATAAGTGTATGAGGGAATGTCAGAAGAAGATAGAAATGAAAGAGTAATATGTGGCTGGTTGATGGCATTGGTTGTTGCTAAATATAAGCAAGGACTAGAAATGCATGAGGTAAAAGAAACATTTTAACTAAACAAGCAGATTTGGGGGAAAATCAGTGGGAGGATCTAAACATAATCTGGCAGATATAAAGATAATATCTACATTTCAGTAGCAGACATAAGGAGATACAGAATATGGAGACAGGTGGGCTACGTAGAGAGAGTGCCAGCAATCCTGTTTCACTGTCCAAAGACTTCCAATGAGACTATATACTCCTCTCATCAAGAGGAACTGATTGCTCCACGGTTTGAAATCTGCTGCAGCTATTTGAATTTTTTTCTTTTGTCTTTTTTGTTTTTTGGCAAATGAGACAAATACAGAGGCTTAATAAGGGCTTTAGGGTTTGTCCTCTTAAGGCTTCCGTTGGAACGCCAAGCTCTTGGTATGAATTAGCCCGAAACTGCCTCCTGGAGAGCCCTGTGGGAGAACTGGGGCACCTCAGCCAAGAGCTTGTGTACGCCCAACCTTGTAAATAAAAACACTGGATTACCTATTCCCTGTGACTCTGCCAAAGGTAGAGAAGATCAGCCACAAATGAACAAATGCAATGGTATTCCCTTCAAGCTGCTAAGTTGTAGAGTTACATGTTACACAGCAAGAGATAACTTGTAGGAACTCAAAGTAGTGGAAAGAATGTTCATATAACTTAATTGCAATCCTAAATGAAATTTGTATGTGAACTGGCCTAGATGTCCATCAGTAGATGGACGAAGAAAGAAAATGTGGTCCGTATACATAATGGAATTTTATTCAATTGTGATGGAGAGTGAAGTTATGATATTTGCAATAAAATGGAAGGAACTGGAGATCTTGTTAAATGAACTATGCCACATAAAGATAGTACATGTTTTGTTTCACACACAGAATCTAGATTTTAAGTGGGCATATATGGCTGGAGAGATGATTCCATGGTTAAGAATGTGTACTGTTGTTAGAGAGGAATGTTTCCCAGAAAGTTCCCAGCACACGTAGAGTGGCTAATAACTGTAACTGCTGTTAGTTTTATAAAAAACGAGGTGTGGTGGCACATGCTTATACAGTGGTGTTTTGTTGGCTGAAGCAGGAGGATTGCTTCAAATTAATGAGTTTGAGGTAAGTCTAGACTGCAAAGTGAGATTGGACTCAAGGGGAAATAGCCCATTCCCTCCACTACTTTTAATATTGTGCTGGATACAATGAGATTTAGCAGGAAAAAGAGGCATGAGAATTAGAAGCATATAAAGTTGTCTTTATTTATAGTAACATCAGAATGCACCTGAAGGGCAGGAGAGATGGCATAAGAGGTGCCTGCTGCCACATCAGGGCCTGACTGGTTACCACGGAGGACCCACATGCTGAAATGAGAGAGTCAAGTCCTGCAAGTTGCCCTCTGACCTCCGTAGTAGTGTGCGCACACACACACACACATTTTTTTTTTAAATACACTTGAGGCATTCTAGAACAAACTTAGCCAAATATGAAAAGAATTCTGCATGATAGCAGGCTATAAAAGCATCATGATAAAGAAAACTCCCAAAAGCTGAAGCCCAGTGGCTGTCCCTGTGACTTCCGCAAAGTAAGCTGGTATGACGGGGTGATCCTGCCGCCACCCAGTGGGAGCCCAAAATACACCAATTCTCAGCGCATACACAAAGTGGCCTCCAAAATTCTAAGGTTTATAATGACAGATGTGAGGACTCCAGATGTTTGCTTTGACATGAGCTCAACAAAGCTGTTTGAGCAGAGTCTCACACAGGTTCCAGAACACAGAAGAATGAAGTTTACCCTCATAGACCTTCATATACATTGATGATCTATAAACTAGACAACTTAAAAAAAAAACACTATGGGTTAGACTAAAGCTCTGATAGCCAATCATCAGACAACTCAAAAGACATAGTAACAAACATTCAAAACCTATACTTTAAGCAGCACATAATGCTTTTTCTTTTAACTTTTCAAAATAAATTTTTATTTTTTAATATATACAGAAAACACAAGAAGGCAAAAACAATGCCTTCCAGTCATAAGCAGCTCAGCTGATGTGTCCTCAATCCTGTGGTTCTATGCACAGTTAGGTGTGGACTGTACCGGAATGTAACATGGTATCACACACATTGTGAGTGTGCACCAACTAAAAGTCCCCTGCTAGTTGAGATTTTTGATAACCAATAATATACTGTGCCATCTCAATCCATTATAATCAGATAAAATTGTAATCTTGTCTTCCTTGATGAATAATTTTATATTAACTTGACACAGGCTAGAGTCATCTGAGGAGCGCGAACTCTGCTTGAGAAAATGCCTCCATAACATTGGGCTGTAGGCAAGCCTGTAGAGTATTTGTTTTTAAATTAGTGATGGATATGTAAGCTCCATTGTGGGTGGTGCCATCCCTGGACAGATGGTCCTTGGTTCTATTAAAAAAAAAAAAAAAACAGTCTGAGCCAGGCCCATCCCTTTCATCCTAGCACTCAAGAGGCAGAGGCAGGTGGATCTCTGAGTTCTAGGTCAGCCTGATCTACAGAACAAGTTTCAGGACAGCCAGGGCTACCTTGTCGTGAAAATCAAACAAATAAAAAAGCAGGCTGGCTGAGCAAGCCATGGGAAGCAAGGCAGTAAGCAGTACCCCTCCGTGGCCCCTGCGTCTGTTCCTGCCTCCAGGTTCCCTCCCTGTCTGAGCTCCTGTCTTGACTTCCACTTCAAGGACTATGGATGTGGAAATATAAGTGAAATAAACCTTTTCCTCCCCAATTTGCTTTTGGTCATGGTGTTTCAGCAGAGCAATGGTAACCCTAACTAAGACAGAACACAGAAACAGCAGGCCCCTTAGAAGTACCAACAAAGTTACAATTAAAATAAAACTATCCAGCAACTACACCAGAAGATCTCAGCAGAACCTCAGTTTCAACACACTGGTAGTCTGGCCCTCTGCCTCCCCCTGACCCTTCACTGCCAGTGTATGGACATGTCTTGACTCTCACTGTCCAGATGTCACATAACAATTCTGTGCCCAAAAGGAACCTTTTCTGTCAATTCTAATATAATCATTCACTAGCTATACTTTTTTACCAGATGCTGTCACCGTGTGGTCAGCTCAGGAAGGGTTTGGCTATTCCCCTCCAAACAATATTTCATGTGAATTTTAACAAAGATTTATTTACATAATGTGTTACTTTGCTATTTATAAGATAGGTCAGGGACTCACTTCAGAATGCTGTGGTAGAATTTAGTCCTCTTTAGTGAAGTAGTACACAGTTCAGCTTGGCATCTGGCAACACATAAAGCTTGGTGTCCCTTGGGCTTGCTGAAATGGACAGAGCACAGTTGAGACCATAGTTCCGTGAACTGCCCTGTTGAAGGGGCGTGGCTAAGAACTGCCCTGTTGAAGGGGCGTGGCTGAGAACTGTCATGTTGAAGGGGTGTAGCTAAGAAACTGGACAAGCTGTAAGAGGACGTTGGTTGCTCAAAGAAGAAACAGGACTGCTGGAGAGAGAGTTCCTTAAAGGCGTCTGTCTTGAGGCTCCAGAGCACCAGGAAAGTGAGCAAGGTGAGCAGAGTTTAGAAGCCACCTGAGCCGCTCTCAGTTTGACAGTTGGAACAGACTGACTTAAAATAAACTGGCTTTGCAAGTGGACAAGCCCAATGCACAGCAAAGCAAACAGTTTGAGAGGCATGCGAGAAGTCCTCAATTTGATAGTTGAACAGACTGACTTCATAAACTGGCCACAATTTGGTGGTTGAAATAAGCTGGTCTTGCACAGTGGCAAAATTAGGCCTAATGGACACTAAGATTGAAAGGAACTGCCTGCTGGGACAGTCATTAATCAAGTTATCCTGCATGGATCTATGCTAAGAATATTAATATCCTTTTTAAGGAAATTAAAATAGGGTTAGTTAGGTATTTGTTAGGTAGCATTAAATAAAAATATTCGGTTACAGAGCATCTAGAAAGATAGTGACAAAAAGTACTTAGCATTGTCAAGTACATACACACATACATACACAAAAGGGAAAGGACAGAGGAAGAATAAATGAACACATGTTTTTTTAAATGGCTCCAGACCTTTTCTGCTTAGCCCTCTAACCTACATCACAAATACCTGTCCTTACAAGTGTCACTCCTGAGGTCCTACAGGCGCCCTAAACAACTCCATTTTAAAGTCACCTCCATAAGACGTGCCTCTGGCTTTTTAAAAGACTGGACATGCATGTGTGATTTCTTACCTCTTCTTTACCCTGCTTGGGAAATCTCTACAACTAGATGGCCAGATTTAGTCAAGGGTTTTGAGGTTCTCAACCTTCCTAATGCTTTTAACACAGTTCCTCCTGTTGTGGTGACCCCAACTATAAAATTATTCTGTTGTTGCTCCATAACTGTAATTTTGCTAGTTATCGGGAGTCATGACATAAATATCTGAAATGCAGGATATCTGATATGTGACCCTGTGTGGGTCGAGACCAACAGGTTGAGAACCACTGGTTAATGGGTTGGCAAAAAAGCTGAGAGCAGCGTTTTCATATTATATACACAGACCTTCTACAATGAGTGGGTAAGCTTCGTGAACATTTCCAACTGGCCACACGTGGATGTCACACATAATGCTGTCGAGGAAGAGGGAATCAAAACAGGAGGATCTATGGGACTCAGCCTAGATTACTTGGTGAGCCCCAGGTACCAATGAGAGGTCCTGTCTCAAAACTGCAAGGAACCTGAGGAATACAAACATCCAAAACTGACCTCCGTTTTTAACATTACACATGCACACACATGCCAGAATATCTATGCACAGTGCACACGCACACTCCACAACACACACACACACACACACACACACACACACACACACACACACACA
>CAJQZJ010001638.1:5040583-5050702 GCA_907164525.1 Lophiomys imhausi
CACGGGCCGAGGGGGTCGGGGCTGTCGGGCCGAGGGAGGCCGTGTCAGGGGCTGAGGGGGTCGGGGCTGTCGGGCCGAGGGAGGCCGTGTCACGGGCCGAGGGAGTCGGGGTTGTTGGGCCTAGGGAGTCCGGTGTCACAGGCTGAGGAAATTAGGAGCTGGCATCTAGTAGTTAGGATTTGAGGCCTAGGAGTTGAATCAGGGGGCGGGGCCTAGGGAGTTAGGGGTCACGGTGGAGGGCACTGGGGTCAGGGCTAAGGGAAGTAGTGGTCGTAACCTAGGAAATTAGGGTCAGGCTAAGAGAAGTTAAGGTCAGAGGTAAGGGGTCAAGGGTTAAGGGGATCTGGAGGTGGAACCTGAGAAATTGGGAACAGCAGAAGGAATCCTGGGAGTTAGGAGGCGGGGCCTGGGTGGGGATTTAGGGGTTATGGTTGAGGCATTGGGGTCAGGGCTGAGTGAAGTAGTGGTCCGGACCTAGGGAATTAGGGATTGGAGCCTAGGGGGTTAGGAGGCAGGGCCTTGAGGGTTAGGAGATGGGGTCTAGGAAATAATGAATTAGGGTGTTTAGGGAAGTAGGAGTCAAGGGCCTAGGAAATTAGGAGAGGGAGCCCGGGGAGTTAGGGGTCACGGTTAAAGGTACTGAGGTCAGGTCTGAGAGAAATGGGGAAGTAGTGGTCGGGGCCTAGGGAATCAGGGGTCCAGGCCTTAGGGACTAGGAGTCAAGGGCTGAGGGAACCCAGAGGTCAGACATTGGAAATTAGGGTCAGAGCCCAGGGAATTAAGGGCCAGGGTCTGGGGAATTAGGGGTGGGACGTAAGGAATTAGGGGTTGTGTCTAGGGGAATAGGGGTGGGGCCTTGGGAAATGGCCATGGAGACTAAGAGAATTGGGGAGCTGGGGATTAAGAGGAGGGGCCTAGAGACTTTGGCTAAGTAAAGTAGGAGGTGGGGCATGAGGGAATTTGGGGTTGGGATGGAGGAATTTAAGGATAGAAGTTTAGGGATTTAGGGGTCAGAACACTGAGAAAATTAAGGGTTTGGGTATGGAATTCTGGGTAAGGATCTAGGGCTGAGGGCCTAGAAAATTAATAGTTGGGTTCTAAGGAAATCCTGGGTCACTACTGAGGCAATTGGAGTTGAGGTGAGGGAATTAGATACTTGGTGTAAGGGAATTGGGGCTAGGGGAATGAAGGATTATGGCTGATGGTTTGGGTCACTGAGGGAATTAGGGGATGATGGGTTACATATGCTAGGGTTGAAGGTATGCAGCAGTGGGGTGAGGGAATAGGGGTTTCATTAGAGAGGTTGGGAGTTGAAAAGGTGAGAATGAGTGAGGAGGTGAGAATGAGGGAATGAAGGGTTGGGGATTAGAGGTTCTGTCTGGCCTGGAGGATGTGTAGAGGTAAGGGAATAGGGGCTGGAGACTGGGAGAATATTGAGTTCAGGGCTAGGTTGTTGGAGGCTGAGGGAACTAATAGTTGGTTAGAGAATTAGTGATTGGCCCTGAGGGGATTAGGGTTAGGAGCCAAATTAGGGATTGTGGGTGGGGGATTAAGGATTGGGTTTGAGAAAATTAAAGTTGAGTTGGGAATGAAAGGGGTAGTAGCTGAGGGAAATTAGAGTTTAGGGGTAAGGGAAGTAGGGTTTGGACACCAAGGGTTTTAGAGGATGGGGTGAAATTTAGGAGTTACATATGAGAGAATTAGGGTTTGTGAGTGGGTCAGGTCAGTTAGGGGCTGAGAAAATTTGGTGTGTGGGATGAGGGAGAGTTAACAGGCTGAGAGAATGTGTCTCGGAATTAGAGATTGGATTTGAGGAAATGAGTTCTGGTTGAGGGACTGAGGGCTAAAGGCACTGGGGAGTTTAGGGATTGGGGGCTGGGGGCTTTAGTGAATTAAAGGCTGAGGAAATGTAGTGTGAGAGGAGGATGGACTTGGAGCTGAATGGATGGAGGACTGAGGCTTGGGTGTTTGTGGGATTGAGAAGGTGCGGGGGTGAACACCGGGGGTAATTTGGAATTGGGAAGTCTATAGGGCTGATGAAGTTCTTGAAGCCTGAAGGACTGGTGTGATCTTGGCAAGCTGAGACAGCTACCAGGAACTGAGGGAATAGAGCTCTGAGTGGAGGCTTAAGGAATAAGGAATATAGGTAATGATGGGCCTTAAGGGTGAGTGACTAAGGGGCTAGGGAAACTGCAGGTCTCTGGAATGAAGGCCTGGAAGGAATGAAGAACTAGAGGGTAATAATTGGCTGGGGGGACTGAGTGGTTAAAGGAATAAGGGAATGAGGGCTGAAAGAATGAGGCACTGGGCAATAGGACTGGGAGGAAGAGAGCATAAGGATTGGGGTTGGACTTGGGCTGGGAGCTAGGGGAATTAAGGAAGGCACTTATGACTGAGTGAAATGAGACGTGGGGGCTGGGACCTGTGTGTGTCCAGTGTGCTTTTTTGGCCTACTGCAATTAGACCCTTTCCATTTAATATGTATACTATGGAAGTTCTATTAGGTACATTACTTTCTCAAGGTCTAGATTTTTTTTGTTTTGTTTTGTTTTGAAGGGCAGACTTGTTCTATGTAATCCACATCAGCCTCTGAAGTACTGGAATGCCTAGTGTGTGCCACTTGTGGTTTTGTTTGTTTAGACAGAGTTGATGCTGTAGCCCAGTTGCCCTGAAACTCCTTACATAACTAGTGCATTTATGCACGTATTTATGTAATACTGAGGATGGAACCCAAGGCCTCCTGTATAGCCATTATAAAACTGAACTACATCTCCAGCCCTGTAGAGCTATATATTCTAGATTCATATTGCTACAACCAGGTTTTTGAATGCTTGTGATTTGTCTTGCTGGTAACCATGAATTTACTTTCTGAGGTACAAACTTAACTAAAACTTACCATTGGTATCTGGCAGATAGGGCCAAAATTCAGATCTGGTAGCTAGGTGGAAACATTTGGAGTCAGTGTTCAAGCTATTACTATGGTGTTTTTCTTCTTTTTAAGTTGGTAAATTATAAACTGTTAACTTTGGGTATAATGAAAAAGTCTGATCCCAAGGATCCAGGTGGTGGAAGAGAATTGACTCAAGTTAGCCTCTGTTCTCCACGTGTCCCTCCCCCCAAACAAAAAAAGTTAAATGATATCTTTGAATTCAAATAGTTTGAGAGATTTGGTTTTTTTTTTTTTTTGCTGTTTTTTGTTTGTTTTAAAACAAGGAAACATCTAAAGATGGTACCCGGTGGAAGAAAGCATTCTGGGAAATCTGGGAAGCCACCACTGGTGGATCAACCTAAAAAAGCTTTTGACTTTGAGAAAGAAGATAAAGATCTGTCTGGTTCAGAGGAGGATATTGTTGATGGTAAATATATCTAATGTTAAATATTAACAATCTCCTAGAGTTCATTTACTTTGAATCCACTACACTTAAAACTGGATTAAGTGAGCATATTTTGTGTCTCATCAGATCTTATCTCTGTATCAGAGTTGTAGCACTTCAAAGAGTATTCCTTATTTTTGCAGTCCCAACAACTTGGTAAACAGTACATGACCAGACTTGAAATTCTGCTTCTATAAAATGGGTCATGAATTGTGATATAATTTTATTTTTTAGAGAAAATATATTTGTTTACCTACTTTTAAAATGTTACAAAATCCTGAAAGAACTGAAAATAGATTTCATTAAAATTTACCAATAGCATACTTAATTTCAAAACTTATCTTGTCAATTAAGAAAAGACTCCGGTAATGGATAAACATGGAAAGAAAAGATCATCTGCAGGAATAATTGAAGATGTAGGGTAAGATATTAAAAAAATACTTGTGGGTGCATGCATGAGTACATGTGTCTGTCTGTGTGTGTACATGTGTACCAAGCACTTCATGTGGGTATTGAGGTTAAATGTCAGGTATTCATGCTTGCAGAGCAAGCATTTAACTTAACTAAGCTATTTCCTAAGCTCCAAAGGTGTTTTCTGTGTTCAAGAAAGTCATTTAAGAAAAATTTACTTGTTTATCTAGCAGTAGTTTTATAAAATACTTGGTGTATTCTTCTAACTTGGTGTTTTCTTCTAAAACCAGTATATTGTAAATCTAATTAAAAGATTTTTTTGCCGGGCATGGTGGCGCACGCCTTTAATCCCAGCACTTGGGAGGCAGAGGCAGGTGGATCATTGTGAGTTTGAGGCCAGCCTGGTCTACAAAGCAAGTCCAGGACAGCCAGAGCTGTTACACAGAGAAACCCTGTCTCGAAAAACCAAAAAAAAAAAAAAAAAAGATTTTTTTTGTTTCATTTTCGATGGTGCTAAGGATCAAACCTAGGGCCTTGAGCACATTGAGCAACTGTTCTACCACTAAATTACACTCCTAGTCTTAATTTTTTTTAACTCACTTTTTTCACAGAGGTGAAGTGCAGAATATGCTGGAAAAATTTGGAGGTATGTTTTTGGGAGATACGTTTAAAGAAAATTGTGTAAAACTGTATAGTAATTGTATAATAGGAAGTGAGTTCACTATGTGAATATTGTTTGATGCCTTGTTTTTTATTTATAGAGTTTTGCACAAATATTTATGATTCAGCATCATAGATTTTCTTAATCTTTTTCATGATATGAAAAGTAAACATTGGTACTTTAAAATTTTTTTTTAAATAGAGGGGGAAAGTTTTTTCTGCTTTATACTCATATATATATATATATATATATATAAAATCTGTAGTCAGCTTTTCATATACTTAATTTATTTTTTAGGATTCTTGTGTTCTTTCCTTTATGGAGAATATAAATGTGTCATTAGAGAACTATTATTTCCAGGTGGTGGTGGTGGCACACGCCCTTAATCCTAGCACTTGGGAGGCAGAGACAGAGACAGGCAGATCTCTGAGTTTAAGGTCAGCCTAGTCTACAAAAGTGTGTCCAGGACAGCCAGGGCTACACAGAGAAACCCTGTCTCAAACAAACAAAAAAGGGGAGAGAATTATTTTGTTTATAGTAATATATTATGTAATTGAAAACAAAAGACAACTTCTTTAGCCAGTAAAAGATTTATAATCAAAGCCAAAGACCTTAAATTTAAATACTGTTTTTATATGAGTTTAATTAGGAGACAGCACTTTGCTAGGCAGTCCAGGCTGGCCTTAAACTTAGGTATCTCTTCAAACTTGGTAAATCTTCAAACTTGTTGGTGCTGGGATTACAGGCATCAGGTACCTTGCCCAGTGGGCAGCATGCCATGGTGCATGTGTGGAGGGCAGATGACAACTTGCTGGAGTCAAGTTATTTCTTCCTACTATATGGATGGATCCTGGGATCATATTCAAATTGTCAGGCTTTGCTGCAAGTGTCTTTACTTGTAGAGCCATCTCACCAGCCTAAAAATACTCTTTAAGAAAAAGCATAATTGTTTCCTATAGAGATTATTCATACCATTAAGTCTTATTTTTAAGAACTGCTCTATTTGGTAGTAACAAAATACTTGTTTTATAAATTTATTATAAATGCTGAAAATCCAAAATATGCATTACAGTTATATCATAGTTATCAAAAAGTAATTTTTTTGGTAAAAAATTATATGCATAGCAAACATTTTGAGGTATTAAATTTTTTATGAAGTGCCATACTTTTTAGTGATAAAAATACCCTATAAAAACACTGTGAACTGGGCTTGGTACCACATACCCAGCTCTTGGAAAGCAGGGGCAAGTGCTCTCTGAATTTGATACCAGCCTAGTTTACTGTTATTGCCTGGTGGTGGTGGTGGCACCCCTAGTGAGTTCCAGGCTAGCCAGGGCTATGCTATGCATGAAACTTCAAACAAAAATAAAAAAACCACAAACTTAAAAAAAAAATCATCCATTAAAGCATTATAAAGTTATTCCTGGATGTGTTATTTAGATATTTCACTATGATTTCTTTTATTAAAAAATGTTCAATAGTATTGTTACTCTACAAATTTTACTCATAATCCTTTTTAATTCTTTTTTTTAAATTTAGTGTTTCTGATGATGAGTTCTAACAATTGCACCAAGTATGGACTATCAAATGGGGGGTGTACTATAAATTTAGAACTATTTAGCCTTTATTAGTGTTTGTTCTTAAGTGAAGTCTGGCCTTGATCCTTTATTCATTTTTATCATCAGAATTGAGATAAGGTTGGGCAATTTATATATTTCTTATTCCAAAATATTTTAGACCAAAAATGTTTCAGAATTCAGCCATCTTTGGATTTCATAATATTTGCGTAGACTTTACTGGCTGAGCTTCCTTAGTCTGAAAATCCAAAATTCTAAGTGTTCTAAAATACAAAGCAGTTTTCAAAGCACACATTAGTGCTATTTTTAAATTAAAATGTCTTAATTTAAAATTTTATGATTGCATGTGTGATGTGTATGTATGAGTGGTAGAAATGTGTGATGCACTTCTGTGCCACTCAGAGGACACTTTTGGGAGTTGCCTCTCCTCTTCCACTGGAAAATGACATCTTTCAGGATTTGGTTTGCCCTGAAAAGGCTACTGTGTATTCCCTGAATCAAACTTAAGATTGTCAGGCTATGGCAAGTGGCTGTTTTGTTTGTTTGAGAGGGGGACTCTTATGTTTCTTGACTGGCTTGGAACTCACTAGGTAGACCAGGCTGGCCTAGAATTCACAGAACTCAGCTTGCAGAGAGCTCTACCTTCCAAGTGCTGGAATTAAAGGCATGTGCCACTATGTCCAGTGCAAATGGTTGTTTTTTTCTGCAGAACCTTTTTCTCCCTGGTCCCTAAATTTAATTTTAAATGTCTTTGATATTGTTAAATGAAACCATACTTACATTTACGTGGTTATGTGGAACAAAGTTGTTTTCTTCAATATTAAATTTCAATGTTTATTTTTCAATACAGCTGACATCAACAAAGCTCTTCTTGCCAAGAGAAAAAGAATAGAAATGTACACTAAAGCTTCTTTCAAAGCCAGCAACCAGAAAATTGAGCAAATTTGGAAAACACAGCAAGAAGAAATGTAAGGTTTTTAAAGAGCTACATCTTTATCGTTTCTTAGTATGTCCTGGTGCAAATTACCTACAGAAAATAGGTAATCCACTTATTGGAGTCTCTAGTGAAAATGCTTGGCTTTTTAATTTTCTAATCAAGTATTCCTGTTACTTCATATTCATAGAATTGAGATGTTTCTTAGAAGTCAGTAGAGATTACATTTTTTTTCATCCTTTTAAATAACTGGGAGGTTATTAATGTATATCCATTGTGAAAATATATTATTTGAGTAAAGATGTAGATGGCATAGAAAGTATTGCTTGATAACTGTGTGTGAAACTTATAGAAAAAGTTTTATATTGTAATAACACATTTTAATCAGCTTGACTATATACTAAATCTTTACCATGCCAAAATGGGGAGAGGCAACCTAGGTGAAATAATTTAATCTATTTATCAGAACGATATTCAGTAGGAAAAATGAAAAATTTATTGGAGATTAAAAGTAAATTTTTCTGGAAAATATAAAATAAAATGCCCTTAGTTTTCAAGAGCTAAAGCATGTGAGAAGACATCTGTTAGGAAAAAAAATACTAAAATCAACACAAACTTTAATTTTCCTATCAAAATATTTAAACTATTATTTCCTTTTTATAGCATAAAATAAGAGAACTGAATTTCTTTTGAGTGTTCTTTTCACACTGGTATGAAATTTGACAGGATTGTTTTTTACAGACAGAAGCTTAACAATGAATATTCTCAGCAATTTATGAGTATGTTGCAGCAGTGGGAACTGGATATGCAGAAATTTGAAGAACAAGGAGAAAAACTAACTGTTAGTATCACAATTGACTAATTAATAATCATTAATTAAAGGCTAATTTTAATTTATCCATTATTATTGATTTAATTATTTAAAACAAGTATTGATTAAAAACTAATAATCTATTATAACTAAGCATGAAGTTGAAATAAAGAACCTAGTCATATATTATGTACAGAGAACTAAGACAAATTTTATTACCCATTGTTAGGTACATGTTTTAACATTTATTTATTTGCCAAATCATAAACCACATTAGTATAGGCACATACAATATTCCTAAAAGCATTGGTCTTAATAGTTGATATCCTTGCAATTTTAAGTAACAGAAACTTGTTAGTGGATAAAAGAAGAATTACTGGTTTATATAAAAGAATTTGGGGATAAGTTAGCCTTAGATGCAACGCAGATGAATGGGGGTGGGGAAGAGTTGCTTATTATAGTGTCATTCTGGCTGTGCTGCTAGGTCTCCATGAACTTTAATGTACTAAGTTTTTAATGTACTAAGTTAATTATCCCAGCCCTAGACTTAGTACAAATTTAGTTACTGCATAGACTGACATAATCTTTCTGAATATCTTTGGCTGAAAATTCATGTGGTGGAATATCATAAATCTAGTTTGGATCATTTGCTCATTCCTAACTACTCACTATAGACAGAACATGGTTTACTTGTCCTCCCTTGCTCCCTCTTCCTCCTCACTCCAATGAGTGCTAGAGACTGAATCTAGATACTTTGTGTAGCCTACAAAAACTTGCTATGACTATATCACTAAGCTATAACCCCATCTAAGAATATGGTTTACTTGAAATTATTCAGATTGTATTATTTCTCTGTCTCCACTGGTGATGGAAGGCAGCCTCAATTTTTTGTTTTGAGAAAAGGTCTCATTCTGTAGACCAGGCAGCCCTGAGCTCACAGAGACCCACCTGCCTCTGCCTCCCAAGTGCTGGGATTAAAGATGTGTATAACCGTAAGCAGCTGTTAGTTTTTAAGATAAGTGAAACAGTATGTTTTGTTTATGTGCTGACAGTAATCCAATACCATTACAAAAGAACAAATTTATTTATGCTATTGCAGATTAAATCTAGGCCCTCAAAACTGTTCTACTCTCAGCTTTCTTTTTTACCTTTCATTTTAAAACAAGATCTCATCAAGATACTCAGACTACTCTTGCACAGGTAGGACTTTAACATATGGCCTCTTGTATCCGCCTTGAAAGAAACTAGGGTTATATAGGCCTGCAGCACCAGGTCTGGCTACAGAGAAATTTAATAGTAACAAAATGGAGGATATTGCTAAATTCTTGAGAGTGGAAAAGACATGAAGTTGGACTGAGTATAGTCATCCTTAGAAACAAAGAAATAGAATATATGAGTACAAATACAAATAGATGTAGATGGGTGGTAGATACACATGGTGATGAAAAACTGTTCTCTTTGGATTCTGGGTCTTTGGTTGGTTGGTTGGGTTTTTTGTTTGTTTGTTTGTTTTTCGACACAGGGTTTCTTTGTGTAACAGAGCCCTGGCTATCCTGATCTGCCTGCCTCTGCCTCCCAAGTGCTGGGATTAAAGGCGTGCCCCACCAGGCACGGCTTGGATTCTGTTTTATTTAGTAGAGTCATCAAATATTGAAAAGTAATGCTACAATGTAGAGTAACTAGAGTTAAATTTTACAAGATAGAGATTCAGTCAGGTAAATGTGACAGAAGGCCACAAAGTATATATGCAAAAGAATATTATGCAACTTAATCTGGGAATTATAGTAAAAGGAAGAATGCAGTTTTTGGTGCTGAACTAAGATTGAGCTATATTCTATAGCACTAAAGAGTTATCCAGAGTAGAAGAGGCAGTAATTAAATATACAATATACTAGAGAAACCATATGTACAGTGATTAGAGCATAGGTTACAGAAACCTATTTGGAACCAAATTCTTAATAGTTAATAGTGTGAAACAATAAGTAATTTATTGTTATATTTCAGTTTCCTCATCTTTGGACATGACTAATGAATATCTATGCCAAATAGTTGTGAAGTATTGAATATATATGGCACAAAATAGTTAATATGTTAATACACAGTTAATAAATTTTTTCATTACAATACTCTAGAAAGGTTATGTCATTAGTAATTGCAAAATCTAAAATCTAAGGATGTAAGTGAATGGATTAAGAAGGCTAGAAGACAAAGTCATTGGTGGAGGATAAAGGAACTAAAAGACCAGCATTCAGGTATCATCTGTGTAAGACATTGAAATTACTAAAAATATAAGATAGCCATATATATATATATATATATATATATATATATATATATATATATATATATAT
>CAJQZJ010001638.1:5050712-5076567 GCA_907164525.1 Lophiomys imhausi
TATATATATATATATATATATATATATATATATATATATATATATATCAGTTGGTAGACTTCAACATGCACAAAGCTTTGTGTTTGATCCCAGCACCACATTAACCAGATGTGGTTTTCACTTTCCATTAACTGATCTTAATTAAATAAAACAAAACATGCCTATAACCTCAGCATTTGAGAAATAGAGGCAGAGGGACCCAGCAGTTCAAGGCCACTTTTGACTACATAGTAAAATTGAGGCCAGCTGGGACCCTGTCTCAAAACCTTGAATACCGAGATTTCCTATTCAACTCTTTATTCAGTCTTTTATAATGGTGCCCATAATCCTAGCTACTTAGGAATCTGAGGTAGGAGTGTGACAAGTTTCAAGTCAGGCTCTGCAACACAATGAAACCTAGTCTCAAAAAAGAAATATGTGGGGCTGGAGCAATGGTTCAGAGGTGAAGAATTCTTACTGCTCTTGCAGATGGCCTGGGTTTGGTTCTCTGCACTCAAATGGCAGCTCATAATTGCCTATAACTCCACTGTCAGATCTAACACCCTTATACTCAGACACACAAAATATGTTTTAAAAAGTTTATACTCATTCATAGGATTATTATTGTGCATGTTAGTAGTAAAAAGTACTTAAACTTAGTCAAAATAGTTGTTAAAATACTAAAGTTATTAATCCTAAACCACACCTTTAAGTTTAGCATGGAATTAATTTTTACTAAGTTTGAAAATAAGGGATAGAGTAGAGCTCAGAGCTAGATGTCTGCCTAGCATGCATGAAGCCCACTATACCAAAAACACTTAGCAAATCATTATTACATTTTTTTGTTTATAGAATCTTTTTCGACAACAGCAAAAGATTTTTCAGCAGTCTAGAATTGTTCAGAGCCAGAGACTGAAAGCAATCAAACAGCTACATGAGCACTTCATAAAGGTGAATTATACATGGTAACATATGTTCTTGTTTTGTTATATGTCTCCTCATTTTTGTTTAAGAAAGGACTCACTATATAGTCTGGCTGGCCTGGAACTTACTATGTAGACTAGGCTGGATTCAAACTCAAGAGGTTTTTTTTTTTGCCTTTTCTCCCCAAGTGCTAGGGCTAAAGGTGTGTGCCACCACACCAGCTAACTTATGTTATTTTTTAATATTGTATTATATTTTATAATATTTGTAAATATTGTATAATATTTTAATATTATATGTATTGCCATGTACATGCCTGGTGCCAGCTGAGGTCAGAAAGGGTCCTTTGAAATTAAAGTTACAGAAGGTTGTGAGCTGCAATGTGGGGCTCTGTCAGAACAAGTGTTCTTAACCACTGAGTCATCTCCTGTCCTATTCTTTGAGTCTCCCTTATTATCTTTCTAAAACATCTCCTTCCTGAAAACGTGCCTGTAGTCTCCCCTTCTAAATTTTTAGGTGTTTAGGATTCCCCCTTGAAATTCTTTTTAGCTTTACAAACTATATATGTCAGTTACTCCAAACTGTCTACATAATTGCTTTCTCTGAATCCAGAGACTTACGTATTTCCATATTTTAAGTTCCCTTTTAATTAATGAAGTAGTGTCCTTTTTGTCAACCAAGTGGGAACTATTCATACATTCCATTATATGGGTATAGGAGTTGCATTTGCATTCTTGACATAAGTTTTCTGATTGGAAAAAATCATGTATTACTATTTTTAGTTTCTACACAGAACAAAGTATTTTGTTACTATACATGGAGTAGACAATAAGATAACTATTTGTTGAATGAACATTAAATTTTTGAAAACATTTTAGCTAGGTACTATGGTATATTCCTCTAATTCTGGTAGAGGGGAACCTGAAACAGGATTATGGACTTTGAGGCGAACCTTGCCTAAATTATGAAATTTTTTAATTGAAATTGTCTTGAAAAACAAAATACTAGGGCAGAGTTCAATCTACAGGACCTATATGGCAGGAGAGAACTCAGTACCCACAAGTTGTCCTCTACATAGTGGCTCATCTCTCTCAGTGAAAATAAACAATTTCAAGAATAATCTAATAATTCAAATGACTTTATACTACAGATATTTTATTCCCTTTTGTGAATTCAATTCACATTGATTCTTAGTCATAATAAGTAGATTATGCCCAGATGTTTTAAGAAACTTATTAGAAAATTTCAAAATTTTATTTACTGATAGACCTTCTACTGTTTTTATTTCTAGATTTTGTTTTCTTCTGAGATAGATAGGATCCTGTGTTGTCCAGACTAGCCTCAAATTCTCCCATCTTACTTAGCTCCCTTCCCCGTTTTTTAAAAGATCACCTTGACATTAATATTTCATTAAACTATTGTTTTGGGGAAAGATGCTACTGTTGTACTTTATGTCATTGCATGTGATTAATGTGTGATATATTTTACTTGTTTATAGTGGGAAATTTTTTCTATATGAGCTACTGTTGGGGTAAATAATGAGCGTTATTTGAATAATTAAAAGATTTTTGCTTTTGATATAACTAAAGTGGCCTTTTTGTGTTTTAGAGTTTGGAGGATGTGGAGAAGACTAATGATAATCTATTTACTGGTACACAAAGTGAACTTAAAAAAGAAATGGCTATGTTGCAAAAAAAAGTTATGATGGAAACTGTAAGTTCTATTTAAATTGAAAAGATATGGATTAATGGAGGCACTGAAATGTTTTATTTGCTGAAATTTTTGTAACATTTAACTAAAAATTAAACATGTCTCATATCTCCTTTCATGAAACAGCAGCAGCAAGAGATGGCAAATGTTCGAAAGTCTCTTCAATCCATGTTATTCTGATGAGTCTTTGAAGAAAGAACTTGAACCTATGTAATATGATACAATTAAAACATTAGCTAAGAGGCATGCCTTTAGAAATTATAGTTTATAACATCCATAATCATTAGCTTGTTTTGAGTGGAATATTTTTGTTGATGTGAACTTCTAAATAAACAGCTGTAAGTAGCAGCTATTTGAATGTATCAACCGTTCAGTTCCTTTTTAGTGAGTTTCTCTTTAATATTGTGCCAATAAAGATGATTTAAACTTAAGTCTTGGTTTCAGTGTATCTCTTAACAGTCCCAGTGTACAAAATTCCAAGTATAGAAGATGGTATGGTTCTAACATAGGGTCTAAGCCTCTTGCCCAGATTAGTCTCAAACTCTTAGGAGCCAAGTGCATGCCACCATTCCTGGCTTACACTGTTCTCCTTTAAGCAAAAAAAAAAAAAAACCCCACAGAATCTGTTTTATGTGTATATCTTCATATATTTACTAAAAGATCACCAACTCTAGGGAATCTGCTATACAGTTTATTAAAAGAACTTAAGTTTGTGTCTTGGAATAAATTATAAATGATAAAACCATTAATACACCTGAAAAGATTTCTAAATAGTATTAGTTTTAATATATAGATTTGTGATTTCTGCAAGGTCATTGAGATACCATTTAATTGAGGTGGCCTGTTTAAATGACACATGCCTCTAGTAATGATTGATTAAGAGCATTATCACAAACCCAGCTAAAGTTATTTATGGTTTAAGTACTTCATATCTGTTTTCAAATAGGAATTACCTAGGTATCTTTCATTGTAATGTTCAGTAAATATACTGAAGCTTGATTTCACATTCATTTCTAAACTTGAACTGTTTTTAATTTTTAAAATAGGCATTTATACAGAGAAACTTATGAAACAGTCAATTTCATACATGTTGAATTGTTTCAACATTTCTTTGATGTCAGTTAAGCTTAATAGTTTTGCTGAAATTGCATTCAATGAATCATTCAAAACAACAAAATATACCCATTAGAAGGAAAGCAACAATCTTAAAATTTTGTTCTATAACCCACCTTTTTAAGATTTTGAACAAATCTGTATAATGCTATATTTTTATCATCTGGGGAGAAATTAACCTTTCTACCATAAGCTTTGACATTAATTCTTTAATTCCTTTTTTTGGGGGGGGGGGGTGTTGCTGGTAGATCAAGCCAGAGCCTCACCCATTGCTAAGCATTCACTCTTCCACTTAGCTATGTCTGCAACATGGAATATAAACCTTAAGTATCGTTGAAACTTTTAAGATCTTTGAGGATCTTACCAGAAGTTAGAGAGGCAAAGGATACTTCAGAGTGTTTAATCTGTATTCACATATTTTTACCTTTTGGGAAACACATACTTTTTAAAAAATCCCCTTTTCTTTCTTGGAATATTTAAAGTACATCTTTACTCCGTTCATCTATTTCATTATATGGCACATAGCCTATGGAACTTTTGTATGAAATTAGAAATAAGATCATAAGGTCTGAAGAATTAAGAATTCTAGCATATATAAAAGAGAATCTAAGTATTTTCAACTGAGAACAGAAAAGATAAGCAGTACTAAATGTATTTAGTATCAAATAACTGACATTTGTTTTTTTCCCCTTTATACCCTTTTTTACCATTTTTTCTAAGGTACTAGTTTTCTTTCCCATCAATTATTTTAGTTACTCTTTTGTCTTCCTTTGGGTACTTAAGATCCATTTTTTTTTTCATGAAAGTAAAAATTTTTTTGGAAGTAAATTTTTTACTTTGAACTATTAAGGCAGAAAAAGTTACCCTCAAAGATTCATGTTATGCTGAATTGGTAGAACAGATTCCTCTTATTAAATACAAATTACAACAAACTCCCATAACCATTGCTTTAAATTCTAGATAGTATACTACTAAAATATGTCTATAAATTTCATACCTCTTTTGAACAAGTTAGTATATAAAATCTCATATCACTTGACTCAATTATATAGTATTACCATTAAATACTTGGTATTATGAGCTCACTTTTCAAAATGTCACTGACAATATAGCTAGAAGTTCTTTTAAGTTCTGAATACTTTTGTAATCCTTTGGCAATTAAAACCCCAAGTCTGATAGGTATTTTGTAGACACAATGGTATTCAGAATTATTGGGGTTCAATTTCTTACTGTCCTTAGTATTCAAATTTATTTTGTTTTTGTAATTTATCAGTTATATTACACTGATAATGTCTGTGATAAAATATGTTAATAACAAGATGGATTCATTATGGAGTAGACATAATGGAAGCTACGAGATTTATGTTTTACATTTAAACATAACCTTATAGATAGTATACTAGCCTCCTGCATAGGGGGATTTCCTTCACACATAGGTTCCCCTAACTGCTTCTCCTCTTTTCCTTGGGCTACTAGTCAGTCAATATGCTTGTGAACCTGTTCAGGTGCTTGTTGACCTGAAGTCTTGAAGATACTTAGATGAAGGTGTCTTGAAATTTGCAGGCACAAAGAACTAAAGTAAATCATCATATCAAATGAAGAAATGACCTTTGGAAGTAAAAAAGAAAATATATAATGGGTTATGGTTCATCTTTTCTAAAAATACAATTAATTTTCTATTAGCCCCAACTCCCATCTCAAATGTACTTAAAATTCCTAACTGAAAATACTGTATTTTAGAGCACTTTTTATACCTTTCATACTTAACAACTTGTTACAGCCTTACTGTTTGTTATTTTTTTAAACAGGGTCTGGCTATGTAGTCCTGATTGGCCTTTTGGCTATGTAGCCCAGGCTAGCTTAGTATGTCATTTCTCTTGCCTCAGCTTCCCAAGTGCTAGGATTACAAGCCACAATGTCCAGATATTCTGGGTATTTATAGAAACTGAAGCATAAAGGTAAACAGACTAAAGTACAAATGCTTAAAAGTAGAAGGACCTAAGTCTTCTGACTCCACATTCTCCCAGCTTTCTGCCATTGGATGAAGCCACAAATTGCCTATTTGAAGGGGCTGTTCACATACTTTTATTCCTTTGACATTTAAGAACTTAAATGTCTAGAACTTACATGCCTAGAAAAGTGGCTGCTGTTGAGGGAAACATGCATAAAATACTGTTGTATTCAAAACTTGAAAGGTCTCTAGACACTTCCCAAGAGATTAGACAAATAAAGCCCAGAAAAAAGCTTTTAGGAATGGAATTCTCACCCACAGGAAAAAAAAAAAAAATCCCTTTTATTGGAAAATTGTACCATGCTCTTTTTATCTCTGAAAGCTTACCCCTGGAGATAACCATGGACCACAGATGTTCTGTTCGACCCATGTTTTGTGTGTCTGACTTGCCTCTGACATAATGTTTTGAAGAAAAAATTTGACATTCTCATTTCACCAGAGTGCTCTATTGTTGTGTAAATCAGGCAGTTGGTGTAAATTACTATTACAAAATAGGTGCTTAGTTGGCTGGAGGTGCACTGGCTTTTTTTTGTTTGTTTGTTTTGTTTTGTTTTTTTGTTTTATGGTTTTTCGAGACAGGGTTTTCTCTGTGTAACAGCCCTGGCTGTCCTGGACTCATTGTAGACCAGGCTGGCCTTAAACTCACAGAGATCCACGTGTCTCTGCCTCCTGAGTGCTAGGATTAAAGGCATGCGCCACTACACCAGGTTGGAGCTTGTTTTTGATTCCAGCACCAGAAGGCAGAGGCAGGCAGATCTACAAAGTGAGTTCCAGGACTGCCAGGGCTACACAGAGAAATCCAATCTTAAAAAACAAAAAATAGATGCTTCCCCCCACCACCTTTGGGGGGAGGTGCTGGGACTATATATAGGGTCTTTTGCAGACAAGTGATTGCAAGTTCACATACACACAAACCTTACATTACCTGAGCCAATATCCCTCTTTCCTCTAGAAGTTTGTTTCAAAGTCTGTGCTCAGCCACAAATTGGACATCTATATTATAACCCTACTGAGGGCTCAGGGAACATTATAGAAGAGGGTGCAGAAAGACTGAAAGAACCAGAGGCTGGGGAGGAATGGGATGAAGCAGTGTCTTTTGGACATGACAGGATCATGAACTCAGAGCAGTTATGTGGTTGTTACATAAAATGAAGCCAGTTAACCACTTGAGGAGGCCCCCCCCAGCCCTTACTTAGGACCCATTGACAGCTGAAGTTTGGTAGGTGAAGGAAATATATGTGTGTGTGTTTTCAAATTATTTAAGTAATATATAAAATATAGCATATATATGACATTAAAAAGTAAAAGCTGAAAAGTACTTACCATTGCTATCCATAGAACAACATATTCATCTATAAAATTATTAAAGTATTGGTCTAAAAACAAAAGACCTGGCCCAACAAAGACAGTATCTTGAAGATATAGTTCACTTTTCGTCATGTGAGCTATCTATAAAAAAGCAAATACAATAATTTTACTATTAAGTTTAAAGTGTTTATGCTCTAATTTTCAGGACACAATTATGACATTAATTCACTTGAGACAAGTCCATTTGATTTCATATTTGGTAAAGAAATAATTGATGTACATCTCAAGTTCATGAGCAGGCAGCTTATTAAAAGTCCTAATATTTAAGTTCCTTGATATCAGAAAGTTATAGCTATTACTGAAAAAAAAACAAAAACAATTGAATGTATTATTCACAGTTTTACCTGGAGCACAAACAGCTATTTGTTATGCTGCTGACAACATTTTAAAAGAAATTGTTTCCAGCTTTGTGGCTGAAGACTATACTATTTATATATCATAAATCATAAAAAAAGTCTTACCACCAATTTTTGTGCAACTTTAGCAAAGACACATCCGAACATTAAGGTATAAAGGCAAGGGTGTTTTTCAAATACATTTGTTGCAGACTTTTTATAGATCATTATTGCCAATATAACAATTAATCCTATGTGGAGTCCAGGTGACAAGACACTGGTGCCCTAAGAGATAAAAGGAAAATAGTTAATCACCACATTTTAACCCTGCATATTACAAGGCAAACACTTTCAATTTTTGTTTTATAAGGTTTCTAAATTTTAAATTTTTTGAAACTTTGTTTTTAATTTATTTAAAACTGAAAATTTGTCATCAAAAGATAATATAAAGTATGACTGGTAGTAAATGTATAAAACCTGTGAATGCGGAAAAAGGATATATAACATACCATAATTTTCCACAAAAAAAAAAAATGTTGAAAGCCCCAATAAGTTATCAGAATGTGTTTTTACTTTCTTTACTTTTCCTAGAGCATTTTAATTTGATTTTTAGTAAATATAAAACCATGATCTTTGGTACTATATTCTTTGTGAAGTGGAGGAAGCAGTGAACCCTAGGGGCAAGCTATGATCCCACAGACCATGATTAAGATTGTGGGAGTTTGAAAGCAGATCAGGATAGCAATGGGCCAGACCCAGTGGATTAATAACTAAAGAAAGTTGTCAAACTAGAGAATTCATTCTAGCAGGGTATAAATGAGACAAAGTCTAGAAAGGTTAGGAATTCTTAAACTGTTTCAAGCCTTAGCAGCTGGAAATAACTCAAGGTTATATGTACCCTTTGAGGGTACAGTCAAACCCAGTCTTGGATACAAGGGTTGCTACTGTTTCATGCCAAGCAGCTACTTGAAAGTTGACAAATACAGAATCAAAGATTCACAAGGCTCTTTAAGACACTTTAGGTATTTTATACTCTCGTAATTGCCATTTTTACACAAAGCTATTGATACACAGAATGTTAACTTCACATAAAATACATTTTTCTCAAGTGGTCTTTGTGTAATAGTAGCTTCTGATCTAGTGGGTTAGTATTGGGGCTGGGTATCTGTGACTATTTCTGGGTGTGCAGCACTGAGCCCAGCAATGAAACACTGGGGCTGCAGGAAGCAAAGTCCTGAAGCCAACAAGATACTCCTGTGGAGGAAGAGGGAGAGGGCTTCAATCAAGTGGGACTATTTCTGCAGGGTTATCCACTGACCAGTGACCCTTTGCTTTCTTTGTCCTGCAGGAGGAGAAGCTATCCTCAGGCAACAGATAACAACATTTATAGACAGACCTACAAAGCTTAAAACTCTCTAAGAAAAGTAGGCAGGAGAAAGAATATTGCAAACAGTCTTGTTTTTTTTTTTTTTTTTTGAGACAGAGTCTTATGTATATATTATCCTCAAATAAATTTTGTCACTGAGATCCATCCTCTTGATCCTCTTGCTGGCACCTATCAAGTGTTGGCATTATAAGCACGTGCCACCAGACCTGGCTTTGAACATCTACCTCATGCAAAGAACTAGGGAACTAAAAAGCACAACATAGTGTGTGGCTTGAATGTAAACTCTCCCTGAACCCTTGAGTTATACAATGATATGACCCAACAGATATGAATTCAAATTTTATATATGCATGCTTTAAATTAACAACAAATAAAACTACAATCAGATTTTCTATATCAACTTTTACAAAGTCAAAGGCCATTAAATTAATAAGACTGTTAATAAATTTTTGTAAAAGTGTTAAAACTTATTCTGTTAACTACAAAATAGGAGAATCACTGATTAGAAAGGCTCAATTTAACCCTGGTTTCTTTCTACACATAAAATTATATATTCTAGGTCATTAAATTTTCTTCAGTGTGAATCAACTCTTATCCTAAATAAATGCTGAAATCCCTTTAGCTTACTAAATCTATAACCACCAGTGTGTTTATTAAAACAACCTAATTTTTTAAAGTTTACATGTTTTAAGCTAGAGTTGACTATAAATTATAGCCAGAACAACAGAGAGAATCTGCCTCAAAAGAAAAATTAAACCTTGTTCTAAATAATAATAATAGTATTGTACTTTATATGTTTTTTATATTATGCTCTTATATTTAATTCAATTTAAAAATCACCACCAAGGCGAGGTGGCACAAGCCTTTAATCCCAGCACTTGGGAGACAGAAGCAGGTGGATCTCTGTGAGTTCCAGGCCAGCCTGGTTTACAGAGCAAGCCCAGGACAGCCAGGACTATGAAGAGAAACCCTGTCTCAAAACAAAACAAAACAAAAACCAAAAACACAAAAATCTGCACCAATCCCAATGTTTGAGAGAAACAGGCATGAGAGTGTGATGTTGGGGCTAATAACATTGCTTCTGATAGGCTGATTTCAATGCTGAGATCTGGTTACTGCCCCTTCTGAGGCATTCTCTTAATTGGTTAATAAAAGTTGCTGATAGCCAGTTAGCTGGGCAGAAAGAATATAAGAAGGCAGGACTTCCGGAGATTAGAACAGGAACCCTGCACTTTACACAGAGGATTAGCTCATTCCACCAGGAGACACTGAAGCAGGTAGACATGTTTGAGAATGCTGGAAGATAATCACAGGCACATGGTGGTTTGGGATTAGGTGATCCAGGTTAACTTAGAGTAGCTAATTGAGAGTCTGCCCAGCTAAGGGTTAGGTGTTAAAACATTAAAAGGTCTTGGTGTATTTAATTATTGGGGAAAGGACTGCAGCAGCTTATAGGCCGTCAGTCTAAGCAATCCAGAGCCGTTGGACTCCCGGACTCCTGCCAAGCCACTGGTAATTTTACTGGCCTAGTATAACAATTTATATTATTTAACAGAGTTTATTTAACCATATATTATTTAACCAAGTAGGCCAACCTTAGTCCAGGGCTCTTTCCCCAGGATAAATCAGGCCAGGCCCATTGGCTGATATCCTTCCTCCCAGGCTGCCTGCTGCTCTGCCAAGCTGCCAGCTGCTCCTGCTCGCCTAATCTTACAGTTTATACTTATTAATAAATACAAGTGATAATTAAATTGCAGTTTCAGTGTGAGCCCAGCTTGAGCTATATAATGAGATCCTAGTTTGTTTGTTTTCTAGTTGAAAACCCACAATTTTCAGTTAGAAATTACTAGCTTGAGTTTCACTTAATTCATCCTTCTAACATATAATTATTTATTGGTAATATATTCTCTATGTGGATACTGAATCTTACTAAATCTAATTTTATTTATTGGAACGTATGTTCCTGTTAGTGTTCTATTTTATTATGCATGCTCAAGCAATACTTATTCCCAAGTACCTAAAGCACAGTATTACACTAAGGTGAGAAGAAAAAAACACCTCAAAAACTAAGTTTTTACAAGCAGATCAGAACCTGCATATCTAAACGAATTTTATTTTTTATTTTTGAATTATAAATGATACATTATAAAATCTTGAAAATGTATTAATTATAGAAGACTTCTGAAACTGTCTTGAGAGCCAATTTACAAGTGATTTGGGAAGATGAGAATTCTTGTAACTAAGAATACTCTATCTCCTATATATTACTCTTGGTAATTAAATCTTGTTCTAGCTGGGTATGGTCAGTTTGAGGCCTGGTCTACATAGCAAGTTCAGGGCTTCCAGATTTACATAGAGAGACCATGGCTCCCCAAAACAAGCAAAGCAAACAAACAAACAAAAAAAAAACTCAACCCAACATTCAACCTCGGTTTAAATCAACAAACCCTTAAAAGACAGAAATTTTGAATCATAGGAACAAAGAAATTGGAGAATGTTATAGTTTAAAGTAATTCTTAAAAGCCATTCTAACAGATTTTTAAAAAAGGCATCATTTGAGTATTACCTTCTTGTGGTCAACCATCTTGGAAATAATAGACTTTTTAAAAATGTAGATACCACATTTACTTACAAGTGTAAGAAATTCTGTCTTTAAATTCTGTCTTTTTCTTTAAAAGTACTGACTTTTTAAAACAAATAAGATAGCACAAGCAAAGTAGAGAACACAGAGACAGGCATATATACTCAGGAAGTGAGATTAAAAATGTAATTTTAAATCATCAGAGTAGTTAGTTCCCTTAAGTATATTTCAGTAAAATTTCAATAAAATTTGTAAGTAATAAGTTGTCCCATCTAGGAAACCTTTGACCTTTGGGATCTTTCCTATCATTCAATCAAGAACTAATAATGCTCCATTCTCCTTGCTGCTGGTTTGATCCAGACACAAAATGAAAGCTAAAAAATGAAACTGATAATGCTTATGGTTCTCATGTGCAATAGTAAAACACTGAAAGGAAGAATGTTTTAGGTCTAAACTGGTTTTAAAATGCTTTTGTGTTATGTATCTAAAATAAATTCTTCAAGATAATTGGTTTCTTAAATCTTGAGCTTTGGGGTATCTTTTCTGAGTTTGGACTATCTTTTTATAGTGAAAATTTATTACATATTACTCTTGAAAAATGATGAAAATAATGTCTTACTGCAATAGTAGATCCATTCTTGCCAACACCGCCATGGAGGATCACATGGAAATAATTTGAACAGGAAAATATTAATCCACCTACTACTCCAAGAACAGGAAAGATCTTCAGTTTTATTTCTAGAATAGGTATCTTTAGGGGTAGAGGAAACAAACACAGCATTAATAGAATAGAATTTCTCTTCCTATTTAACAGAAAGAACCATGGCATGATCATGTACAACAGGCTATCCTTTTTCGCAAAACCAAACCTTAGCTTCTGCAGTATGAACAGGAACTTTTCTGAGACTGCTTTACTAACTGAAAAATGAATCCACCAATTAGCTCAGTATGTTTATAGGATTATAATTAAATAATTAATTTCACAAGCCTCTACCTAATTTACACATGAAAAAGGATAGTTTACTGGAAAACAGTAGCTTCTAAACGGCAGCATCACAGAACTGACAGACATGGCAATCTACACTATACATGTGATGAATACCACAGGTGTGCATGCAAAACAAGTGTAGTTATTAATACCCAGGATTAAACCTCTAGCAATATATTTACCTGTGAGTCAACTGTTGTTCAAAACAACTTCCAAAGGCAGCAAAGGATTTAAAAACAGTAATAATGAATTGCTAGATGCTATAGGCTATTATATGTTGAAAATAGGCTTTCAGAGATGATACCCAAATTTATGGAAACTATTAGGCTAACAACTAAATGTAGAAAACCATAAGTATCATAGTGTGCAAATAAGGTGTGTCTTCTCCATATGTTATTCAACTACAAATTGAAGACAAGCACACTCGACTTAATGACTAGAACTTTCCAACTGTTTCTTGGTCCACATTCAGTATCCAATGGGAAGGAGTAGGAAAGTCTTGGGGAAAGTATGACCACTTCAGAGTGTGCTGATTGAACAGTAACTGAGAATTTGAAATAGTTAAGTGTCACAGGGAAACTTTTCATTGTTTTAAAGTAATAAAATTTGATTTAAAAAAATATGGGTGTGTATGCGTTTGATGTATATGCATGGGCACAGAGGATATTTAGGGACAAATTTCAAACATTTACTAATTCTATTAGAAATATTTGTTTTATGTGGTAAATTTTGCCCTGAAAAAAGGTAATTTCAGTGGATTTTTTTTCTCTTTTGTATTGGGAAAATGGGGACATTTTTCTTTTATAGAATAAAAGATTCATTATGGAAGTAAATGTTATATAAATATAGCATATAGAATGTTAATATTATTAAAGGAAAGAAAAAGCTTATAAAAGAGAATAAATGTTAAATATAATTCCAAGGATTTCTGAAGACAGGCAACAACCTAATATATTCCCATGTACACAAAAAGCACTTAAATGTAAATTTAAATATTTAGATTTACCGTATAGTCCCACATTGTTGCTCCTCCAAATGTAGACAAGATAAAGACGATCACTAAAGCTACCTGAATCTCAGTTACATCCACTCTACAGAGGAAGAACAAAGAGCAGGTGTTTGTAAAAAAGTTCTTGAACATGAAGGTGAGTTATCACATACACTCTATGACATAGATGCAAATAAATCATATGACCTGGTTGGTTTTTAACCTTTATGCCTTTATGCGCATCAATGAATTCTGTATCAGCTGACTATGCTAGGTAGAAAACCTTTGTTCCCATACAGGTAAATACTAGTCTAGGTAGAGAAAAACCACTGTATAACATGTATCCGATTTCAAGAAGTTACTGAAACTACAGAAACAAGACATTTCTTTTCTACTTGATGTATTTGTGTGGTTTAAAATTATCAGAAGAATTATGTGGGGTTTTTTTAGTCAAAAGACTTATAATAATACATAATCATATGACTTTTCGAGACAGGTTTCCTTGTGAATCCTTCACTGTCCTGGATTCACTTTGTGGACCAGGCTGGCCTTGAACTCACAGAGATCCTCCTGCCTCTGCCTCCCGAGTGCTGGGATTAAAGCCGTGCGCCACTCCCCCCACCAATTACAGATAGCTGTGAATTGCCGTGTGGGTGCTGGGATTTGAACCCTGGTCCTTTGGAAGAGCAGTCCGTGCTCTTAACCACCAAGCCATCTATCCAGCCCCATAATGATATGACTTAAGGCAAATTGTTTCTTATTATTGTTATTGGCATTATGAGAGTGTGGGTGCGTGTGGAGGTCACAGGACAACCTTTGGTGTTGGGCCTCACTTTGTATTGTATTTGAAACCAGTCTCTGTCATTTGCTGCTGCAAATGCCAGGTTAGCTAGCCTGCAAATTTCTGGGGATTCACCTGTCTTCACCTCTCATCTTGCCATGTAGTTACAGATATCTGGTGCTACATCTGGCTTTATATGGGACCTGGGGTTTGAACTCAGGCCCTCAAGCTTGTGTAACAAGCACTTTGCCCACTGAGCCACTCTTCAGTCCTAAGGAAAATAATAATAATTATTATTATTATTATTAGGAGTAGTAGTATTTATTCCTCCTCCTCCTTTTCTTATCTTCCTCTTCCTCTTGGTGATCAGTGTTCATTTCATTACATTTTTATAACTTATTTAGAGTGTGTGTATGTGCGCACCTTTTTATGTGTGCCATGGAGATCACAAAATAACCTGAGGAAGTTGGTTTTGTCTACCATGTATGTCAAGGGATCAAACCCAGGTCATGAGGCTTGCTGGCAAGCACCTTTACCTACTGAGCCATCTGTCTGTCCTTTCTGTTTCCTTTCTGTGTATAGGTGTTTTGCCTTCATGTATGTAATATGCACCATATGTTTGCCTGGTGCCTATGAAGGCCAGAAGAGGATGTCAGATCCCTTGGATCTAGAGTTACCAATGGTCATGAACTGCCAACTGGGTGCTAGAAACCAAACCTGAGTCCTCTAGAAGAGCAGCCAGTGCTCTTAACTGCTGAACCATCCCCTCCAGCCTCACCTAAGGCAAGTTCTTAAACATTTAAGTTACTTTTGCTTATAAAGTAGAGAGAATTCTAACAGCTTTCCTTATTAAGTTACTAATGCCATAACTTTTTGGTTTCTACAGACATTTTCTTGCCTCATATTTAGACATGTTTAAATTTCTCTCAAACAAAGGCACTAATCAAGCAACAAGAGTCCCTCTGATGTATGCTACTCAGAAACTGTAAAACCCTTCTGCTCCGATCTGGAACTTGGTGGGCTGGAAAATCAGTCAACACCTATAAAGTCTCCTCCCTCTTCATATGTACCATTCAACTTACTATAGTCTAGTCTTTGGCCTCATGATTCTACTGAAGTTGTTTAAACAAATGGCTTTTTCTTTTCAGTGCTGGGGACTGAATCCAGGTTTACGTAAGTTAGGCAAGTGTTCTACCACTGAGTCACATTCCCAAATGACTTTCAATTATTCAGTGATTCAATTTCAGTAATTATCATGCATAACCTACTTATAATGTTCAAGATGAGAATCATTCTCTTTTTTGAACTATTCTGCTAGATTCTGACTCCATGTTCCACCATGACGTTCTTACCTTGCTAGGTCTCCTCCCAGGCTCCCTTCTAGAACTTGGCTTCTCAACTGTGGGTTGTAACCCACATAACTGAATATGGGGGCTGCCCAAAAGAATCACCAATAGTATAGAGTTTCTGAAAACACTGCAACAAATCATTCACAGTCACCTCATAAGGACTCTGGTGTGCTCACTCGGGCTTCCCACATGACTTCACTGAAGCCTTTCTTCTGAACACACAACATGCACAAATGGCACTGTACATGCCACATGGTGCAAACAGACACTGCCTCAAAGATCTGGGTTCAGATTCAAGACTGCTGTACATTATAAACTGCAGTACTTTCATTGAACATACAAGGTTTTCTGCTTTTGTGGAAACACAGCAGTTTAATTATGAAAAACAGACAAGTGTTTGCTCTAATCATTCCTTAGCATGTAGGTAACAAATCAATGACTGTGGTGTGTTGGAATATATGACTTTAAACATTTCTTTTTGAGTTTGAGTTGTTGACTTGAGTTTCTCAAAAGGGCATCAGAAGAAGCTTTCATAATTAGGATTATGAAAGAATTTTCAGTTGTCTTAGCTATTGCTTTGAAGAGACACCTTGCCACAGCAACTCCTTTTTTATTTGTTTTTCGAGACAGGGTTTCTCTATGTAGCCCTGGCTATCCTGGACTCCCTTCGCAGACCAGGCTGGCCTCAAACTCACAGAGATTCACTTGCCTCTGCCTCATGAGCGCTAGGATTAAAATCATGCGCCACCACGCCCAGCCATTACAGACAGCTGTGAACTGCCATGTGGGTGCTGGGATTTGAACCTGGGTCCTTTAGAAGAGCAGCCCGTGCTCTTAATCACTGTGCCATCTCTCCAAACACACAGCAACTCTTATAAAACATTTCACTGGAGCTGATTTAAAGTTCAGAGGTTTAGTCCATTATCATCATAGTGGGAACATGGCAGCATGGAGGCAGACATAGTGCTGGAGAGATAGTTGAGAATTCTACATCTGGACTGGCAGCCAGCAGCAAGAGAAAGACACTTTGAAACCCAAAGCCTACCACCAGTGGCACACTTCCTGCAAAAAGGACACACCTATTCTAATGAGGCAACACCTAATTCCTTCAAACAATGCCACTCCTTGGTGACCAAACATTCCAATCTATAAGCCTATGGGGGTCATTCTTATTCAAGCCACCACAATCCACTCCCTGTCCCCATGGGCTTGTAGCCATCATAATGCAAAAATGCATTCAGTCTCACTTCAAAAGTCCCCATAGTCTATCACAGTCTCAACAGTGTTCAAAGTCTCATTAGACTCCTCCGTGGCTGTAATCCCCTGTAAGGTCAAAATCAAAAAGCAGATCACATACTTCCAATATACAATGACACAGAATATCCACTACCATTGCACAAAAGAGGAAAGGGATCATAGTAAGGAAATACTGGATCAAAGCAAGACCTAAAACCAGCTGGGCAAACTCCAAACTCTGCATCTCCATGTCTGGTGTCAAAGCACTCTTCAGATCTCCAAATCCTTTAAGCTTTGTTGACAGAAACACACTTTTCTCCCTTGAGTGGTTCCACGCCCTTTTAGCAGCTCTCTCTGGCAAAGATCCCACAACTTACATCTTCAACATTTTGGTGTCTCCAACACAATCCAGGCGTTACCTTCAAAGCTTCACACAGTGGCCTCTCTGACCATCCATGCAGGGACAACCCTGACACACACCTGGCCTCAGCAGTTTTCTTTCTCATGGAGGGAAATTCTACAACACCTTTCTTGTATCCTTGACTCTAAAGCCAGAACTATGTGGCTGAAGCTGCCAAGTTCTGCTTGCTGGGGCTGGAAAAATGCCCTCCTTTCAAATACAGCTTTCTGCTTTCAATGGCTTTGTTCACTGCCTAAGCTTGGCTGTCCTGGAACTCACTCCATAGATCAGGCTGGCCTTGAACTCAGAGATCTACCTGCCTCTGTCTCCCCAGTGCTGGAATCAAAGGCATGTGCCACCATGCCTGGCCCTAAACTTGGCTGGGTGGAGTTTTGCCCTGAGGCCACCAGTCCCTTTACTCCATTTAGCATCAGGATTTTTCTCAAACTTTTTTATTTCCTTGAGCACTAGACTTAGCTCCATTACACTTCTTGGTGCACCTTTTCTCCTCAAACTGTACGTTTTGTATTTGTCCTTGCTTGGCTTGCTCCTTGTCATTATAGATCTGCATAAAATTGGCCACTAATAACCAAGCAACACAGTCAATACTGGGCTCTGCCAATGCCATTAATCCAAAACTCTTGAATTTAGCCTCAGACAAACTTTTCAGTCAAGTGGGGGAAAGCAGCTACATTCTTTCCCAAAATATCACAGGAACGATCTCTAGGCCAATTGCTAACATTCTTCTCCTCTGAAATCTCTTAAGCTGGGCCATCATGATTTACATTTCTCTCAGCACCAATGTCTTCCCTGTTCCTACTAGGATGGCTCATTAAGCCCCACTTAAAGCCTTCAACTGTTTTCCTAATCGAAAGTCCCAAACTTAACATTCAACAAGCAAACAGTATGCCCAGGCCTATTACAGCCTATTACAGGCCTAATACCCCACTCCTGGTACCAACTTCTATATTAGCCAACATTCTATTGCTATGAATAGACATCAAGACTATAGCAACTCTTAAAAGGAAAACATTTAATTGAGGCTGGCTTAAAGTTTCAGAGGTTTAGTCTATTATCATCATAGCAGGAAGCATGGAGGAAAGAATGCAGGCAGACATGGTCCTGGAGAGGTGGTTGAAAGTTTAACATCCGAATCAACAGGCAACAGCAAGAGAGAGAAAGAGACACTGGGCTTGGTTTGAGCTTTTGAAACCCCGAAACCCAACCTCATTGACATACTTCCTCCAAAAAGGACACACCTTCAACCTCCAACAAGGCCAAACCTCTTAATCTCATCAAACAATGCCATTTCCTAATGACCAAGCATTCCAATCTAGGTGCCTATGGAGGCTATTCTTGATCAAACCCCCATACCAGTCATTTGTATAATGGCCCTAAACATACTTCTGACATTTGGCATCATATATTTACGTGAAATGGCATTCTCAGCATTGATAATTAGAAAACCAAACAAATGATAAGCTCTGAAAATGTTGAAGATGCTGTATCTTCCAATATCAAACAGTCAAGACATTCCTTAGGTAAACATAAATAAGCACATGTAGCCCATTAGAACACAAATTTGCTTTTGTCCTTATTGTTTTGCGTTATGTAAACACCAAGCTTCGCCTGCACGCATGCCTGTGCACCACTTGCATGCCTAGTGCCACATAGGGGACAAGGTGTCAGATCACCCGGAACTAGAGTTCAGATAGCTAGCTATGAGGTGCCAAGTGGCAACAGAACCCAGGTCACAGCCATCTCTCCTATTCCATTGCTTTTGTCTTTACTAAATCATAAATTTCTACATATTTGTTTAAAAATAAAATTCCTTATGATTTGTTATCTGTAAATGTTTTATTATCCATGTTATAAGCCTATATACCCATAATACATATAGTCACTTCTCAGGAATAAAGAAGGGTGTCATGAGTAGAAATAGCTTAAGCAGTTCATTCATCTCTTAAAATACTGGTTCCAGAATTTCATCTGCAATTTTACATCCTCTGAACAATTTTATCTCAAGATACATGTAAATCCATATCTCAAATCTACATCTTTACCCCTGAATTCCCATCTCTGCTTAGAGATCTACCTTTAGATATAAAAGAAGTAACAATTTCTTAGCAAATATAGTAAACGTAGGGATTAGGTTTTAAAAAAGATATGGAAGAAAACTTAACTGTGTTATTTGGGATAAAGTTAAAAGAATAAAGTGGACTTACTCTTAACACACAAATAAAAATGTGAATAATGACATCCAGTATTTGTAACATCAATGGTAACCAAACCCAAACTTCCAGGCTACCTGAGAAATGGCTGCAATGTAAACACACTAATGCTATGTGTGAGACTTGACAGAAAAGTCCTATTAAGTGTGATATGAACTATAAATTATTTGGTGGTGGTTTTTTGTCTTGCATGTTGTCTTTGGGTTGGGGGAGAGGAGAAATTAAAATGACTTCTCAGTGCCTATATTGGAACAATTGAATATCCTAGAAAAATGAGTCTATATGCTCCCCTGCAGTGAGTGCTTGTGAGTCACTGTCAGTGTGGCAGTATTTTCAGTTACAGTGATCGAACTATATGCAACCTATCCGTAATTGGTGACCAGACGCAGCCCAAAAAAGTGGGTGGATATCAGGAAATGAACTTTCTTTACGTGAAAGTAAAGAACATACATGAGAAATGAGCTTTACCAAAGGTTTTTCATTAAATTTGTTAACTTTGTCCTATGTCCATGTCATTTAAGGTACTGTAAGTACAGGCATGTGTATATATGAATACATGTGTGCATGTTCACGGTCCAGTCACCTTGATTTGGGGACTGCGTATCCACTTGTCTGCAGCTCATCAAATAGACCGACCGGCTGGCCGGCCACAGTAGCCCCACAGTAGTGACACAGGCTTCGTGTCACATCCACCTCCCCAGCCTTGAAGATGCCATCATGCCCAGCTTTTTACTAAGTGGGTTCTGGAGGGTCAACTCCGGTCTTCGTGACTGCATGGGAAGCACTTTACCAAAGGACAAATGTCCAACTCCATTGTAATTCTTGAGGCCAGAAAAACAGGGATTATTAAAATTGATAAAACTATGACGTGTATGGGCAGGGTGCCAGTGTAATCACCAAACCCTCAACAGAAAGAGCAGCATCTGTTTGTGAACTTTTGCTTGGTGTCTAAAGAGGAGGCATCCAAGGCATATGGACCCCTAGTGTGTAGCTCCAGCAAGTGCAGAGTGTCCTCGAATTAGCTCACCTGTCTCCCACAGCAGAGACTCGACCATCTGTTGTTGGTGACTGTTGTCAAGGGATCCCTCTTTTCAGAATACATGATAATTTGACAAAAAGAAATCATCTTTAGCTGGACATCGTGATGGTGGCACATGCCGTTAATCGCAACACTTAGCAGAGACAACTGGATCTGTATGAGTGTAAGCCAGCCTGGTCTACATAGTGAATTTCCAGGTCAGTCGGGGTTACATATATAACCCTATCTAAGGATATTTTGTTTTGTTTAAAATTCTTTAAATTCAACTAAAAAAAAAAATCCTTATATTCAACATCACATTATTTTATGAGCCAAATAGCATTTAGGTACTCTATATCCTTTTTCTTTATTGTTTGGGTATTTATTTTATTTTATTCTATCCTGACTATCCTTACTTGAACTAGTAAGTCTTAGAAGGTTAGAAGAAAAGATTTATTGTCAAATAATATAACTATATAGGTTAAAAGAAAAAGATATTGCCAAATAATGTAACTATAACATGTAGAATACCAGGACAGCACTAGGGTGTAGCAGGGATGGCTATTCCGATAAATTAGAAGAATTTTAATTACTGAACAGAGTTTTGCCTTCCTTAATATGAGCAGATGTCATTATAGATTATAGAAATGAATTTGGTTGCAATGTAAAATGTAGAACTTAAGAACATGCTTACTTTCCAAATCTCAATACTCCTGAGACGTAAGTCTGCCAATGAGCACAATAAAACATGAACATCCCAACGAAAGAACAGAAAAACAACCAGTCAGGGTGCGTTCCTAGACGAACAGCAATTGAAGCTCCAATGGCCATAAATACTGAAAAAAAAAAAAGTTTTTAAAGAACAGTTAAGAAATAAAACCAACTATTGAGTTAACATGTTTAGATATACAGTTTTAAGGGACATAATCCTGGCATTAAAATACAATACACTTAGAAAAAATAAAAATGGTGATTTTGTTTGTTTGTTTTTTGAGACAGGATTTCTCTGTATTGTCCTGTACTCCCAGCCAGTTGCCTGAGGCTGCCTCTGCCTCCCCAGTGCATCTCAAAACAAACAGCAGTAAAATGAACTCAACTGTAGGGTGCAAGCTGCTTAAGTGAGGAAGTTGTATTTCTGGGATCTTGGATAGTTCATTTTATAGGCAGACTTTTATGGAGGGGAGAATTATACCTGAGTTAAAGAGGTCAAAAAGAAGGGAGTTCCAGGAATGGATTGTGATTTTCTCAGAACAGGGTTATTGATCTTCCTGTCTTTATATGTTGTTTCAGTGTGGTATGGCAACAGATGCATGGCAGAAACAGGCAATTTTGCAAGACTACTGGTATGGAGACAGAATTCTACTGAAGCAAAGGGCAGTGAGGGGTCATCTCATGTTGGTCCTATCCAGGCTTGGGGGTAGCTCTGGGGTTGTATCAGCTACTACGAGGGTGCTGTGCAATTGTCTTTATGCCCCTCTTTGTCTAGATGTCACTGCCCATCAAGAAAATTAGTCTTTTTAACCTTAAGAAGTTGAAGAGGGGCAAAGATCCATTTTCCATAACCACTTACAGCTGACACCGAGCTGTTGACCGTATATACTCAGAGAAAGGAGAATTGTGGCTGTGACCCAAGGGGAGTTGGAAGCCCTGCAAGCGGGACCGATCTGGAAACCTCACAAGATCATTTTAGAACAAAAGGAATTTTTGAGCATACATTTAAAACACACTGGGCAAAACTGCTCCCAAATATGTATCTCTGCAAAACACTGACAACCCAAGTAGCTTAGATCACTGAGGATTTCATGTTGTCATCACAAGGCAAATCACAGAAAGAGAAAGCAGAGCGCCATTAATTTACCTGTGGAAAGAGAGTCACAGCCATGATCAAACAGTTCCCCTAACGGAGAGCATGAGTTTGTCCTTCTGGCTTGTTTCCCATCAATGGCATCCAGTGACTGGTAGATAAAGAGTCCCAGGGCGCATAAAAGGTATGTCCAGTAAGGTGCCTGCAAAGAAATACAGACGACAAGAGGAAGTGCCGAGCTAGCTTCTGTTTGAGAACAGCGTTAAATGCTGAGCGCTTCAGACTGTGATCTAGATTCCACATCCAAGGCTTCTCTAACATTCCCGTACTCATGCACGGCACCTGAATGAAATTTTTCAGGAACTCTTTGCTGTAAGACCTTCAAGGCAAACTGCACACCTGTCTCTGTCAGCCAAGACTGAGATGGCAGACTGGATGTACTCTCCCACCCATGGCAAGCAACCTGAGATCAGAGAAGGAAACAGAAGCGAATCTCGTGGCTACTCCAGCTGACTGCCGTTTCCAGGCCATGGCACAGGAACGGGGACCTAAACGGAGGAGCCCAGTAATCTGTGTTGAGAAGTGCAGACTTGAGAAAAGTCTAGGAAGTGAGTATTTACACAGCAAACGAGTGGGGGAGGCAGCTGTGCTCCAGTTGCGAAAGGCGACCTTTGAGTGTGGCTAAAAACTGATCTGTGTCTGAACAAGGCAAGGTTATTAGCCAAGCCCAGGGAAAGAAGTTCCAGGCAATGAAGCTCAAACGATTCTTGGATCTCACTCGGAGCTGGGGAGAAGTCACCTTCCTGTCAGACACAACAGAGGGACCTTGTGACGTGTGGGACACAGAGTAGTGCTTAGAAGTGTACTACTACCCCGGAGCCACCAAAATTAGCCTTGGACCTGGGACTTTGCAGACATTTCTAATAAAACCTCAAAGACAGACTTTAAAGCACCAGTTCTCTACATGTGGGTTATGACAACCTTAGGAGTCCACCGACCCAGGGAGAGACATTTACATTAGATTCATAACAGTAGCAAAATTACAGTTGTGAAGGAGTAACAAAAATAGTGTTATGGTTAGGGATCACAACAACACGAGGAACTGTATTAAAGGGTAGCAGCATTAGGAAGGTGGAGAAGCACTGGTTTAGAGGATCCAATTAATTCTCCACAACTTAGGCAACCAACATAGAGTACATCTGAAGGAACCAATCTAGCACTCCAACATACAAACCCACAAGGTTTGACATCCAAGCAAAAATTACCAGTCACACAAAGAAGCAGCAGAATTGGACAAAGAGGAGTAAAATCAATTGGTACAATTATATTCAAGAATGTCAGAAATAATAGGAACAGCAGACCAGAACATTATTAGTTATTATGATACACTCCTTTTTTTTCAGAAGGTAGAGTAAAATTACAAAAGATAAAATGAAAGAAAAGACTCAAAGAGAAACTTCTAGAAGTGAAAAATGTGGTATCTGCTCTGTAAAACAAAGTGGGTGTGATTATTTGACATTAGGCACCATGCAAGAAATGATCAATGAAATGGCAAACAGACTAGAGTAAATAGAGTAAAACTATCCAAAATGGTGCCCAGGAAAGAGACTAAAAGTATCTGAACTTGGCACAGAATTGTCTCTGGGGTAAACGCACATATCTGTATGTGTTTCAGAACAGAATAGAGACAGGAGGGCCATAAAAATGACAGGAATTTAATTCAAGTCATTTGTAGCCAGCCTGGAACTGTACACTTAAAAGAAGAAAAAGGGCAAAATTGTTTTTAAAAAACTGGGGTGGTTTTGCTTTTGGTTTTTGGAGACAGGGTTTCTCTGTGTAGCCCTGGCTGTCCTGGGCTCACTTTGTAGACCAGGCTGGCCTTGAACTCAGAGATCCGCCTGCCTTTCTCTCCCAAGTGCTGGGATTAAAGGCATGCACCACCACCGCCCGGCTCTTTTGTTGATGTTTTTGAGAGAAGGTCTCACTGTGTACACTAGGCTAGCCTTGAACTCACTAATGATCATCCTACCCCTACCTCCCAAGTGCTGGGATTGAGGATGTGTACCCCTAAGATAATCTTGTTTTACCACTAGTAAGCCTGGATCACCCCACCTGTAACAGGTGAAAAACAATAGTTTTATCAAATGAAAAAACTGTTAGCACTCTTTATACATAGCCTGGCACACAGCAAGAGCCTAATAAAGTTAGCTAGTATTATTGTTTCCCTATTTTTTTTTGTGGTGAATATATATTTTATCTTTTTCTTTTTGAGACAGGGTTTCTCTGTGTAACAGTACTGGTTGACCTGGAACTCGCTCTGTAGACCAGGCTGGCCTCAAATTCACAGAGATTTGCCTGCCTCTGCCTCCTGAGTCTTGGGATTAAAGGTGTGTGCCACCATGCCCAGCATTACATTTTAAATATTAACCTGTGTATGGTTTTTGGTGATTCTACAAACACTCAAGTCAACCCAAAAACCTATTCCTCAATCTTCCTAAGTAAACAGAACTTTGCTTTGGATAAACTTTAAAAAAAAAAATCATAATTTGTTACTATTAGATGCCCAACACTGGTTGTTTTGTTTTTACATTTTGGGGGGTTGTTTTCAACATTGGGTCTCTCTACATCCTGGACTGGCCTGGGTACTCACAAGCTGACCTTGAATGTTCTGTACTCAGAATAATTTAAGAGGGTTCTAAGTCACTCTTACTTAAAAGAAAAGCAGTGGAAGTCATTGTTCTTCCAAGAGCGGCAACCCGTGTTAATGGTAAAATCCAACAGGGAGCTGTCAGCCGCAGTTCTGATCAGTGTGCGGTCCAGCCGCGGGGCAGTCAAGAGGAGGAGAAAAGCAACTGAGAAATCATCCCAGAGAAACAAAAAGCCTCCTGGAACTTAAAAATATCTTGGGAGGTTTTACAAAGAACAGCTGGGTTAATCAGTAACCTTTCACCCCTGGTCTGCACTACAAAGGAAAGAACTGCACTTCTTCAAGTCACATCTCACACAAAATTGGAAGTTGGGGTTAAAATTTCTACAATAACATGCAATGCCATTTTTCTTGTTGCCCTCTATTTTCTTTAATTATTTACTCTTCCTTCAAATGACAGGCCTCTGACAATAAGTTCCATCTGAAGGATCCACCGCTGATCCTGTATAAAAAAAGCAGACCTTTGGGAATTTTTGCCACTTTTAGTCACTAGATTATGACTTTAAAAATTCCTCAGTGCTCTCTCAGACTTCCACAGAAATAAGATACTAATGATTTTTATGGACACACAAGCGAATGAAGCCCTAGCCCAGAAGACATTCGGACTTATTCTCCAGGCTCAAAATTCTCTGGGCCAACTCTAGTAGTCTTTAATTATCATCCATGAATTGTTTCTTCAGAAAACATCTGGGGGTGACAGTCCACCCAAAACCCATAAAGTCTTTACTTACATATTTAAAAAAAGGAGTTGTGGGGAAGGGCAGGACTTCACGGCAGGGGAGAGAGGAGGTGGTACCTTCCTTGCCACACCCTGCTTCCACACGGCTCAGTGCATTTTTCCCTGTCTAATCAAAGCTTTCCAGACCAGAAATCCAATGTCTCACCACTTCTTGCTGACACACACACACACACACACACACACACACACACACACACACACACACA
>CAJQZJ010001638.1:5079193-5104158 GCA_907164525.1 Lophiomys imhausi
GGGGGAAGGGAAGGAGGGAGAGAGGGAGGGGGAAGGGAAGGAGGGAGAGAGGGAGGGGGAAGGGAAGGAGGGAGAGAGGGAGGGGGAAGGGAAGGAGGGAGAGAGGGAGGGGGAAGGGAAGGAGGGAGAGAGGGAGGGGGAAGGGAAGGAGGGAGAGAGGGAGGGGGAAGGGAAGGAGGGAGAGAGGGAGGGGGAAGGGAAGGAGGGAGAGAGGGAGGGGGAAGGGAAGGAGGGAGAGAGGGAGGGGGAAGGGAAGGAGGGAGAGAGGGAGGGGGAAGGGAAGGAGGGAGAGAGGGAGGGGGAAGGGAAGGAGGGAGAGAGGGAGGGGGAAGGGAAGGAGGGAGAGAGGGATGGAGGGAGGAAGGCAGGGGTGATCCGTGATTTAGTCACCAGTGTGGTCAGCCAGTCAGGTGGGGGATGTTAATGGCCTATAAGACTTTCCACAGAGTCAACACAGAGCCTCTTCCTGGACAGAGACACGATTTGCTCTTTAAAAGCCTACTGCTGGAAACACAAGACAAAAAGAGGAACTGAGGTGAACAAGGGATTTCCTGAGCATGAGGGCCCTTGGTTCTACAATAACGGTGTGATTGCTGCCATGTCTATGCTTGCTACCAACCACGTTGACATTATAGCAGTGAATCCTCAAACAAGAGGCCCCAGCAGCTTGCACACTGTAAGTAAGATATGTCACAGGCCAAAGGACAGAGAAAAAAAGACTCCAGGAACCCAAGAAGGCAGGCTTCTTTCCAAACAAACGCCCTTATCATAACCCTAAATCTATATTACAAAACATGCCACTTATCTTAATCCAAGTCACATGGAGGGACATAAAGCACCCAGAGATATGAGGGACAGTATGTGTCAACTGCCTTTGCTAAAATCAACTGTGAGGAGAGAAAAGAATTGAAGACAGATCAAGTGTGTGAGGGATAGGAAGGAGGCAGGACTTAGATGCTGAGCAGCACATACATATCTGCTTACTGGACAAACTTCACATATGATTTAGACTTGCAAGCACTGGACTTTCTGGACAACAGTCTTTGCCATCCTCTAAATGGACATGGATTAGACTGACTCCAAGACACGTTTTCACTCTAGATTTATGCAATACAATTCTCATGCATTAGGTTTAAGAAATCTTCTAGCCGGGTGGTGGTGGCACACGCCTTTAATCCCAGCACTTGGGAGGCAGAGGCAGGCGGATCTTTGTGAGTTCGAGGCCAGCCTGGTCTACAAAAGTGAGTCCAGGACAGCCAGAGCTGTTATACAGAGAAACCCTGTCTCAAAAAAACCAAAAAAAAAAAAAAAAATCTTCTATACATGACACAGGAGGTAAATACCTAGAGATAATGAAACCCAAGGGACGCCTCTAACAGACCCCATCCAGGAACAGTTTGCGGGAGGAGAGACTCTACCCAGGCTTTCTTTTGGATTCTATTTGTACCAGAAACTTGCTATGCCATGTATGGGTGAAGAGAGTTAGAAAAATTTCTGAATTTCTCAGCGATTCAGTCTCCAAACACAAGAGAAAGAAAGGAAGGGAGGGAGGGACAGAGGGAGGGAAGAATAACCACTGTCTTGTGAAAATTGAGTAATTATATGGGAAGTGCTTATGAAGTACCTGGAACAGGAAAGGAGTCTGTGGGTGTTAATTTTTGTTATCATACCGCTGCATCTCCCAGGTAAGGTCAGGTGACTCAGGGTGACGTTTTCATCGGAAAGGAGTCTGTTGGTGTTACTTTTTGTTACCACACCGCTGCGTCTCCCAGGTAAGGTCAGGTGACTCAGGGTGCCGTTTTCATGTCAACAGTTAGGAATTTATTTCATGCATTTGGGAAAAAGAGTTAATCCAGCACACCTGAGATTTTACACATAAGGCTTAGAATGACCCTGTTTTTGAGTCTGATGGTTAGAACTGACACAGTCCAAAAAAAGTGGCACTCTCCACTCAGGGTCTCCTTTTCAAATGAATGTGTAATTTCACAAGTTGGAGGAGGCTTTATGGATAGGTTTGGCCTCAGGAAACCTGTCATCTGAAGGAAGAGTGTCAAGTTTCTCTTTAATGGCAGAAACCTCGGAAACAATTGCTGTTACTCTCTCCACCCATCTTGTCTGCCTTTAAACTCCCATTCCTTCTCCAGCCAAGCCACACATTTTCTAGCATCTTTTTGCTCTCTCTCAGTCCAGAACTGTCAGCAGGTCACAGTAACCATGTCACAGCCTGGATGTCATGCTGTCTGGAAATTCACTACACCAGACAATTCAGGCCACTACTTTTCAATTTGGCTTCACTCAAAGTTTTAGGCCATGGGTGGAATGGAGGAATGCAGTCAGATGGTTTGCCAATGAGTTCCGTGACTGGTCCTAACAGGATCGTTGTTTCCCTCTCAAACCTCAGAAGCCAAGCCTGCCCTGTGTTTCTCTTGGTCTTACAAACCCCCACCAGAATGGCCCCGTTACACTGTTCACATCATTCTGGGGCTCCTCTAGTCCACAGCTCCAAAAACTTCCACATTCTTCCCATAAAGCATCCCCAGAGGCCTGTGAACCACATGATCAAGTTCATCACAGATAACTTCCCTACCCCTTGGTACTGATTTTCCACAGTTGTTCATTTTCTGGTTGTCGTATGACAACAGCAGATTCTGGGAAGAAGGATTTGTTTTGGTTCATGGCTTAGGTAGCAGTCTAACCCGTCGTGGTGAGAAGGCACCTCACAGCAGAAAGGGTGTGAGGACACTAGCCACTCTGTGCACCACAGTCAGGGAGCAGAAAGACATGCATGCTGGTGTTCACTTTGCTTTCTCCTCTTCCCTCCTCGATTCAGTCACCCATGAAACAGGGCTCCTCACATTCAAGAAGAGTCTTCACTCTTAAGTTAATCCTCCTGGAAACATTCTCAGACACACTCCGGTGTATTTCCAAAGATGATGCTAAGTCCTGTTGACAACTTACGTTACCGGTCATGCTAGTATAGGCAATACCCCAAAGGTCTTCTGAAATGGAAATTTAGGAAATACTAGAACTATACATCCTCTACTTTCTGAATTTTTATACTTAAATGTCCATGGGTGAAGTGACACAATGCAAAGGGGATTCACAGACCCACTCTCGTGGCAGCTGGTAAGATTTTAACAGCATCCATACTTCAGTTCACTTCTGCATGAAAATGGAAATCGCATTTCTAAATGTCAAGTCTATAGGAGACTAAAAAAGACAGGCTGTGTGTGAGAGAAATGCAACACTGGCACACTGCTCAAGGTAGCTTTACACCCTGTTGGGTGATGTTAGGAATTTTAAGAGAACCTGTAGTGTTTCCAGGAGATTGTCATCGTGGCTGAGGAAAATACAACAATTAGAAATAACTAAATGCCCTATTCTTGTAACTTCTCTAACGTGTATTCTGTGTGTGTGGTGTGTTAAGACAGTTTACTGTGGGCCAGCGAGGCAGCTCAGCTGGTAAAGAGACTGCCAAGTATCCTGGGGTTCAGTCCTATATACCCACAGAAACAGACAAGTGTGGTAGTACAAGTTTATAATCCAAGCTTTGGGGAGGCAGAGATAGGAAACCCCTGGGGTTTGCTGCCCAGACAGCTTAGGCTAATTAGTGAGCCCCAAGATCCATTGAGAGATCATGTCTCAAAAAACAAGATGCAGGGACCTCTGGAGGCATAGCACTGGAGGCTGACTTCTGGTCTCCAGACACATGCGCGCGCGCGCACACACACACACACACACACACACACACACACACACACACACAGTTTATTGGGAGCCTGTGACAAGCAGGGCACTTCCTTGTTCCCAGAAGGCAGATTTCCTCTAGGGCAGGTCAGAAAGGAGAACATCCTTGGCAGAGCCAAAGAGCATGGCCCTAGGGCTCACTGGGTTCATCCTGGACTTCTGGCCTCAGCTTAGTTTACACACTAGCACTACAGAGAGCACATTCATTTTTATGAAATATGGCAGCTATGAGCAGGGGCAAAAGGACTCACACATCACTCATGAATGCACTCGGTTGGGCACTTCAGGACCAAAGGGTTTTCTCCTGATCCTAGAAGTCCTTTGAAAGGCGGCCTTTCTTTTTCTCTTTGCTTTGAACACTGCTAGATTACTTTCCCCCTTCCGCACTTGCAGGAGTTCTTATGGAAATGCTAAGTGGAAGCTGGGCATGCAGGCCTTTAACCCTAGCACCCCAGGAGGCAGAGGCAGGCGGATCTCTGTGAGTTTAAGGCCAGCCTGGTCTACAAAGTGAGTCCAGGACAGCCAGAGCTATTACACAGAGAAACCCTGTCTCAAACAAACAAACAAACAAACATAGAAATGCTAAGGGGAAATGAGAATAAGAAGGCAACTCCCATCCAAAATCTATTCTTCGTATATCAAATGTATCAGATACCCCAATAAACATTATGTTCTCTAACTTAGTAAAATGAAAGGGGTGAGAGGCTATGCTCTGCTCTAATGAAACAACAGCAGATTTTATAATTCTGACATATCACAATGTCATGTTTTATCAATACTCGACACAGACTTCAAAGGGAGAAGCAGCATATTCCTTAGAAGTTAACTGGAGTGCGCCACACTGAGCCACGGGAACAAATCACCAAGGAAAGCTGTCTCCTGAAAACGCCTCTTTTGGGCGCAACTTCATGAAAGGAGGGTGAGGCAAGGAGGCTTCTTAGCTGCAGAATATATTAAAACATCTGCTCACAGGGGCCAGAAAGCACCTCCTTCAATCCTGAGGCCATAGTTCGATTCACGCTAGTCTCTTCACTGCTTCTCGAACTTTCTTCACCTTTTGGCAGATGGGAGTTGATATTTTCTTTTAATAAGAGAGGCCACTCCATTACACAACTCCCACCTTAACAAACAATGCTTGACAAAATATCGTTTTAAAGAAGAGCTGGTTTTTAAAACCTGTGATTAAAAGAAAATACAGACTTCAAAACATTAAACCTACTTTAAAAAAAATCTGAGTGTGAATATATAGTGCCCTGGAAAGAGACACTGACATGAATATATTATGCACAGATTAAGAAGACAGGGAGAAAATATCAAAGCACATAAGTAAAACAGAATTATATCATAATTTATATTAGCAAAAAAAACAAAACAAGGAAGTATTTTGTAGTACAGAGTGTGACTGTAGCTGGGGCTCCCCACCCCTTTGCCCTTTTGCACCTCGGTAAAACCTTTGGATAACAAGAAGCCCCACCTATATGTTAACTGTTGACTCTTTAGATTTCTAGACCCCAAATGGCTTTTATGCCATTCTTCCTTAGTAACTACTTGCAAGACAAAGCGCACGTCCGTTACATCCCTCTGGAGAACATACAGACCCTGGCTAGCCAAGACTCTGCCTAAAGCCTAGCATCACCGCCTCCTTCTCTCCCATGGAGATTCCCCACGCAAGGAAAACAGAACTTCATGTTTATTCTCCTGAATACTGGTACCTCAGTGGCCAGAAGCAAGGATATTTGATTCTGGTACCCTAGAAGGCTGAAGCTGGAACTAGCTTTGAATCGCCAAGCTATCAGACATACACATTTAGGAATTAGAAATTAAATTGCTTCCAAGCCCTTTTTATGTTCTAAGGCTCTACGACTCTGCTTTAGGAAGAGATAGCCACGGACAGGAGTCCAGCGATTATATACTCAGGAATGGTAAACAATTCATCAAGGTGTGGGGAGTGGCTGTACCCATTCACCCTGACTTTTGCTTACTCTCAGACCAAGCAGGGAATATTTAATCCCAGACCAGCAAGAACTAAGTGAGAGTTGAACATGGCCACCCCTCAAGATTTCCCTGGGCTGTTTCTTTCATGCACTCAATTACCAAACACCGTGCAAGACACTGGGCTACAAACTGAAATCTGACAGACTGTCCTGCTCAGTAAGAATACATACAACAACAAAAAAGAAAGGGACGCTTTCTACTGGAAAGCTAGAGGCCTGCCGCCGCAGAAATACAGCTTTCTGGTTAGGAATCCTAGTCCCCACTTAAAGCTATATAGTTCTAGAAGATGCTAATTTCTCTTCACTTTCCGAGTCTGTGGAATGGGGATACTAACTGTATCTTCTTCATGAGATAATGCCGAGAGGACTTGATAACAGAACAAAAGCAGCTCAGAATAGTAAGCAGCCTGCGCCCACTTGTTACCACTCTCATTATTGTGGGAGTTCAGATGATTAAGAGGTTGATTTGATGCGGAAGGAAGAAAACAGTTCACGGGTCGTAGTGTTAGGGGAGACAGTGCTAGAATTGGGCACTGAGAAACCCCTGCTGGGCACAGGGAAGATCCCTAAGCAGAGAGGGTGGTCTCTAACTTGACACTTTGAAGGACCATTATAGAAACAAACCACAGCCTTTCCAATCAGTCTTCCTTCACTCCCAATCATATTCTAGAAATAAATGCATGGCTACTGAGTTCCAGGTCAGCCTGATCAGCCAAGTGTGCCCTATCTCAAAAATAAAAATAAAATAAAATAATGCCGGGGCTAATCTAAGCACAGCGGCAAAGCTTACTTGCCTATCTTGTTCAAGGCCTTGGGGATTCAGCTTCCAGTATGGCATGTATACAGTGTGTGGAAAAAGCACTCTGAATCCTCAAGTCTCAGTAAGAATCAAAAACTTCCAAGCTAGGTCAAAGTTGCTTAACCTCTGTGGACTTCAGTTTTCTCTTATGGAAATATATACCATTGTTACTTCAGGCTGGCGAAGGAATTGCGAGACAGTAGGAAGGCCACCCTAGGAAGACCAAACTCACCAGCCTCTTCAGGTTGATAAAGGTAAAAACCGCCACAAAAGTGAAAGCCCCTCACACACTTATTTGCATCATATAAAACGCCAGTGTTTTCAAACATGCCACACAAGCAACATAAAGAATGTACACTTGGCAGGCAGTTGGATTAACTTGGATATGAATTTTATTGAGCCATGCCATTTATTAAGGCAAAATAGCCAGAAACTATTGTTAGAACACATTACTATCTGCATCTTATTTTTTTTTTTTAATGTGGATCCTGCAGTGCTGTTTCCCCTCTTACTTCAGTCACTCAGAAGCAAATGCAGGAAACAATGACATGCACTTTGCAAACTATCACAGTTTATCTGTCATTTACCCTTTAGCCCTCTTACCTGGGCCATTCTGGCTTTTCACATTTTTAAGTGCCTCAGACCCCATCATATTCTCTTTTAAAAATGAGTCTGAGCCTCTAAGCTAATCACAAATTTACCTCATCCCTAGGTCCCCTTCAACCTCATACAGAACCCCTTGGACTTGTTTGTCCATCCGCTAAGTGCTCAGCAAATGGATGGTAAATAGCATCAAAGTTCACAGCTTAAATGGCCACCAGGAACATCCAAAGACTTTAGCCAAAACCCACACCAATTCAAAGCTAAATTTTACTATGCATGTTCACGACACCGTTTACCAACAGTGCATTTTTAATGTGATGAGATTATTTTAATTTGTAAAGTGCAGTGTCCTACTTTTATCTGCATGTACCATTCAGCCCTTACTGCCACCTTGCAAAATTGGCCTGGCAGGCATTATTTCTATTTTCAACACGGGAAGGCAGATCTGGTAGGTCTGCCGTGGCGGAGGCTCATGAGAAGCCAAGTCCTTCACTTGCAGACCTGCCATCCTTTCATTCTGATACAGTGCGCTTCCGGGGGTTCCGGAAACAGCAGAATCCCAAACCACAAACAGCTCAGTGTGTTCAAATGACATGAAAACAAATAACAACAGAATGCCTGCTAAGGAATACGTGATGAACACTGTCATCATCAGGCATGATATTTTAAACTGCAAGATTCCACTAAGTCCTTAATAAAAAAGTATTTGCATGGATGCAGAACATGAACTATTTCTGTTGTGTTCTTGTTTTCCAATCTCAATTCTCACTTCTGCGCATCATCTATATTTACATGTAATTATGGAGGGAGCATAAAGAAAGTAATGTCAGAGAATCTGCAGAGCAATATATATCCTACGTAGTGTATCAAAGCACTCTCATTCTGTTCTTTTCCCCTCTATACTCAGCCCAAGGAACCACTTCTGACCTCCATTGTCTAAAGCCCACAATACTCAGTAGTCTTACTTTCGACGTAGGTTACATATAATTACAGCTAATAAAATATGTTGGCTTTTACAATCTCTAAGTCTGGAAAATTGTAAGGAGAGTCGCCTATATCCTGGTTTGTTTTTTTTTTTTTAATGAAAAAGTCAATAAAGCAAAAGAGGAAGTTACCGTCCAGAAACAACTTATCTTTGATTAATGCTACCAGTAATTTCAGGATCACTAGGCACCACCTTTGAGAAACAGAAGATTATAAAATGCCAAAGGGCATCGTCGGTTTATCCACAAGTCCTGCTAGGATGGAGATGTGGGTGTTTAATCCCAGTGTGCGAAGTATGGGCCGGTGGTCCCTACAGGCAACCTTCCAGAAGGCCCAAGACCCCAGAGATGAACTGGGAAGACAGAGGGCTGGGGCAGTGACCTTGACAGCCCCCTCCAGGGAAGCTGAGAATGGTCACAGGATTGGGGGAGTGGTGTGACTATCTCTAGGAACCCCGAGGAGGCTAAAAATGAATACTGCCACGGGACAGCGGTCGGGTCATGTCCGCACCTCCCTCGAGACCTTGCGGATGCTCGCCATACTCTCCCCTCTACCCTGACGCCTATACTGGGGCTGGCTCGGAAGGAGGCCCAAGGGCTCCGGGGAACAGTACCGGTGGGCGGCCAGTCCTACCTCCTCCGTGACCGTAGGGCAGTAGAAGATGAGCACTAGTGTGGTGACCAGGTTGATGGCGAGGCCCATAAGGGTGATGGTGTTGGGGGCCATCCAGAGCGGGATCCATTGGAGCAGCCAGGTCCAGTAAAGCTGCAGCGGCGGCTCGAACAGCGACTCACCCATGGCGCTGTACCGGTGCTCCTCCAGCCGCCGCAGTTGCGCGGCGCTGAGCGGCTCACCGAGCGCCTTCACCCAGCGCGGCGCCGGCCTGGCCCCGGCGCCCGCCGCCATGGCCGCCTGCGGGGCCCGCCGCGACCCAGCGCAGCCCGCGGCCCGCGCGGGGGGCGGAGAGAGCCGAGCGAGGGCGCTTCGCCCGGGCCAGCTCCGCCGGTGGGACTCACGTAGCCGCAGGCCACGGGGACGGGGCGGGGCGGGGCGGGGGCGGGGCCTCGGAGAGCTCGCGGGCGGGGACGGGGCAGGGGGCGGGGACGGGGCGGGCTCTGCACAAGCCGAGGGTAACGCTGGGTCTGTCGCTGTGACTTTCCTACTGGGGCTCCGACTGGGGCTTGCCTTCCTCTCCAGCCTCTTGCTCACATGTCCGTGACAACGACTCTCTATCCTGGATCCTGGCAGAGCTGGGTTGTCTACTGTACTCTGCGTAGTAGTGTGCCTATGCCTTTTATTAATCAAGAAGATGCCGCCTACTTATGGGGTGAGACGCTGGAGTTGGTCACCATGTGTGAACTGATCAGAAGATACTCAAGCACCATGGAGGGATATGCGAATGCCTCCTCCGCATATTAACTTAGTTAACCTTCCCTGCGGGATCAGACAGTGCGGTTTTGAATCAAACCAACAAAAAACCCAGATTTTAGAAATATTGTCAAAGGGGAACTGAATGTTTGAAACCCAAATGCCTGTTTTTCAGTCCACTTGACACTCATCACGGTGGCTATTTTTAGACACTCTCTTCCTTGGAGTAGAGAAAAGTCTAAGCCAGTTTCACTAAACTTTGGAGAAGGCTGATTGCCACATAATGGAAGGTCACCAGTTCCTTACCTCACAATGCACCCATTTGGACTGGGGACATCCTGTCATAAACATGTTCTATTGTCTAACCAGATATAAGCTGGTCACTTGCTGCTCTTCACGTCCTGAGTCTGATCTGTATGCACCTTTCTAAGGCATAAGACAACCTGGAAACTACTTGACAGATTCTTGGATTGAGCATTAGAATGTAAACACATTCTGCTTCACAGTATTTTGAGGAACAATCAGCAAACTTCGGCTCGAAGGACAACCCTATCATCTCATTTCCCACTGCCCACTACAGAAGTATGCTTCTTAAGTTTTTAAATTACTGGAAAAGTCAAAAGAAGGACAACGTTTATGATGCTGGGATCAGTGAGATTAAAATTTCATTTCTGTGATTAAAGCGTGTTCATTGAAACAGAAGTGAGGAGTTGTTAAACAGGATGGCTTATAAAGTCTTGAGGGCCCAGCGTGGTGGCACACGCCTTTAATCCCAGCACTTGAGAGGCAGAGGCAGGAGGATCCGAGTTCTATTCCAGCCTGGTCTACAAAGCAAGTCCAGGGCAGCCAGGGCTATTACACAGAGAAACCCTGTCTTAAATGCCCCCCCCCCCAAAAAAAACCCAAAGTCTTGAATATTTACTACCTGGCCTTCCCCCACCCCAGACAGTGTCTCTCTGGGATTAAAGGAGTGTGCCACCACACCGGCTTACTACCCACCCTTTTAATAACAATTTTGACAGCTGGGAAGAAGGAATGAAGGCTTTGAAATAGCTATTAATATTTATACGGGTATTTATATTAAAGTTAATTGGTCAGTGGTGTTAATCCTTAACCCTGCTATTATAATCACACACAGACACCTAATGGATATTAACAAGCCTTAGCCTGGATTGTATAATCTTAAACCATCTAAACTAGCTTTTAATTCTATTCCCGAAATAAAACCCTATAATATATACATATATCCCCTGAGCTGCTTCTCTCCATGATTTTGCTGATGTTCCAGGCAATGTGGAATGATGTTCTTCTATCTAACCCATGGGGTGTCTCCTCCTTCCTCCTCCTGGCTTCTTCTTCCCATGATCCTCTCTGCTTCTAAAGGCCTGCCAACCTTTTCCCCACCTACCTCCTTTTCTGCCCAATCATGGGTCTCAGCATTTTATTAAAGTCAGTCAGAGACAATGATTAGCAAGCAAATTAACAGCATCACTTGCTGCATCTCGTACAGCAAGCAGGCCTCTGGGAGCAATTAATTAACATTTAGAATTTATAACAGATCATCCCAACAATTGATTAGATAGATAGAAAGATTTATAAATAAATAAATCAATGTCTTCAAAACCCTCAGAGGCACACAGAAAATGGCATTTAAAGATGTTTTTATTATTTTAAAAAATTCTTTGACTTGAGATAGTCAGCTCCTGACAAATCCTATTTGACTTGGAAGGAGATGGTGAGCATCAAAGAATCTCCAATAGGAGGTATTTCTTACTAGCTAGAAACACCCCTGCTCTCTCAACAGACTGTATACAGTCCAAAGATGGACCAGAGCTTAAATGCAGGTAAGTCAATGGCCTGATTCTGTAAAGACAGGATGTGAAAATCCTTCCTTTTGCCTGCTACAAAAATAAGTCTATGAGCTATGCTTGACCAGAAGGCTGAAGATGATGCTCTAACAGTATAGAGAGATATTTGGGACTGTCCAGGCAGCAAGCTGTCATTTTGTCTTTTTTGGAAGCTGTTTGTCTGCACTATTACTCACTCAGATAATTTTATCCCTTCTTAAGTTTCTGGTGGGGTTTAAGGCATAACAGACAGAAATTTTCAATTGAGCTTAAATGGTTTAGAATCTAAAAGATATTTTTGAGTTTAAATAAAATCTTTAGGTTTATAAATATAGGATATTACAGAAAATATTTAGGTTCAGAGCTTTAGACACACCAAGATAGATGATATTTTTCTTCAAGGTTGCCTGATACAAATAGGCTAAACATTATGTATGTAACTTTTATATATGGTTTTCCTGATTGTTTCATTTTTGTTCTTACTGTATATAGATTAAAAAATATAGCCTTTTTACTAGATAAAAAGGGGGAATTGTTGAAATGATTATTTAATAATAAATAATCAATAATAAAATAAATTAATAATAAATAATTTAATTATTTATTTCTACAGCAGGCCTTTAATCTGGGTACTTGTGAGGCAGAGGCAGGTGGGGAAAAAATTGGTAGCATTTACATATGTATTCTTAGTATTTTATGTGTTTGCTCCCAGACTTTGAACCAAGCATGTTACGCTCTACTGCTAAGCTTTTCTTCCTTCCTTTGTTTGCTTTTATTTTGAGACAGACTCTTGCTATGTATCCTAGATTGGCCTTGAACTGTGATCCTCCTTCAGCCTCCTGAATAGCTGGAATTACAAGCTGGAATTAGTGTTACATCTGGCCTCTTCTGATGAGATGAAGTTGTAAAGGGGCACACAGCATGCTCATGACATTTGCTTTAGGCTGCATCTAGATAAACTACAATGGATGAGACAGAAGTTCATTTTGCCAAAACATAATGTCTGGGTAGATAACTGAGTGTTGCTGCAAAAGCTCAGCATGTGAGAGACACTGATTTCTTCCATTTCGTTGTCTGCTACCTTTAGGGTATTGCCTGTGTCCTGGTGAGAAGTAGGTGATCACAATTCCCAACCAACTGGAAGGAGGGAAAGAGAAGAGGGCTGAATTCCCTGGCTTTGAGGTTACGATCCGAAGTTTCATTCCTCATTTCTGGCAGAACCCTGTCATGTGAGCGTGGCACCTAATTGCAAGGAAAGCTAAACATAGTTGTTAGCTGGCCAACAGTTTGTCGACTAATTTCTACTGCTATTGAAAATTCAGAGAGTGAATGTTAGAGGGCCATCTGCCCACTTCAACCAGGCTTGGGTTCTGATTTTTTTTATACTCTTTTTTCTTAAAAGATAATGTTTTTATTAATTCTTTGAGAATTTCATCCAATATAATTTTAATCGTATTAACCCTTTATTCCTCTCCCCAATACCTCCCAAAATCACCCCTATCTCTTAACCTTACCATCTTCATGTCTTCTTTATTATTACAATTTTTTGAAACCCATCAAGTCCAATTTATGCTGTCCATATACTCCTGTGTGTAAAATGAAGCGTGGTGAATACTTCATCCTGTGAGGTATGGTCAACCTACTAGAGACCTCATCCTTAAAGAAACCTGATTCTCACGCACCTAGCAGTCCTCAGCTGTCAACAGCTCCTTAGGAGTGGGGAGTAGGGAATCCCTTCCTCCTCCATTCTAGAATGTTGACTGGCCTAATTTTGTGCAGGTCTTGTGGAGGCAACCACAGATACTGTGAATTCATGAGTTGCAGTGGTTCTGCCATGCCCAGAAGACATTGCTTCAATCCAGTCCTTCATATCCTCTGGCTCTTATACTCTTTCTGACCTATCTTCTTGCATAGTCCATGAGCCTTGGGTTGAGGGAAGGGTATGATATAGATGTCCTTATTTATGGCTGAGCACTTCTCTGGCATTTATTTTCTGCTCTTTCACCAGTTGTGAGTTTCTATGTTAACTGCCATTCAGTACACAAAGAAACTTCACTGGAGATCTAAGAGCTGCACTAAACTATGGGAATAAAGAACTTATATGAATTTAGAGACTGAAGAGATGGCTCAGCAGTTGAAAACACTGGCTGCTATTCCAAAGGTTCAATTCCTAGCACCCATATAGCAGTTCACAACTGTTTGTAATTCCAGTTCCAGGGGATCAGACACCCTCATACAGACATGCATGGAGGTAGAACACTAATGAACATTTTTATTTATTTATTTTTTTTTTTTTTTTGGTTTTTCAAGACAAGGTTTCTCTGTGTAGCCCTGGCTGTCCTGGACTCACTTTGTAGACCAGGCTGGCCTCAAACTCACAAAGATCCGCCTGCCTCTGCCTCCCAAGTGCTGGGATTAAAGGCGTGCGCCACCACCGCCTGGCAATAATGAACATTTTTAAAAAAACCAAAAAAGATATAAATTTATAGGGCCGTGTCCAGAATAATAGTTGTAGACTTACCCCAGGAGCCTGTAAGCTACCCAACCATGGGTTCTTAGTCAGATTTATAGTACCAGTCATGTGATTCCTCCTGTGGAGTGGGCCTTAAATTCAAGAAATTCAGAAAGTGATGGGTTACCTTCAAAACATTTGTGCCATTATTGCACCAATGGACATATCTTACAATGCTGGTCATTATTGTAGCTCACGACTGGGTAAGACTGCTGATGACTCCCTCCACCCCCACTTTACAGATGAGAATAATGAGGTTCAAGTTCTTGTCCACAATTACACATGCAGCCAGTACAGTGTTGAGCTAGGGTCTGACCTTCACAACCTTGTTACAGAACCTTTAATCCAAATCACTGCAAAATTTGACCTAGTACATTACATGACTAAGTACAAGTTAAGCATTACTAAGTTAAAAATCTGAAATGCCCCAACATCCAAAACTTTTGGAGCAGTGACCTGGTGTTGCAAGTGGAATATTCCACAGCTGTGGTCATAAGACATGTTAGTCAAAAAGAGGAAAACTGCGTAGGTATACCTTCATACAGTTTAGGAGGTATATACCAAACATTAATGAATTTTGTGTTGAGGCTTGTTTCCTATACCCAAGATTTCTTATTTTATACATATACACATAATCTGAAATCTGAAATGTATCAAAACTCAAAAAACTCCTGTCCCAAGCATTTTCAGTAAGGGATATTTGACATGTAAAAGTCTTAGGTGGGATTTATTTTTGTCAATATTGAACAGCCTAGCTACTATGTATCATGTAGGTTTGTGCCATTATAATTAATATTTAAAACTATATAAATAATTCATTTTCTGGGTAAGAATCATCAAATACAGTGAAGAAGAAAGGGCTTGAGTTCATAGCTTCTGTTTTCAAAGGAAAGTGGGTCTTGCTCTTGTTTTTTTTGTATAGCTTGTACTCACATTTCAAATTTTCTTCAATCTTTCATGTTTCAGCCAAATTTCCCAAAAATGCTACATAGTTTCATGCAGCCATGATAGGTACAATTGTACTACTTCAAAACCCAGTTTTCACTGGTTTGGGGAAAAAAAGAATGATTTCAATCAACCTATCACCTGGACCCCAATTTGATCATGGTATATCATTTACATGTATTAAAATTTCACAGCATTTCAAGTAAATACACACAATTAAAATAATAATGATGTTTTAAAAAGGATCACTTGGCTAGACTTGCAAAATATACATGTTCACAATTCTGACTGGATTATTTATGATTTCAAGATCCTGTTCTGTTAACACTTGTTTTTGAAGATTTTGTTTTTCCTTTATGAACTTGAGATCTTGCTTGCATTTCTGTATGTGTACCATGCACATGCCTGATTCCATAGGAGGCCAGAAGATGATGGTGAATCTCCTGGTATTGGAGTTACATATATGTAATATATAGTTACATATGATCAGATATACATGTAAGCTGCATGTGTGTGTTGGAAACTGAACTCTAGATTTTTTACAAGAGCAGTAAATAATCTTAGCCACTAAAACGACTCTCCAGCCCCATAAACACTTGCTTTTCTTTCTTACATTTACTTTGATCTGTCCTGATAGTTCTGTACTTTGAGATCCTAAAGTTCACATTTTATGAAGATAGGCAGATATGCAGTATTCAATAATAAATCAACTAAAACCTTTGCTCTACTCTCTAGAAATACCTAGTGTCCTGTTCAAGTTTAAAAAAAAAAAAAGCAGATTTCACAACAAAAATCCCTGAGATATAGTAACTGTGCTTTTTATCTGAAATTGTAAAAGCAATTGAGGGTTAAAGAAACTGATCTCCCCTGGACACAGTGTTTAGTGTTCAATCTTGTTTATATCCTTTAATCATTTGTTTATTTATGATCCTTTTCTAAGTCCACATTGTACTGTGTTAAGATGTTTTTCATGGTATGATTCAAGGAACCCTAAATGGAAACTCCTTCCTTAAAAAATTCTTTTTCAGCAACTTAGATAACCTAAAAACCTGCCTGTACCTTTAGGATTTTAGGAAGAATGGGTTAAGCCACATTTGGATGTCTAGTTTGGGTCATTATCTGGACTATCTGAGAGGCAGGTTATGGTTTGAATCTGCAATGTGTCCCAAATACTTGGTTTGGAGCAATTGATCCCAAGCTGATGGCACTGTTCTGGGGAGATCATGTGGCCTTTGAGCAGTGTGGCCTACCTAACAGTACTGGGTCTCCCCAGCTGGTCTTTGAAAGCTATATATGTACTTCCTGTTCCAGGCAGAATGCACTGTTTCTGATCTGCTGAAATCTGAGGACCATCCACAACACGGTCCTCCTACCACAATGAAGGGCTCAAGCCTTTCCCACCATGAAACCACAAATCCCACCCCTCCACACCCCTTAAGTTACTTCTATCATCAGACATATAGTCATAGTCATGTGAAAAGTGATCAATATGAGGGGATACATTTATCCTTTAAGATGGGGACTGAGTGCTGGATAGATGGATCAGTAGTTAAGAGCCCTTGCTACTACTTTTCCAGAGACCCAGAATTTAGTTCCAGCACCCACATTGGGTAGCTCATAACTCCTTGTAATTCTAGTCAGGAGCATCTGAGACACTCTCTTCCAGAAGGGGCAAAAGGTTGATGTTGACTTTCAGATAACGGGGGGCTGTGACTATGATAAAAATATATGACATTCATGTATGAAAACATCCTAATGAAATCCATTATCTTGTTCAAGGAATATATACTAATTGAAATTTTGTTTTTTAGGTTTTTGGTTTTTTCATTTCATTTTGTTTTGTTTTCAAGACAGGGTTTCTCTGGGTATCTCTGGCTGTCCTGGACTCACTTGTAGACCAGACTGGCCTTGAACTCGTAGAGATCTGCATGCCTCTGCCTCCCAAGTGCTGGGATTAAAGGCATGGGTCACTATGCCCAGCTACTAATTGAAATTTTTAAACATAAAAAAATAGAATATCTTTCCTTTGGGAGAGCAAGAGAGTGGTCCCACATAAATATCCATACAAAGAATTAGACAAAGGGCTGGGGCCTGGCCCTCCCCACCACGAATGTGCATAGAGGTCACTGGAGAATCTCACTGAAATGTAGATTTGTAAATTTGTAAGTCTGGAGAAGACGCTCAGAATACTCATTTCTATGAAGTTCCCCAGGTGACCAGGTGGGGTCATCAAAACACACCTTGGAGTGAGAAAGGGTATAAGCACTTAGCCTTGGAAGGCTAGAGGGAAGATACCACTCTGAGCACGTAGGACCCAGCTGGAAGTGGATAAAAAGAGAGAGAAAATACTCCTAGAGTAATTAAAAGATAAAAAAGAACAACTAGACCATTTTTCCCAATGGTGATGTTCTTTGGGGGGATTTTGTTGTGGTTCTGTTTTTTCAAGACACAGCTTCTCTGTGTAGCCCTGGCTGTCCTGGAACTCACTCTGTATACCACCTGCCACTGCCTCCCAAGTTCAGGGATTAAAGACGTCCACCACCACTATACAGCCACCAACAGTGACGTGTTAAAGACAATGGTCTAGATAGAAAGACAGGTAAGTATTTAAAATTTTATATTCTATAGTTTTTATTTTACACATATTTAAAAGACATAATTTGTACCAATTACGTGATCTACTTGTAGAGCAATGGCTGTCTACCTTTGAGACCTGGGTTGTGGTGGTAGTTGAAATTTTTCTGAGATAGCAGTATGCTGCTCAGGCGAGGAGACCTTCAGTGCCCTGACAATATGTCTGAAGAAACCAATGTCTGTCGGAATATCTGTGAAGAGAAATGTCTTAATACTAAAGGAAGTGCATATACTATTGGTAATTTGTCCTCAGTCAGAATGGGTGATGACAGGGTTTCATAGATTTCTCCCATATTTTTCCTTCCTTCAGCAAAGAAGAATGCCCTGTTGGAAAGAGTTAAGAAGCAATAGCTAGGTTAATGCTTGTAAGGCATAGGTTAATGCTTATAAGGCAGGTAAACAAGATTCTGTCCTTGGCTCCTCCTTTAGTTCCTTGTCTGCTAACATTTTTTTCTGGCTTCATTTCTTTGGCGGCCCTTGAGTGCCCTTCCCTCTGTACAAACAAGAGTGTTAAACTGTCCTTCCCTCCTCCTCCTTCCTGGATAGTGCTCCTGACTCTTGGCTGGCATTGAGCCCCTCAGGTCACATGCTCTTGGTCTATCTCTTGGTGCTTAACTCCTTAAAGGAGCAATCATTAGGGGCTGATTTTGGGCACAGTTGGTGTTTGTCACTAGGAGGACTTGAAAGCATGAAATGACTCAGGGAAGCTCATCTCACATGGACTGCTTCTGCTGTTTGTGGCACTCCGGAGTTGAGCTGCTAGGAAGAGTATAAAAATAGCCCTCACTGAAGGGTTCTCCTCATGGTAACCTCCACTGTCACCCCAACTGTTTTCTCTCAATGGCACCTTCCAGTGCAAGGGTAGGAACTGAATTCACAGTGGCCCCAGTGGACCCCCAGTGGGCTAGAAGAGGCACGGTATCCTGTAGCCTGCAGGGAATACCACCTTGGCTCCTTCATCCCTGGAATCTCCCAGATGGCCATATGATGGTTTATTTTGAAACATGGCTCCCTTCCAATGACCCTTTGTCATAATTCTCCAAGAAAGTTGCCTTACAATTTAGGAATAGCTCCTTTCCTTGTCACAGTGATGTGGGTGAACTCTGCTTATTTTCTTTAATTAACTTTAAAATCTTAAGCCAGCGTGTGTAATTTAGTTTGTAATGTCTTTTACGATGTTTTCCAGGGTTTTGAGATTGGAATGAAGGTGAAGGAGGAAGAAAAACAGGAGTGAATGACTTGTCTTGGGGAGCTAACAGAGAGCCTATCAGAAAACAGAGGTCAGGTCAATATTGCTTAGGAGAAACAGCAGATATGCAGGTTTTAATCATGTGAGTAGGACATTGTCTCCTTAATGGCATACTTGAGTCACCCAATGCCCTAAGCACCTTTGGGTCCTCATTCCTCGTGTGCCCTGGCACTTTGCCCCTTGTAATCTACTTCAGATATTGTTCAGGGCAGCAAGCCTGGGAACACAGAGAGATCACCAGGTGACTTTAAGAGAGCACCGACAACCCTTAGGATCCTGATAACAGGTTGTCTCCATAATAATGGATTTGTTTCTCTAGCCTAATTATTTTTATCAACATTTAATTACAAATGATTTCACAAATTCATTAGGCAGTATTCGGAATCTTTGGCCCAAGAATAGTAATTAATTGGAATCCGCAAAAAAGCAGGGGGAATACAACAGGTATAGTTTTCTAAAATGACTATTATGGATAATTATACTCTGGGAGGTCCTAGGTGCTCTAATCTCACTGCCAAATTCAAGTTATATCTCTCTCCCCAGCTTCCTGTCACACAGATGACTGTAAGCCAAGCTTTTTGTCTTAGAGTGAGTATAATGGCTATTAGGAGCTTCTGTGGGAATTTGAATCCAGAGAAAAGGCACCAGCAATAGACCTAGATATGGTCTAGCCCTCAGTGAAGGGTTCTCCTCACGGTTACCCCCACTGTCACCCCAACTGTCTTCTCTCAATGGCACCTGCCAGTGCACGGATAGGAACTGAATTCACAGTGGCCCCAGAAAAGAGAGAGATGAGAAATGTTGCAAGCAGGAATGTCTGCATGGATCCATGGATTCTTCGTGGAGGAAGCTTTGCCTTGAGAATCCCAGAGTGAAACTCTAGAGAATGCTGAGATTTTCTGCCAAATTCCACTGGGTGGTGGCATGTTTGTGGTGATAAACATAGGTAATAGGTGTTTACGTATTAATAAATACAGTTTAATAAAATTTACATTTAAAATGTCTTTGTCTAAATTAATATGGAAGCAGTAAAAAGCCCATTACTTCTAAAAAATGTAGTAATGAGATAACATGGTCTTTTTTTTTTTGAGACAGGGTTTCTCTGTGTAACATCCAAACTCTAACGCTTTGGAAATGATACCAAGCATGGTTCCTTGTGGGCAACTGGTCAGCTATCTGTCTACAGGCAACAGTCACTCAGTGGAAACCTGGCTCTGGCATTGTTGTGGCAATTTCACTTCAGCTTCGCTCAGCTTCCTCCATGCCTATGGACAGATATAGCCCTAGGCCACTCTGTTGGTGGCACCAGCAGGCCACTGCTCTCCTCAGTATCTGCAGACTCCAGGGCCTAGCATTGCTGATGTCAGCCGGCTTGTGCAGCTAGCTTGCCTCAGCCTCTCAGCTTGGGGACAGCTTCCTCAGTCAGCCCAGACTGTCACTTCCGTAGTCTCCTCAGCTCGTCCCTTCAGTGGCCTCAGAACGCTTCTGGCCTTGCTGGGGCCTATTGGCTCGTCTGTGTCTCTGCCATACCCTCGTGTGGCAGGCATTACACACAGGTCACTTGCTGTTTGACATGGCTCCGGAGCACATGTGCACACCTCACACCTTAGGCTGATGCTGTCACTTGAGGCCACATCTCTCCTCACTGGCTCTCAGGTTCTTTTCGTCTCAGGGCTGGCTATACTTGTGTGGCCTTGGAGCTGCTTAGCACATCTCCTCTTCAAGTCGTCCCTTTTCCATCAGCTTGGCATGGCAATGTCTCTCTCAGAGGAGCCTCTGGCTCCACCGCCATGCCCCTTAAAAAGGGGGGTGTCTCACGGTTTCTTGAAGTAACTGACAGGCTCACGGGTTCTCTCAAGGACCCTGGCCACGCCCTTCCACACAGCGCTTTCCTTGAGGTTTCTGGGGCTTTGTAGACATGCCCCTCTGCAGGGTTCTGTGAGAAGCAATGCCAAGCAAACCGCCCTTTCCAGTTTCCCCTGGGGCTTTCCTTCTTATTCCCAGGACCACCTGGACTCTGCTAGGTGTTAGGCTGATCTGCTTGCCGCTTAAGAGACTGTCCTTCAGAAACTCCCACATATTCACTACAGACATTCATTAAACTTTTTAAAAAAATAAGTGTGATCTTTCAATTTTTTAAATGAATTCTTGCCCCCCCCCAAAAAAAATTTGGTAAATTTCTGTGATACACAATTTTTCTTTAATGGAGTGACATTTAAACCTAACTACAGCAAAGTTAAAGAAAAACCTTTGGCAGTGACAGTTTCTGACATTTTTGTTTGTTCAGAGTTTCAAAATAGTCTTTTTCTTCCTTGGAGCTTTGCAATGTGTAAGTACTGTTTGTATGAGGAAAGATCATATATAAAGAAGTTATTTATATATATGGTTTTTCAAGACAGGGCATGTCTACAAAGCCCCAGAAACCTCAAGGAAAGTGCTGTGTGGAAGGCCGTGCCCAGGGTCCTTGAGAGAACCCACGAGCCTGTCAGTTACTTCAAGAAACCATGAGAGACAACGCCCTTTTTAAGGGGCATGGGGGTGGAGCCAGAGGCTCCTGTGAGAGAGACGTTGCCATGCCATGCTGATGGAAAAGGCAGGATTTAAAGAGGAGGTAGGTATAACAGCCCTGGCTGTCCTGGATTGACATTGTAGACCAGGCTGGCCTCGAACTCACAGAGATCCGCCTGCCTCTGCCTCCTGAGTGCTGGGATTAAAGGCGTGCGCCACCACGCCCTGCTGAGAAGTAATGTTATTGAATATAAGATGTTAAAGGGACCTGGCTCACGACGACACCCTAAGACCAAGTTCTCAGCACAAAGATCTATTTGCCCCAGGGGCACAAAGAGCAGGGAATATGAGGCAAAGACAGGAGATAGAGGGCAAGGGAGAAGGGGAAGGGAACAAGGGAGAGGGGAACAGGATAATTGTTCAGGAGGACAAATGACTGCCTCTGGATAGAGAGGAGACAGAAGTGGCCCATAGGAAAATGGCGGTTAATAAAGGAAAAATGGGAAACCTTGTGTTAGGATGAGGTGTTTAATTTTTATTGAGCATGTTAATTTCGTGAGACAAAGGGGGCTTTTGATTGCTGATCTTCAATACCTTAATAGCTGGACTTAGATAGTCTCAGGAGGAGGATGTGGACAAATAAGACCTTGGGGGCTGGCTTTAGGCTAGCTAAACACATCTAACAGTGTTCAGCAAGGCAGAAGGAATGGGGGAGAAGGGCAAGGCCTGCCAGAGTCACAGTTGCTATGCTCCCTTCAGATATGACTAAAGAGGTTAAGTTATGAGTGGGGAAAGAAACTCTGGAGAAAGCTTTACAATCACTTTTAGACTCAGCAAAATTGGCCAGCCGGTATTAACATTAGGCCATTTATTTGGCGCATACAAGGAGTTCTAGCCATCATGTGTTTATAAATGACACAGTCTTCCTTTGTGTTGTAAGAGTCTGAGAGTAGCTGAAGGAAGACCCCAGACTCAAATAGCATGCAAAAACAAGAGCATTTATTCTGCAGAAATGGCCAGGGCCAGCATGCGGGGTTGACCATTCACACAAAATGGTGACCCAGGGGACCTTGCAGATTCTCTTTTTAATGCCAGTTAGGAGAATTTCAGTTGTGGCCACTGACCCTCATTGGGATTGACTGGTGTCCATGGTGAGAGGTACTTGGATGGTTTTGACTGCTGTATCGATCCCCACACCCTGACATGGTGATCACCACATAAGGGGATTCTCAGGGAAAGGTGATTGCGCTGCCCACCCAAACCTCCAGCCTTCACTCTGAAGACAAACAGACTTGACAGAGGTGATGTCTAAGCATTTCCCATTTTAAATATTTCATTCTCTGGGCTTACATACAGGACCAAATGGGTGTTTCCACATGAGGTTACATGGGCCAATCACATTAAAGTTCATCCTATCACATCACATAGCACAAGCCTGGTAACATGGTGATATGCACTGATCACAAGCTTGGAAGTCTTGCTCACCCAATCAGCTATACCCACGATCAGGCTTCAACTCCTCCCCAGGTATCTTCTGGCCAGCGCCATCTTAGATATCTCCCACAAGTTACTTTCATTTTCCCAGCAAGGAGGCATTTCTCATAAGCCTCCATTTCCTGAGTCCCCACAGATTGCTTCCATCTTTGGTGAAGGAAGGATTTTTATAGGGACTTTTTCTTTGTCTAACTTTAGCTTCTGGCCAGATGTCAGGACAATCGTTGATTGGTCCCCCTTTTCCTGTGGCTTTTCTGTGAAATCTGGCCCATCTTTCTGGGAAATTGAAATCTAAGGACTCAAGATGGGACCTCCATCTAAAATGGAGTGAATCAGGTCCTCTCAGTACAAAATGTTTCAGTCATTAATGTTCAGATAGCTTTCCATTTTTTTATTAAATACTTTATTTTTTTTCTTCAAGTTACATCTCAGTCACAAACCCTTCCCTATTCCCCCTTCCTGTCCCACCCTTCCACCCTCTTCCCCCCAACAGCTTCCCCTTTCAGTCCAACAAATGGTTCCTTCTCTTATAACAGTAAATACTATACAAAACAGCAGAAATAAATATGCCACATTTATGAGAGTTAAATGGCCCAGTATACCTTCCCAATGTCCAGTTCATACATATTTGGCCCCTGACTTTAACATTCTATCATCTAACCATCTCCATGAGTTTAAAGTTCTATAACTGACTTAGCTTTCATACTAACTTGCATCACTATTATAACCATCTTCTTAGATCTAGAACACTCTCTTGATTCCTAAACAACTCAAAATTTAACTATGAGACTCTAGCTGTCTATTCTTCAACCACCTCAGAGACCTGAGAGGGATAAATATATCTGATTATATAGGAAGTGCAGATAGCTTTCCTAATGGGATGGCTAATGTTATGTTGGTGGCTAACTTTATGTTTAAAAGTTTAAAATTCCACACTTAAGAGAACTATAAACAAAACCAGACTTCCAAATGTTGAGGGCTGCTTAGGGTTAATTTCTGCAATTGCCTGGTCTTGTACAACTTTAACAAACCTGCTGTTTCTGCTTCGGTAAACAAAGGCTTGCTTTGCACAGACCTTCTGCTTGCCCACAGACAGACTGTAACTTTGTGTTCTTTGCCTTTAAAGCTTCTGACTGAGGAGGCTGGGCAATGTATTCTGTCACCAGTATATGAATAAAAGCCTCTTCTTTATTAAAATTTATCACGGTTACAGGTGGTGGTGGTGGTAGTAGCTATGTGACTACTTCAAGGGTGAACTCACTCTTTCTCTGGACAGGCTCCCCCTGGTTGCACGGCTTACTGCCTCCGCAGATGGCCTGTGTGGCCCATGGAGATTGAAACCACTCCTCAGTTGAGATAACTGAGATTGAGGAGCCTAGGGTAATCATCCAGGTAGTGAGTGAGCCTCTGTCATCTTGAACAATACGGGGCCATTTGGCTTATACTCCCTGCTCAAATTGATCCTTCTCAGATCTCTGATGGTGTTGATAGCTAACTGTATCTTTATCTGTTTAGTAGCAGATGCCTGGCCAAAGCATTTCATATGTGAAAATCAGGCCTTGCATTTTCTAGTATTATCAGGTCTCTTGGTGAGAAAGGCAAACTCTCAAAACAGGTTTGACTGCAACTTTTTACTATTTTCCTCAATTTAAAAGAACTGCTTTGCAGTGAATGCTCTCTCGATTATCAACCATTGATGTCTCATGGTAAATGGCTGAACGGAAAAGGAAAAGGTTTGGGGTTTGTGCAAGTTGTAAGAATCTGAGAAAATAATTTAAAATAAAAGCAATAAAACCTAAAGATGGTATAAGGTGCTAAGACTTCAAAGGTTCAGAGTTTTTACATATTAATCAATGGAATTCTGATAAGCTATTGATTTGGCTCTAGTAAAGCACTGATTACTATTATAGTTACAAGCTCTAATTTTAAATTTTTCCTTTGGTTGTTTTCTAAGTATAGAATAAAAGGTGCTTCTTGTCATATTAGAAATATCCCTGTCTGATATACATATATGACATATATATGTCTGATATATATATGTATATATATACATATATATATACATATATATATATCTCCATATATATACATATATATATACATATATATATATATCTCCATATATATACATATATATATACATATATATATATATCTCCAGCCCTCTAGAGGGAGGAAAGTGGGTCGTTTTTACCCAAAATACTTTTCTGTGTTCCAAAGCTTTCACTATGATTCAAATGTGTATGCTTACTGATTTTTTTTTTTTTTTTTTTTTTTTTTT
>CAJQZJ010001638.1:5113262-5172441 GCA_907164525.1 Lophiomys imhausi
TGTGTGTGTGTGTGTGTGTGTGTGTGTGTGTGTGTGTGTGTGTGTGTAGCATATTAAGAGACCCTCTAACCCAGTGATGGGATTTTAAATCATGAATTAGAAAGAAAGAGCATCTAAGAAGTATAGGCAGGTACTTGGTTCCTGCTTGTCTCAAATTAAATTCTATTTCATTAGCAAGAGACCAAATGGGCAGCTCTAAAGAAGAAAGCTAGAATGGTTCAGGGGACCACTCGAGGGCAGTCTTCCCAGACGGATTAAATTGCATTCCAAATTAATCTACATGGGTGCAAAGTATTCAGTTATATATAAGCCAGATGAGTTCTACGCCTCTAATGTCTTGCAAGTGTGTTTGTAGGTGTGCTAATTTGATTGTGAAAATCACTGCACAATGTGCACATCAAATCATCATGTGTGCTTTGAACATACATGTTCTCTATTCATTAGTTGCTTCCAGATTTTAAAACTTGATCGACAGGTCTGTGATATGAATTCATAATAGAGAGTGTGTATTGTTGGTTGCTTTTCAGAGAATTCCCAAAAGGTGTCATGATCTTCAGATTGTCTCCTCTTTTCCCAAAAGTCTCTAATGCTTCATAGGTTTCGTGTTCCTCCTCACAACTTCACCTCCCCTCCGACATCTGTATTCATCATCTAGTGGTAGATCAGTTCCAACTGAATAATACAAGATCAGCAACAGCCTAGTCACCCAGGAAGGTGGTTCTGTGCCCTTTGACCTTTGATCTACATTTGTAGTCATCGACCTCCCCCACTCTCTTACATACTCTTTCCTGAAGAAACATACCCACCGTTTATATGATCTCTCCCACTCTTACATACTCCTTTCTGAAGAAACACACCCACTGTTTACATGTTCTCTCCCACTCTTACATACATACTGCTTCCTGAAGAAACATACCCACCATTTACATGATCTCTCTCACTCTTACATACATACTCCTTCCTGAAGTAACATACCCACCATTTACATGATCTCTCCCACTCTTACATACTCCTTTCTGAAGAAACATACCCAGCACTTACATGATCTCTCCCATTCTCTGCATTTATTTCTTTGTCTCCCTCAGATTCCAGAGTCAGAGCATGCTCTGTCTTTCTGACCAAGTCCTCTGCCTCCTTCCACCTCTCAAATGGGAACATTCCCTGAGGCTCACTTTGAGTCCTTGGCTTTTTACTACCCTCCTTTCTCTATTCCTTTCTGGAGCTTGAGCTCTAAAGGGTTGTGTGTAGCGTCACTAGGCTGAGACTCCCCAGCTGAGCTGAAAGCCTTCCACCTAAACCCGGGGTTACCATTTCCTTATTTGCCAAGTAGAGGGACTCACATCACATCTGTTTATACTTTAATTCAGCACCTTCTTCCCATGCTCCTTCTGGCTTCTCCCTTTTGACTTCCTTTATTCTGCCCAAGATATATGCCACTGTTATTTCATTTCATTCTATCAGAGTTTTCAAAATTCGAAAGTACTTTGCCTCAGTCCACTACGGACAACATTTGTTGACTGTTACTTTTAAACAGCAACAATATGAAACTTGAAAACATTTCTAAGCCTCCTCAACTGGTTGTGATAGCCTGTTTTTAGCAGAGCGCATTTTATATTCTACTCTGAATTATCTTGTGACTATTAAGAGCGCTATAGCCCTCTTGATGAACATTAAATCACACTGTGCACCAGAAATATACACTATTGTGAACTCATATCATAAACCTGTCAATCAAGTTTTAAAATCTGGAAACAATCGACGAGTAAAGAATGTGTATTTTCAAGGCACACTGTGATTTGATGCACGCAACATTACCACCTAATTTTTCCAGGTAAGACAATATCCCATTTGCTTATGTATTGGTACTTTCTTGTGGTTTTGTTTCTTTAGCAGCTATCCATTAGATAATAAAGACATATACCACATTTGTTACTATTACATTTAAATATTGTAATTATCCAGAAGTCCCATCTTTCTTCACTCCTCCCACCCTAGAAAGACACAAATAGGAGTTGGAAGACCTGTTTATCTTTCCAGTTGCCCATATAACGTGGCAAATATATAGAGAGAGGCTTTGGAATCAACTCTTCAATTTACGTAATTCATTAGTAAAGCACGGTACCTTAGGATTTCCTCGGACACTGCAATTCAGGGTGGCGTTGTAACCAGCGATGGCATAGGTATTAACCAAAGGCTGAGTAAACATGGGGGCCTCAGTGAAATCAAAGTCTTCATATACTGGATTTTTGTAGACTTTACCTTAAAAACGAGTATTAAAAGATGTTTAAAAACAGAAGTTAGCTTGAGAGTGCATTATTGTTGGCATCTTTTACTCATGAGTAAAGATTCCTTCAACTCAGAAAAGCACATGGCATTGATTCTGATGAGGACACAGGCATGGCAGGCCACACCTGAGGTGAAAGCCAAAGTGGTTATGGGACACTAAACCTAGCATTGGACAGCTATAGTTGTCTTTCTGAATTCTTGATCAAACATGTGTCCTAATGTGAAAATTACAATGAAGGACTTGAGAGTGATTGAATGAAAAGACAGAAGTCAGCAACACGCCCCTTTTTAGAACAATTCTCATGTAATGCTACATTGAAGGTGTCAAAAACAAACATAAAATTGATATATGGGCAATTTTCCCTATCCGTGTAACACTCGCCATGTGTAGACCCAGTCACCGGAAACCGCAGTGAATTGAATTTGTGAGATCTTTAATAGTGTATTTCCCCTAGGAAATATTTTACCTGTAGGATTGAAATTTTACTTGACTATTGTTCTCTTAATTTCCCAGCATACGCTCACTCTTAGTTCCTTTCTTCCTGTCTCCTCTTTCAGTCTCTTCCATTGAGTCAACCAAGGTTTCCAAACATCAGTCCATCCCCAACTCACCATCCTTGGCAATCACGGCACTCTCCTTAGTCATGGTCGCATCCTCACTGAGGCCACACATGTTCTCAGCAAAGACCCGGAAGTAATACTCGTTCCCTATGACCAGCTCGGTAATGGTGGCATTGGTTCGGTGGTAATGTTCAATGACAGTGAACCATTCCTGAAGGGGGAAAAGTGATTATAATTTAACGAAAATCACCTATTGACTCAAATAAAAAGGATGCATCGTTAATGAAAAAAATAGCACTAATTTTTATACTGAGGACATTGACAATATACATTTAATACTATATAACTTATCTACAGTTCTCTGCAATTTATTCTACATTTACTCATTAAATTCGTATCATCTTCTACTATCATTTTTATATTTTTCATAACTGCATAATGTCTGTCATCCACTTATGCAGCCATTGATCTATCAATTTGAGAGTAGTTGAAGCTAAATCATTAGAGAAAAATTAATAGCATCCAATAATTTTGCCTAGTTTATTAATTTAGGTTATTTTAGCTATCACCTCCTCCCTAACTGTTTCTCCCAATGTACGATTTATACCATTTTGGACATTCTTTATGACCTGAACCAGGACACTTTTTCCTCAGAACCCTTGTTAAACTAACACACACATACACAATTTATTTTCCTTTTTTGCTCTCCCAACAACACGAAGGCCTGCCTTCCCTTACCACCTCATGGAGCATATGACAGCACGTGGCACCTAGTAGATTCAATACCAATACATAAAGTAAATATTGAATATTTAATGGATAAGTGAATGAATAAGTTAAGACACTTTTAAATTTTCTGTCCTCCCGATATCAAGAAATATCCTGACTTTTTAATTTTTATTTTTTAGTTTTTCGAGACAGGGTTTCTCTGTGTAGCCTTGGCTGTCCTGGACTCACTTTGTAGACCAGGCTAACCTTGAACTCACAGAGATCCGCCTGCCTCTGCCTTCCAAGTGCTAGGATTAAAAGCATGTGCCACCATGCCTGGCTATCCTAACTTTTTTATATTGACTTCTCATATGGTTTTATGTCTTAGAAAAAAGAACCTCACTCCACATGGCCAGGAACATGGGCAGAGGGTGGAGAATAGCAGTCCAAGGGGATGTAGGTATATATGGGGTCATATTTGGGTAATAGAATTAAGAGCTAGCTTAGGTGGGCCAAGATTGCTCACTTTGGGCCAAGGCTTATTAAAATCCATGTGGTGTCTGTGTGTACTCATTTATAATGGCTGGTTAAGGATTAACAGTTGCCAGCCAATTAATGATAATCTAAATACTGGTTAACAATTTAATTATTTCTACACAGGTCGGAGGTCGTGGGCACTTGGGTGAAGAGTGGAGGCTGCAGGCATGAGAAGACAGGAGTGAGCTTGTCCCTTGAAGCACTGGTAGAATAAACACCTTTTGGTCCCTGGGTCTCTCACTGCTGAAATGCAAGAGAAACACAGGGGTGGGTCAAGGGTCACTAGGCAGACCTCAGTCACATGGCAAGTCCTGGCCCAACTGGACTTGGCTGGACAGCTTAAGAGTAAAAGGCTGTAAAAGTTTGATGGGCTGAGAGGCTATGCCGACTGCAGGGGGGCCTCTTCAGAGAATAAGGTGCCTCTGGATCTCTGCCAATATCAGGAACAAGGTCCAAGAAGATCCCTCATTGCAAAAGAAGTCTGAGCAGCTCAGGTCCTTCTTGCAAGGCTACCTGTCAATCTAGCTCTCAGGCTTTTCACTTTACACGAAAAGAGTCACGTGAAATGACAAATCTTATTTTGTCATGCACATGTGGCACTTACTCAGGAAGCAAAAAACAGCCTTGCTAAAAAACGGGATATGGAAAGAAGTGGTTTAAAACATGATTGTATTTCCCACCCCAGCCTCTTCTATGCAGTCAGCATAACTTCATGACCTAAGTTCTTGCTGAGATCTGAATGTGTAATACACAATGACTTTACACCATTCACTATGACAACGAAAAATATCGTGTTCCAATGTGCATCCAAACATTCTTTTATTCATCCGGTCTCTTACAGGAAGGCAAGAGGGCATATATAGCATATGGATTCTATACAGTAGGAAGGAAAAGCATGTGAATTCTGATTCAGCATTTAGCACAGAAACTGTGTTCATCAAAAAGCCATTGATTCTTCCTGAGCCCCAATTCCCCATCTATAAAAGATAGATTATAATAAGCCACTACCCCGACAGGGTTGCATCTTGAGCGCTTTCGGCTGCTTTCTTTCTCAGAACCTTAGCACATGATATAACTTTCAGAGTCTTTTTTTTTTTTTTTTTGTAGTTGATGCCTATCCATTTTTTTAAATTGGGTTTAAGCCCATACCATTTAATGTTTATTTCACAAGGAGAAAGCATTGCATAGTGAATATTTATTGGCTGAAGAGTGGATTCCAGTTGCATTTCACCACCTGTTTTGTAACAACCAAACAAGGTAAGTATCTGTACCTCCATTTTATAGATAAGGAAATGGTGATCAAGGACATCAGAGGAGTGGCCATGAACACATGGCGTAAGTGGCAGCACTGGAGCTTGATTCAACTTCAAAGCCCCCACCTTTCTGGGCAAGCCACATTACTCTTCTGCATTCCCCGCAGGCTCCACCAGAGAGACCTCACAACATGCTCGTTACCTCTGAGGGCCGTGATGTTACCCTGGTGTTGACTCAGAAGCCAGACTTACCATGCTCTTCTTGTCGGCCTTCTGGATGGTGTACCCAGTGATGGCGGCATTGCCGTCGTCCTTTGGTGGTGTCCATGTGAGAGCGACATTCTCTCCCCATACGTCTTCGATAGTCACAGCTTGGGGTGGCCCCGGGCGGTCTGTGGGATGGATTCATGTCACCACTGTGAGCTCACATTCCCATACAGTCTGTATCATGCTACATGAGGATGTCTTAAAATGCCCCTTTTCCTGTTACAGGAGACAACACTCTCCCATTTCTCTTTAACACTCTTCTCTGATGTGGTGGGTTCTGCGCAGACCCTGCGCTTCCTTCATCTGAGTGGTCCCAGACAGGGCCCAGGGCATAGAGCAGTCTCATACTCCTCTAGGCTTAGAAAACCCCTTAAGGTTTGGTTAGAGGGAAACAGTGCTTGGTTTAAAGAGCTTCAGGTTATCCAGAGGAAGCTTCCCTTTAGTTAGAGAACCTTGAGTCCCAGCAGATTGACTGGAACAACAACAACAACAACAAAACATTGGAAACAAGGTTTCTCTTAGCACTAATAATTAATTAGCTGTTTTTTATTGTTTGGATATTTAGATATATGTGGTCTTAAATTCAGTATCTTTCTGCCTTAGCCTTCTGCATGCTGGAATTACAGCGCACCACTGTGCTGGGCCCTTAAATTCTTTCGTTTATGTGCATGAGCAGTATATATGTGTATGTGTGTGCATACATCTCAGGGGTGGGGAGGTGTGCACATGTGGAAGCCACCGGAGGGTGTCAGGTGTTGTTTGTCATTTGCCTTACTTATATGAGGTTAAGAGTGTCTTCCTGAACTTGGAGCTACTGTTTTTCAGCTAGACTGGCAGGTAGCATGTCATAGGAATCCTGATATCTCCCTTAAATTCAGTGCTGGGGTTATGGATATACGCAATGCCACACCCGGCTTGCTGTGTGAGTGCTGGATCCAAACTCAGGTCCTCATGCTTACGCACCAAGTGCTCTTGCCCGCTGAGCCATAACATTTACTTACTGACATTGCAAAAATTACCGAATAGTTTGTGTGAGAGGGGTCTGAGTCAAGGATCCCGACTCTGTTTCCTTAACTCTGAGCACCAGTGAAAACTAACCTATTTATTTTCTATCAGTACTGTCCAGCACAAAGGATCGAGTCCTTCTGTGTTTAACTGTTTGTCTTTTGTTGACATTTCTTTACATTAGGGAAACATCTTCACTCTCCACTCAAATGTTTCAGGTGTGGCAAGGAACATTTTAAACTGTCTAGAAGCTGCTATGTTTTTTAATGCAAGGATCATCATTAAAAAATACTTTATCATCAGGGAATTAGGAATTAAAAGCAACCGAACTGGATTAAAAAGCAATGAAGATGGAATTCACTAATGATCTCACATACATGCCCTTAGGTCTCCCATGATTAGTACATTTAGTCAGTGAAAGTTATTTTGAAATCTAACAAATCTTATTGCCTATGTCTTTTAAAATCTTTTTTTTTCTCTTTTCTTTTCTTTTAATTAATTTAAAAAGTTTTGAGACAAAGTCTCTCCACGTAGCCCTGGCTGCCCTGGAACTCACTATGTAGTAGACTAGGCTTGCCTTGAATTCAAAGAGCCTCCTGCCTCTGCCCTCTGAGTGCTGGGATTAAAGGTGAGCACCACCATACCCAGCATCTCTTTTTCAATCTTAAAAATATTTTTGCGTAGAACAAGCCTAACACATTCCAATCTCTCCCCAGATGACAAAGACGATTAGTCCCCATACTCCTTTGGTGGGGTGTTCTAGCCCCTGCCTCCAAACCTACCAACAATCTGGATGTCAATGGAGGCGCTTTCCTCGTATTTGTCCACTTTGACCTTCAGGTCGTACTTGCCGGAGTGGCTCCTCTCTGCTTTCCTGATGAATATGATGGTGTCCGTCTCTGAGTTGCGAATGTTTATTTGATTCTTATCAATTTCTTGACCATCCTTCTTCCAGGTCAGTTCTGGTCTCGGCTTACCCTGAAGTGAAAGACAGAAAAGTTGAAGGGGGGAAATAACATTGCAATTTTAACCGCACAGGAACGACAATGGCCTAACTTATTCTAGGCTTGAATCTGGACCACTTAGTGATGTTTCATCCTTGGGGAGCCAGTTTCAATAATATGTGCCTCCTTTCCCCATCTGTAATACAGGAACAATAGGAGATCCCACCTCACAGAGTACTTATAAAGACCAAAGTCTTCTGTAGACAGCACAGTGTTTAGCTAATGTGCTTCATCTGTACTATGTTCCTCCTCTCAGACTGGTCTAGAGTCTCTCTAACTGATGACACTGTTAAGAAATTATAAAATTATACTCCTATCCATAGGAACAAATTTCCATTTCTTTTGTTGATTAGTTTTTTCTTTTTTTTTTTTTTTTTTAGACAGGGTCTCATATAGCCCAAGATAGACTCAAGCTTCCTGAGTAACCTAGGATAGCCTTGAACTTCTTCCTGAACACCCCCGCTCCCGGGGCCCCTGCCCCACTTCTATCTCCTGAATATTAAGATTTCAGGTATACGACACCACACCTGGCTTATTTGTTTATTTGGTATATATGCCTTGACACACACACACACACACACACACACACACACACACACACACACACGCCTTGTTATGTGTATTGGCTGTCTTGTTATTAAACTCACTGCAATCCTTCTGCCTCGCCTCCTCAAGTGATGAAAGTACAGGCATGAGCAGGGTGTGTGTGTGTGTGTGTGTGTGTGTGTGTGTGTGTGTGTGTGTGTATGTGAGAGAGAGAGAGAGAGTAAGCTAAGTTGATTATTGTAAAAAAAAAAAGAAAATAAAAGAACCAGGTTAATCTAATAAATAGCAGATTCTTTTGTTGGATCAGTTATTTTACAATGACCATGTACTTCAGTTAGTGATATCAAGATTTCAAAGTAGAATTCTGTTTGGTTGGGAGCCATCCTGGAAACTAAGGGAATATTGTTTTGTTGGCTATGAGAACTTGAATGCAAACAATCAGTGAGTGTCACAGATAACTGGGCCACAGGGATTCTTTTAGCATGTCTTCAATTCCTTTCCCCCAGATATCCCTGCACCCACTAGGTCGGTCTCTGTGTCCTGCAGAGTTTAAATATGACAGTTTTATGCCATTTTCCATTGTTGACCTAATCTTTCTGGGGACAATCTGAATCATGGTGAACTTACAGGCTGGACCATCTTCCTCTACCTTGGAAAACAGCCCTGGAAAAACACATGAGAGATTTCTGCTTTTTACCTGGAAAGGAATAACCAGATTGACTGCTTCTCCAACTCTGCGGATGTATGTCTGCTTCAGATGCCTTGGGATGCGAATCTTTGGTGGCTCTAGGGAAGGGTGGGATAGCACAATTGTGCAGTCAGTACAGTTTCCTCGATATAGCCTTGCCTAAGTGGACCGGCACAGTGCTCATGACCCATCCTTGAGATCACACCTGTTTCGCACAATCTTAGGTGTTTCACTAACACTATACTTAGCAAATTTGGTCTAAAAACTGTTTTCTTCAAGTACAGCTATCTTTTTATTTATTTTTTTAAGATGTATTTTTGTGGAGTCAGAGAGATGCTTAGCACTTAAGAGCACTTGCTGACCTTCTGGTGGGTCTTGTTTGAGTCCCAGCACCCACATGGTAACTCACAACTGTAACGGCAGTTACAGGAGATCCAGTCCGCTCTTCTGGTCCCTTTGGATACCAGGCACAGATATGGCATTCTGACATATATGCAGGCAAAACACTCATAAACATAATATAAAATAAAATGATAAAAAGAAAGCATTTGAGGACTTAGAGTACTGGAGAGAACTGGAAGCCAAGCAACCCCCTTTCAAGTAGCTGAGACTAAGGACATATACCAATGTAACCACCTTCCATGCATGATTTTGTTTTTTGCATTGATCATTTGGAAACAATTGCTATATAGAATTGTGCAGATCTTCCAAATGCTGAATGCTTTATTGTATAACATTTTAAAATTTGTATTTGTTGACATGACCACTATATCAATATTTTTAAGTATTCAAAAGGTGTAAAATCTGTAATGATGGGCATCAAGTTTTCTAAATTCTTTTTGCTCAAAAGCACACATTTTTATGAACAAGTTGGCAGCAAACACTGTAAGTTGCATGCCTTGAATTGACACTTTCATTCCATTCATTTTTGCCAAAAATCTCAAGATGCCTCACTGGGTAGAAGACCCGAGTTCGATCCCTGGAGCCAACATGGTGGGAAGAGAGAGCCAAATTTTGAAATTTGTTCTCCATTCCAGAAAAACAAAAGAAATTATGGACTCAAGGACCAAGATCAATACAATTAACATTTCTTATCTTAGGCAGGGCTGAGGCTTCTCTTTAACTGTGAGAATTTGGTGTGTAGGGGGGAGATATGGCAGCTGCTCTGCTCAGTGGCACTGACTCGATTCATGCAAAGGCACCCAGGGCTTCATTTACTTGTAGCTTTACACCATCAGCGCAGATGCAGATATACTGACAAGGGCCTTAATGTAACCATGCCACTGTGAAAATGGTTGTGACCTAGAAGACCCACTTGAGGTGGAGTGAGGGTTCAGTTCCACCAGAGCTGGTTCAGAGAATCTGGCCAAGTCAATTAACTGGTCATCTGAGTACTAACTCATAAAACCCAAAGCTGACCTCCAGAACTGCCTGAAAAGCAGTGTTCTGTTGATTTTTAACTTCTAGGAAACATTCATAAACGATCAAAAGAATGGTAGCAAAATAAATTTTAAGGAAGGGATGAGTGCTGTGTGTGTGTGTGTGTGTGCGTGCATGCTTGCACACACTCACACACACATACCAGAGGTCACCCTTGGAGTCATTCCTCAGGATGACATCCACCTTGGGCTTTTGTTGCTGTCTTTCTTTCTTTTTTCTTTTTCTTTTTTTTTTTTTTTTTTTGAGGTGGGATATCACTGTCCTAGAACTTTCTGATTTGGCTAGGGTGGCTAGCCAGTGAGCTCCAAGGGTCTCCTTGTCTCTCTCCCCAGCACTGGGATTACAGCATGTCATCGTGCCTGGCTTTCTTATGTAGGTCTCTGGTGATTGAGCTCAGGTCCTGCAGGAGGGCTTTCCCGACTGAGCTATCTCTCCAACCCTAGAAAGAGATTTTAAAAAGTAAAAAGAGCTCTGACAAGGCAGGGTGGGCAAGTTCTTCATAATTCCTGCTTCACAATTAATGTCTGTCAAAGATACTGGCCCAAAAGTCTGAAGATAGATGTTGCAACATGTTGAGAGAAATTGGGGACTGTCCAGGCAGCCAGTTGTCTGTCATTTCTTTGTTTTGGAAGCTGCTGGCTCTGCACTTCCTGTATATTCAGATATATTTATCCTTCTCAGGTCTCTAATGTGGTTGAAGACTAGATAATTATAGTCTCACAGTTACATTTTTTTTTTTTTGGTTTTTTCGAGACAGGGTCTCTCTGTGTGTCCTTGGCTGTCCTGGACTCACTTTGTAGACCAGGCTGGCCTCGAACTCACAGTGATCCGCCTGCCTCTGCCTCCCAAGTGCTGGGATTAAAGGCGTGCGCCACCACCGCCCGGCTTCACAGTTACATTTTAAGTTGTTTAGGAATTAAAAGGATGTTCTAGGTCTAAAAGATGTTTTTAAGTTGGTAATGCAAGTTAGGATGGAAACTGAGTTAGGTATAGAACTTTAAACTCATTCAGATTGATAATAGAATATTAATATTAGTTGCCAAATATGTATGGACTAGACATTGGGAATGTATGTTATACCTTATGATTTTCATAATTGTGGCCTAATTATTCTTATTGTTTTATATTATATTTATTGTTATAAGAAAAAGAGCCTTTTATTGGACTAAAAGGGGGAAGTGTTGGGGGGAAAAAGATACACTTTAAATAAAAAAAAAGCAGAAAGGAGGGTGAGGGAGAAGAGGGTAGGAGGGTGGGACTGGGACAGGGAGGAGAGAGGGGACTATGATTGAGATGTAATGTGAAGAAATAAATAAAACAATTTTAAAGTGCTTCTGCAAGCAAAAAAATAAAAAAAAGTAAAAGCAAACAATGGAAAAGGTGCATTAAATGTGGGTCCCCTGCCACCTACCTATGATTTCCTTCACAAGAATGGGCTGAGAATAGTACTTGGGCTCGCTAGCCCCAGCCGCGTTAATAGCCTTCACACGCACAAAGATCTTTGCATCCGTGGGCAGACCAGTGATGGTGAACTTGGTCTTGTCGATCAGGTCTGTGTTTGCGACTATCCAGTCCTCAGCTACAACCAGTGAAAGAAAAAGGAAAGAAGCCGGAACAGTGTTCAGTGAGAGAAGTCATTCCAGGCCAACACAGCCAACTCCAACTAAGCATTTCATTCATACTTAAATCCTTTGGAGAGAATATGATGTGACTAGACTCAGGTTATGAATATTTAAATACCTGAAAAAAGGCCCCCAAATGGCTAGCATAGACAATAGGAAGAATTAAATTAGACTCTATCATTTCTGAAAAAATAAAATTAAAACCTCTTTCTTAGGAATAAAGTGCCCTGAAGGTAACTGTTTCCAATAATTTTGTAGCAGCTTTACTCCAACTTGGTTCCACACTGCTTGGTATAATCTTGATATTTATGCATTGATAAACATTAAAGTTCAGAAAGACAGGAAATTGCCTTTCTTGGGAAGGAAAGGTGTTATCTTTGCCACATGGTCTCTTTTTTATCTCAGCTGGCTTATCATGAACCATTGGTGCAACCATAAAGGATTTGATCCTGTTCATTTGCATTCATGAAGAAAAGCCAATTCCATTTACAAAGAGGGAAGGAGGCTCATGAGCTGATGTCTCATGTTCTGGCAACAACTCTTTTCTCTCAACCAAAAATTGGATTTTTTTTTCAGCAATCAGTAGCTTTGTCTACATTCTAGAACATCAAAAGACTTTAAACCCAGCATCCAGGACGTACAAGTATTTCAGCTTCTAAGAAGTCAAAAATGCACACTGGGAAAAGAGAAGTCTTGGACCCAATGAAAAAGTCACCCCTTGCCTCCCAACTCTAGGGACTTTCATGTGGAGGTCCTTCATGTAAGGTCATGGAACATTCCCAGATATGGTTCAAAGAGTAAGAAAGTCCGAGAGCTTCATAGAATACTTTACCTGGTAGGTCATACGCAGCCTCCCCAGTTTCATTAGACTGTTTTGCTGATGTACCTTTGAGAATCCGTCAATAAATTAATTAAAGACACCCACTTTCACAACAGATGAACATTGTATCAGTAGTCAGCATTCTCTGTTAGTAAAGTATGCAAAGTTGACAAAGAGACTTCTCTTCAGACCAGTGACGAAAGAGACCAAACATGTTAAGGGGAGGCAGGGCTTCTCCAGAGAGGCATAGCTTACTCTGTACAGCCTGAGGGTTTTGTCTGCAGGCACCTGCCCCAGAGAAGAGAAAGGCTAAGGAAAGAGAAGAGAAGAGAGGAAGCTGAGACACCTCCACAGGTGGGAAGAAGAGCTAGAGAACAAAACAAGACCTTGAAGGAAAAGGAAGAGTCAGTTCTGGAATCCAGAGGGAGCAGCACAGAGCCAACAGTCTGATCCTATCCAGTTGCCAAGGAACAGGATGCTGCAGTGGGGCTTTCTCATCAGAGTCTAGGAGGACATGTTAGCATTGTCATACCAGGGCTCAGCTGTGTCTTAGCACATTCTGAGTGGAAATGAGATTCCACCCCAGCAGCTCAGGGAATAGCCCTGGTTACCATGACAATGAACTCTGCATCAAGAAAACAAACTGGACATTCCTGTGTTTGAGAAGTCCATGTGAAGGACTCACAGGATGGTTTGGGGCTTGTCCCAGTAATTTGGAATGGTGTGTACCTATTTTGGTACCAAGGAGATGAGCCGGGGGCAAGGAGTCCAGAGTGGCTCTCCCTGGGAAACCCCCCCTCACTCCCTCCCTCTCTTTCCAACCCTCTCAGGACTATAAAGGAGGTTTAATATCTTGACAGCTGAGAGGGCCTGTGGATGATAAAAATCACTCATGACTTTGAAAAAAGATACATCTTTCAGCAAATGGTCTGTTTGATAGTTATTGTGATAGCTTCATAGTCAAGACTCAGTGGATGGGAAAGTGAAAATGAGAGATGAGAAAAAATAGAAAAGAATAAAGAACAGATAAAAGAGAAAAGATGATGAAAAAGATGGCAGGGGAGCAAAAATAGCCCATCTCTTTACATCAGAGCTCCTTTAACTCAGGGGACCAGAAAGAAAACGATGCCCGAGGGGCAGGGGAGGGAATACATAAGTTGCTTAATGAGGGAGGTGTGTTTTAAGAAGAGGTTGAAATAGAATGAAGGAAGAAAATAAGAATAAAATGCTTCAGGCATTAAAAATAAAATAGAAAAGACAGAATAATAAAAAAAACACACACACAACCTTATATAAGAAAGACTTCTTTTACAGAATAAACCTAACATATCCAAAAGCATTAAACACTTCAGAAAATTAGTCCAGAGAATAGCAGCCATTAAAAGAGAATGAAGAATCAGGCAGCCACATTAAGAAAACAAGGAAAGACGAGAAAGATAACGAGTTATGAAAGAATTTCCAGAGAAAGCTAATTCCGACATGTTATGTGGCAAATATATACATAATGACCGTGTACATATACATATGTATATCCTCATATACATATATATCCACACAGACCACACACAAATGATGTAAAATACACTTCTTTGTATTTTATCTAAGGTGGGTAACATCAAAATGACAGCCATCTATCATTTTGCTGTATCTTCTTACTTTTTAAACCTATCAGAAAGAAAAGAGTAAAGAATTTGCTCTGTTTCATTCACATACAAAAGGTTCTTGCCCAGAAGCCTCGCGACATATAGGGTTAGGAAATTCTGCTGTCTGGGCAATATGAATAGCAGAATGGAGGGCTCAGGACAATGGGATGGAGACAAACCACCCTTGGAAACGCTGGCCAATTTTCTTGTTGAAGTAGTCACAATACCCACTCCCCTCCTTGAGTTATCCCTGAACCATTTTCTTTTAATATCCCTTGCTGGTTTTGGATCAAGGGCTTTCTGAAGCTTGGAGAAAGCATGTCAAGTGGAGTGAGGACTGCGTAAAGAGAATCGGTGGCATGGTGGGGTGCTTTATCCTCCCCATCTCCGCCTGAATGACAGCTGTCCTTTCTGCCAGGGCCTCAGTGCAGGCTGGGGTTTCAACCATTTCTCTTCAGAAGTTATCTTCTCCACAGTGAATTTCCTCCAGGGATATCCCCAAATGTTTACATTCTTGATTTCCAAAGGTGTTGTTGCTTCTTTCCTTCAAAGGGTGCTTCAGTGTTAAAATTTGGGATCCAAAGAGTGACTTTAGGGGTTAATTCTTTGTTTTGTGGGACCTCAGTATGCTTCTTTGGAGTACTGTTTGTCTACCATCAACTGGAGAGAAACTTGAGTCCAGATCCTGGCTGTTTCTGTGTCATTCGCCTACTGCCTGCCCTCCCTTCCTTCTTTCTTTCCTCCTTTTCTTCCTTCCTCCCTTCCTTTTTACTTTTTTCTCTTTTTCCCAGGGCCTACCACACTCTAGGCAAATTCTCTACCACTGATTTATACCCACAATCCATTTTAAAATGTCATTTTCTTCTGGTCATGGCAAACAGGAAATTAAAAACACCAGGCAATGAGTAAATGAGAAACACCTTTTTGGGTTTCTTTCCGGTGACATTTTCTCTTTTAATTTAACCATGGGGGTTCTCTGGACTCTTTCCCTCCCACCCAAAATTTAATTTTCATATACTCTAGCCTTAAGATAAGTTACCACATGTTGAATGTGTTGCTTATGTTCTTTGGTATTTAATCCTATCTCCTTAAATTAAGAGTTACTTTTAATTCTTCCTCTCTTTAAGAAGGAAAGAGATGGTTATTGGATGGGTAAAAATAATCTCCCCACTTGTGCTTGCCCATAATAGAATTTCACTGCTCAGTGGCACACAGTAGTTGTACTAAATCTAGAAACGGATGTCCCCAAAACTTTGCCAAAGGACCGTCATCCTATGTCAGTCCAGTGGTGACACCCAGTCTAACCACCCAATTAAGACATTTTTTAGCATCTACATTTATAGCATTCAATGCTAGAGGCAATCTATGTTCCCCTACATCTCAGAAAGACGACCTTTAGCTTGGCATTGTTTTCCATAAGAAAGTGACGATTTCCCAAGAAAGACAAAAGAAAGCGAGGCATATCTCACCTAGCACTGACGGTACTCACTGTAACGTCTAGAGGTACTTACTTCCTTCAAAGCAATATTCTAGCACATAGCCATCTAAACCTGCTGCGCCAATCTGGTCTGGGGGCCTCCACTTCATTGTCACAGATGTGTCAGTGACAGAGTCAACAGCGAGCATTGTAGGAGGACTGGTCACAGCTAAAGAAGATTGAAGTCAGAGAAAGAAGAAGAAGCTGAGTATGGAGCCATGGCAGGGCACCTGCAATAAGATGAACTGGGATGTGAGTAGAAAGGCATGTGGAAGCTCTATGTCTTGCTGACACTCAGTGAGAACCCCAGATCCCGGTCATGTGTACGTCAGATGTCTGATTGAAAAGAGTCTTGGAAAGATTGCCACAGTCTTTCTCCAGTTCGGAAAGTTTGTGCCAGAGGCTGGGCGGCCAATGGGAGTTAGAGAAATCAATTTGGAGGCATCTAATGATCTAGGGTAAAATTTCCATAGCCCTATAATTATAAATATTTATTATTTTTAATTATATATATATATGTCAGGGGGTTATGCGCACACACATGCAGGTGCCCACCATTCAAAAGAGAAAACTGTTGGATCCCCCAGAGCTAGAGTTACAGGAAACTATGAGCTTGCCCATTTGGATGCTGGGTCAGACTCAGGTCCTCTGCAAGAACAACTGTTCTTAGTCACTAAACTGTTTCTCCTGTCCTTAGACTTGTAATTTTTTAAAATGTGTTCCCAAGAGAGGGCACCAGATCTCATTATAGATGGTTATGAGCCACCATGTGGTTGCTGGGAATTGAACTCAGGACCTCTGGAAGAGCAGCCAGTACTCTTAACCACTGAGCCATCTCTCCAGCCCTAGACTTGTAATTTTAAAGCAAACTCTTGTACTGAATTTCTCATTTCTTTGAGATCCACATCCTTCTACCTGCCAAGTGCTGGGATTAAAGGCATTTGTTACCATACCCAGCTGAATTTCCCATTTTTTAAAGAAGTACTTTAAAATAGTGAACTAGTAGAGGCAGCTTATCTTTCATTTACCTTCACTGGACTTTTCATTATTGTTTCATAGATAAATTCAAGATGCAGTCATAAACTAAGATGCAATTGTAACAAAAAGAGGTTCATTGGCAAATGTAGCCTGGACTAGGACACTTTAGGAAGGACAGTGGAGAGCAGTCACATGGACTCAGCTTTGTGTTTACATCAATGAGAGCCACCCACAACTCTCACTGCAGTTCTGGAAATGAATTCTAGGACATTCTGAAGATGGTCAAACTCTTTAAAGTCCGTTTTGAAGTTCTTGCAATATTACCTTTAGCCATGTCTGACCTCTTACCCACCCCACCGCTGGGAGAAGTTCCAGGTCCTTCTCAGTTTAGAAGTCAGGGGAAGAGCAGTAATAACCTGGGGCAGTGATTTCCGCAACAGAGACTTTCTCTGGACTCACCCAAAGGAACAAAGGGCTTGGAGGGCATACTGGGCTTGGAGATGCCAATGGCATTGACTGCAAAGATGCGGACCTCGTAGGCCACACCTTCAATCATCTTCTTCGGCTCAAAAGTTGTTTCTTTGCAGAGATCAAAATTCAATCTCATCCATCTGGAGCTTTGCTTCTTTTTCCTCTCAATAAAGTATCCTGTAGGTGTAAAAAATAGAGACTCAGGTTTTTCTTTCTTTATCTTGTCTCCAACATTAAACTTTATTGGAAGGAAGTTCTTAAAATTTTATACATTCTAAGCAGACTAAGTGAAATAGCCAAATACATGTATATTTTAATGTATCTTATTCCACTAGTTGTTAGAGACCAGATAGCCCAACTGTGAACTCGGTAAAATACAGATGAAATAAAATAACAGGACAAGAGAAAAATAAAAGTTGTACTAGAAAAAGAAGAAAAGTGAATCAGAGACATGTAGCTTCTAGCAATTTAGTTGCTGTGGTTGAGGAATCTAGAGTCAAGAGCCCAGAAGTTTGTAGCAATGGAAATAAGAAGCAAAAAAAGATCAGCTTGGTGAATTTTATTACTATCTATAGGAAAAAAAACTTATTTCTCTACTAAGGGGGCAAATTCTCCTAAGAATTTAATGCTAAGAAATTCCTTCATGACACAGCCCATGGTGGTTTTAAGAATGGCCTCCACAGGCTCATGTGTTTGAATGCTTAGTCAGTTGGTGGAACTGTTTGAGAAGGATTAGGAGGTGTGGCCTCATTGGAAGAGGTGGATCACTGGGAGTGGGCTTTGAGGTTTCCAAAGCTCACATCAGGCCCAACTTTGTGTCTGCTGGTTGCAGATCAGGATTTAAAGCTCTAAGCTACTACTCCAGTACCATGCACATGTGCTTCCCACTCTGATGATCATGAACCAGTAAAACTTTAAGCAAGCCCCCAATTAAATATTTTCTTTTATAAGGGTTGCCTTAGTCATGGTGTCTCATCAGAGCAATAGAACGTTAACTAAAACACAGCCCTATGGTATTTACTGACCAGGACAATGGGAGTTAGATTTAGAGCTGTCTTGGAATTAATTGTTGAGCAAAAAGAGCAAATAAGCAAGAAAGAGAGCAGGTGGTCAGAGGACGTACATCAAAGTTAATCAAGTCCCAGGAATCGTAGAACATAGCAATAGATGTTTCGATTTCAGCTGCTATTTGAAGTCATAGTATGTGTTATGATAAGTACTGTCTTCTCCTTTTCCTTGGCAGTACTATGAATTGAAACCAGAGCCTCCTGTATACTAGGCCAGGACTCTATCAACTCAACAGGCTTTTTCCTAGATCCAATTTCCAGAATGTGTTCTGTTCTAATGTGCATTGAGGGAATGCCAACTGCAGTGCTGGCAACACGGGCTGATTAGTATGCAGTTACCTAAGATGGGAGACCCTCCATCATAGACGGGAGGCTCCCAGTTCATGACGCACCAGTCATCTCCCACTTCTGTCACATTAGGTGCCACTGGAGGGTCAGGGATGTCTGTGGTAGACAGAATGGAAAAGCGTTAATAGCAACATAGGATTCTAGTGGAAGCCAGAACCTGGTACCAAGCTGCTGTTCTTATTTTATTTCTTTTTTTTTTCTGAAATGCATTCAAAAACTAACTTGGACAAAAAGTCAATACAGGGTAAGGGAGAAAGTAAATATAGCAAGGTCTACAAATCCTTGAAAAGTGTCACATTAGAGGCCATGTTCCACATGGAACCTGAGACTCCTGTTTTTAACTCTGAAAATGATGACAAGAAATTATCACCTAAATATAGTTGTGCTTATTTTTTTTAATACAAAATGAACTTCCAGCAGTGCAAAGCCAAGGACCAATTATTATGAGTTTTACATCAAGTAGAAGATTCGAGGTGTTTATTGAAGGCATCAACTCAGAATTGGCAAGACCCTGTTTTATAGTTTGGCTTCTGATAAAGTGACTAATTTGTGGTCAATTTGAAAAACAGTTCCTTAAGGGAATCTGAAGTGAGGAGAAGCCCAGGAAAATCTGGAACACTAATAGTCAGACTCACTTCACTGGGTTTCAGATGAGGAAACGTGCATTTAGAAAGTGAAGGACCAAAGCAAATGGATACCATTCCTCAAAAGGATTGATGTGGAAAATTAGCAACTGTGTTTCAGGGACCTTTAACAGGTGCCCAAAATTAACTAGTGAGGCCATGGGTCTTAGAGGAGAACCTACTACTGGCATTTTATTATACCAGCAGAATTCTAACTACATTCTAAATGCCTATTCTCAAACCCACAAATAAGTTCTCACCCTGCATCAAAGAAAACTTCTCTTTGCAACAGACTGTTACAGACTACCACAACTGTTCAAAATGCACAGGATCATGGGGCTCCCAGTACCAGTTGGTACATCTACAACACAAGCCAGAACCCCTAGACTCTGAGAATGCTACAAAGTGGGGATGGAAAGACTGTAGGAACCAGAGGAGGAGGGCATCTCCTGTGAGACTGTGTCTGCTAGAAAACAGGGAAGCTTCACCCTTGATGCCTGGACAATATGCTGCCTAAACAAAACCAAACAAGAATAGCACCAATGGATGTGCTGATGTGGAAAGAGGAAATCTCAAGGGGCTCCTCCCACTCACAAGGAACTCCACAGGCAACCAAAGAATTCTGAGAGTGGGACACATAGTCTTCCCTGGGGATGAGCCCCCTAACTAGTTATCTAACACTGAGTGGTCTGTCCTGAAACCATAAAGGTTGTATTTCTAAATGTGGTGTGTGTGTGTGTGTGTGTGTGTGTGTGTGTGAATTTGACAGGGAGTTGGGGGACATAGGAGAACTGGACAGAGGGAAGGAAGAGGTGAAATAATGCAATTACATCTTCATTGTAAAATTATTTTTAAAACTTGTAAAGGGTCCCAAAGGGAAAATGACTTTGCAGAGCTAATAACCAATAGTTCCAGATGCCCCTAACTGTTCAGTGAAAAGTCCTCTGTATGAGAAAACAGAGGAGAAAAATAAGAGGGAGGAAGGTAACACAGAAAAATACAATGGAGGTAGGAAAAGAGAGCTACTTTGTGGTCCCCTCCCATCAGAGGCTTGTTCCCCTGGAGAACTTACCCACAACTTTAATCTTGATGCTTGCGTGTGCTTCTCCGGCTTCATTTTTCAGATTTATGTTGTACACACCGGAGTCATCTCGCTCTGCCACATCGATGACCAGCGTGCTGCTGTCCGGGTAGGATTCTGCCCTGATCCGACCACTGCCCTCCATAATTGCCTGACAAGAAAGAAGCAAACATGGTGAGATAGACTGACAAGGCCCACTACAGCGTACATGAGGACCCCAGCCAGGCAGGCCCGGGTGCCCAACATGAACAATGTCGGGTCAATCCTCACCCTACTCCACTTAGCCATTTACACAGGAGGAAACCCAGACTTCATGTGCTCAAGGCCACACAGCTGAGAGGCAGAGAACTAGGATTCGGTTTTAAAAACTCAGTAACTAGAAGTTTTCCCAAGAGAGAGTTGGAGGACAGAAAATGAAAAGGGTAGAAAGTGTCCTTTTAGAACAGGAGCCTCTTTATGTGTAAAGTCAGAAATACACCAGCTCATATCAGAGACACATGATTTTCATTTGCATGGATGTCTTGAAAATTAGGAAACATAGAAAAGGCTGGGAGTGGTGACACACATCTTTATCCACAACACTCTGCCGTGGATCTCTGTGAGTTCTCTTTCAGCCCGGTCTACTTAGCAAGTTCAAGGCCAGCCAGAGATACATAGTGAGATCTTGTCTCAAAAAACAAACAAACAAAACAAGACACAAAACACAAAAAAACTACAAAAACCATGACAAGGTGGAACAGTGTTGAAGAATAGTGCAAGGATCATCTTCCCCTCCAGTTAATATTAAATTTCCATTTTCAAAAGATTTATTATTATCTGATGTGTATGTTGCTTTGCTTGCCTGTGTGTCTATGTAGTATGCTTGTCCAGTGCCCCTGATGGTCAGAAGAGGGTGTCAGATCTCCTGGAGCTGGAGTTACAACTGGTTGTTAGCTGCTATGTAGGTGCTGGGAACTTACACCAGGCTCCTCTGCAAGAGCAACAAGTGCTCTTAACCACTGAGCCATCTCTTCAGCCCCAAGTTTCCACTTCAGATAAGGATATGAAAGAATGACTGATTCCCAATTGGCAGAGAAAAGCTGAGCTTTCTATTGTAGTCTTCTACTTTCTGTTGTGTTAAAGATTTAAACCTACTGAGCTACATCCACAACCTGATTTCCTAAGCCAGGAGCTCACTACATAGCTCTGGCTGGTCTGGAACTTGCTGTGTAGACGAGGCTGGCCTTGAATTCAGAGATCCTCCTGAGTGCTGGGAGTAAGGTGTGTACCACCACAGTCACCCAAGAGCCCCAGGGCTTGATTTGAGCAGCTTTTTTGCACTCTAGTGCATGATCTGATGAACTCCCACCACCTTGGATTTCTTGTATGAAAAAGTCTAAACAGTCTTTAGGTTCTGTATCAGTGGTGTTTCTGTTGGGATTCAGACCTGGGACAAGCAGCCAAGGTGCCTATTTAATATAACAAAGCAGACCTGGTTTCCAGGTTCTCCCAGCAGCCCTCAGTCCCTAACTGAACTTTCCAACCCAGGGACTGGACTACTTCTTCCCCAAAGGCTCTTCACTATATAATCCCAGACATCTCTCTCTCTCTCTCTCTCTCTCTCTCTCTCTCTCTCTCCCTCTTCTTTATGCATGTGCATGCTCTTTCTTACACACTTTACATACCTTACATACACACACACACACACACACACACACACACACACACACACACCCTCTCTCTCCCAGTCTTCGTGGTGTCTTCCCTGCCTTCCCCTACACCCTTTCCTTGGAACTGGTGAACCTGCCCAAGAGCTGCCCCAATAAACCTGCCTTTATATTTTAATTTGGCTTGAGTTGGCTCATTTCATCAGCGGAGAATACCTATCAGGTTCCTCCTTGTAGATTACCTGAAATTGAAATATCTCCTCTCTCCTCTGCTAGGAATCAAACCCAGGGCCTCATACATGACAGGAAAAGGCTCTACCCATAAGACACATTGCCTCAACTTTGGAGAACTCTCCCAAGTGTAAAAAAAAAAAATTAATTAAACTAGTTGGGCGCCATTTGTAAAATAAAAATAGCTAATTAAACTATTTATTAGTATTTATCTTATTGTTAATTGGTTTGGCAGCTGTTAATTCTTATCCAGACATTATAAATGAACACACAGAGATCGCATGGATTTTCACAAGCCTTGGCCTGAATTGTGCAATCATAGCCCATCTAAGCTACCTCTTAATTCTATTGCCCAAATATGATCCCATATATACATATGTCCCCTTGGACTGCCATTCTCACTATGCCGATGTTCCCGGCATTGTGGAATAAGGTTCCTTTTTCTAACCCATGGTGTGTGCCTCCTTCTTCCTGCTGCTCCTGGCTGGAATGAGTTAATCCTCTGTCTAAAATTCAGGCTTCCTGTTCTAATCTCAGGCCTTTCTCTGTCTTTGCCCAGTCTCAGGCCTCAGCATTTATTTAACCAATCAGAGTCAATATAAGTAACAGACAGCAAACAGGACCAATCAACATTTAGAATGATTACACCACCCCATCACCCAAGGCAGTAAGTCAGGCAGCTGTAGGACACCCTCACTTATTTGTCGTATTTGGAGTGATTGCCTTTCATAACTTGATTTCAATGTCCAGAAAATAATTGTTCACACAATTTTGTCAATTTGGGGGTTACTCTATATAAGAATATAAATTGGGCTCCTACCATTCCATTTTGGCTGGAAGCAAAAGTCTCCTGCTTTAAATTTTTTTTATTATTTATTTATTCATTCATTCATTCATTCATTTATTTATTTGTTTGTTTGTTTGTTTGTTTGTTTGTTTGTTTATTTATTTTTGGTGGCAGGAAGGTAGGGATTGCTTAAACTAAGGTTCTTCGCCCACCCCGACATCTTTTGTTTTTCTCCCCCAGTCTACATGCCCCTGCAGCACTGGCTTTCTAGGCCTCCCACACGTTAAGCTCATTCTCTATCCTTGACCTTGGCACTTGCATGGCTGGCCGTGACCAGGAGATCTCTTCCCTTCAGAGTTCCTAGATGTTAGTCACTGAGGCTTCAGTAACTATACGGGCCACCTGCTATCAAAATACGCGCTTAGGTTTTTAGAATTGTTTGTTTGTTTGTTTTCATCATTACTATTATTTGGGTTTTAAAGACAGGGTCTTTTTAGGTAGCCTTTGCTGTCCTTGAATACTCCCACCTTACCCTACTCAAGGTGATCCCTATGGTACGTGACACAGTGCCCAGCTGAGCATGTCCTCTGTTATATCCACATCACTCAGTTCTCACTATTTACTGAAAGGGATTTTGTTCCTTAATTTATTTACTTATTCACTATTTTACTACTTTCCTTCCTTCCTGCCCTGTGACATCCATAGGGTATCAGATGGGACCATGTTCATGACTCTCAAAATCATGCTTGGCCAAATAAGCGGGTGGCTGGAAGTATGAAAATAAAGAAGTGATTAACAGATTGACCTGAAAATCAGCTCCCGTCCTCTTTTTGGAGGAATTATACCTGTAACGTAATTGTTTTGTGTGTGGTTTGTTCTTTCATTTGTGCTTGTGTGCTTGCGTGTGCACATGTGTGAATGCATTGTTTTGAGATAGGGTCTCACTTTGTAGCTCTAGCTGTCCTGGAACTCAATATGTAGACCAGGCTAGCTCCAAACTCAGAGAAATCTCTATCCTGCCTCTGTCTCAAGTGCTGGGATTAAAGGGTGTGTGTTTGTGTGTGTGTGTGCGTGTTTGTGTGTGTGTGTGTGTGTTTGTGTGTGTGTGTGTGTGTGTTTGTGTGTGTGTGTGTGCGTGTGTGTGTTTGCATGCATGCACATGACAAACCTTATCTGCTCGGCTCCAGATGGCTTTGGGAGGTGGTTCCCCTGAGATGGGAATCTCAAGACGAAGCTTGCTTCCAGCAATCACTGTCACCGTGTTGTCAGCATCAAGGCCATCCAAGATGATCTTGGGAGGATCTGGAATAGTCGGCATTGCTTTAGTCACCACACAGCCATCTCCATGTATTTTGGCTAGCAATTGGCCACTGATAAACATTGGGAACAATTTTTAACCTGGCTAGCACATATATATGTTATGAGTCATCATGGAGGTTGGTGCTTGGCACCCTATAAAACTGCTTCTTGTCATATTTATAAATCAACTCCTTATAATGAGTGAGTAATGTTAATTGATGTGTCTTTTAGATCATATAGTTTTTCATGCACTATAGTCCAAGGTAAGCAAACAAGTAGCCAGCTATACAATAATTTCTTTGATCTACTCACCAATGACATGGACTTTGGCAGACAAAGGAATATTGTAGGCATCTGGAGTAAATACATATTCACCTTCATCTTCAATGAGAGCATTGGCTATGACTAACTTGTGGATTCTAAAGAAATAAGAAAAGGATATGTCTAACACTTTGCAAGGGTGTAGAGTATACATGACCTAAACTGAAGAGATGCCTGTTCTTAATTTACTTATTTATACATTGGAGAGAGAAAAAGAGAGGGATGGTGGAGTTATTCTATTTATTGACCAAAGTCAGATCTGATTTGGAGTATATGAAAGTATCTCTACAGATACAACCTGCTATTATGTATGCAAGTGTCTATCATTCTTTTTGCTTATCACTTCAAAAAGAACAAAACATGTCGGATGTGGTGGTACACACAGCACTTGGGAGGCAGAGGCAGGAGGATCTCTGTGAGTTCGAGTCCAGCCTGGTCTATAAAGTGAGTCCCGGACAGCCAGGGCTACACAGAGAAACTCTGTCTCGAAAAACAAACAACAACAAAATAATAATAATAACAATAATAATAACAATAATAATAATGCTACATTTAAAAATATAAGAAATTATAAAGGGAAATACTTACTTTGGCTAGATACACCAAAGAATAATAGTTCTCAAGTTTATGGGTCATGAGTCAGCAAGGATTGGATGGAGCCTACGAGCCTCTCATTGTAAAAAGTATACAACTGATGCCAGTGGTGATGGCACACACTCAGGAGGCAGAGCCAGACAGAGCTCTGTGGATTTAAGGCCAGCCTGGTCTACAGAGCTAGTTCCAAGACAGCCAAGGCTTTTCTTGTCTGGAAAAAGCCAACAAACAACAAACAAACAAAAAACCTCCCCAAAATAACAACAAAACAAAAAACCCCCAAAAAAAGCAAAAACAAAAACAAAATCTAGCTGGGTGTGATGGTGCACGACTTTAATTCCAGCACTTAGGAGGCAGAGGTAGGTGGTATCTCTGTGAGTTCAAGACCAGCCTGGTCTACAAATTGAGTTCCAGGAAATCTAGGACTGTTATACAGAGAAACCCTGTCTCAAAAAAAAAAAAAATGTTCAATTGGGGGCCAGGGATGTAGCTCAGTGGCAGAGCATTAACCTAGCATGTGTAATATCCTGAATTCAATCCCCTGCACTACCCACATATATAGTGGCATATATACACATGAAGCAATATATGAAGTACATAAGGATATTTTATAAATGTGTGTATTTTTGTGTACATATAAAATTTCAAAGGATTTTTAAGCCCCAGAAATCCATTCATGATCTGGTGAGAGTCCATAAATAAAGGTGCAGAGGGAATTTTTGTTGTGGTTGTTTTTTCTTAAGGTTTACTTATTTTTACTGTATGTATGTGGGTGTTTTGGTTGCAAGTATGTGCCCGTGGTACCCGTGGAGGACAGAAGAAGGCATCAGATCCTTTGAAACTTGAATTAAGCCATTTGTGAGCTACCCACATGGGTTCTGGGACGTGAACTCTAATCCTCTAAAAGATCAGCCAGTGCTCTTAACCACTGAACCGTCTCTCCAGCCCCACGGTATAAGGATTTAATTGGCATTTATCTGCATTTTGGAACCAGGCAACAAATGTCATAAAATAGAATGACTACTCTGGGAAACTGAGCAGAAGAGGTTGGTATTGTAGACAAAGGATGGAGGAAGCAGCAACAGACAACAAAATGCAGGTTCCTCCCAGGTTACTTTCCTTTCACAGGTTAAAGTGGAGGGAACACCCTCATCATGTGGACTCAACATGGCCTGTTGGTATTATTCCTCATTATCTCAATCCCTGAAAAGTCAGAGTTTGGGCGAGGCAGGGTAGAACTTCAGCATGGATACCTCCATGTTTATTTGGTCTGCTGGCCCTGGAGTAGAAGTCCAGTCTAAACCAATGGTTTCCTGTACATCTTGTAGAACATTAGGGCCAGTTAATGATTTGGTCACATCCTCAACTAGAATCCATAGTCATTCCTCTAACCACATGTTTAGATGATTCAATCAATAGGTTTTGGATGATTATGCCATAGTGTGAGGTATAGGTAGACAGTCTCAAGCAGGATGTGATATACCGCAAACAAATCATCAGTTCTTGCTAGACTATAAATAGGCCATCTCCCTACTTGCCAAAGAGTCAATGACTAAGTCATTGGGAAGTAGGACAATGACTGTGGCTTGTTCCTTACTGAGGGCCCACCAGGCTTGTTTACCTTCCTTTGTGAACAATCTTCAAACGGTCACTCTCCTGAACAGGGAGGCCATTTTTTGTCCATTTCCCTGGTACATTTTCAGAGATTTCACACTTTAAGCATATTTCTTTTCCAAGTTTTACAGTCTGATCAGTCAGAGGTGTTGTGATCTTTAGCGGTCTCACTACAGAAATAAAGAATGTTATGGATCCCAAACTCCAGACAAGCTAACATGGTGGCATTTCACAGAGTCCTGTCAGTTCTTCTGTAATATATGCTTTGAGGATACAACTTATTCCAATGTAGATTATAGAACTGAGCAGAACCGAGCATAACACAAGTTCCATCCCCTCAAATATCCATCATGATTGTGGGTCATCCATAAGATTTGAGCTACATCCATTCACATCTAATAAATAATAATCTTTCATACTACTTCAAATAATTCTCATGCTACTTCATGATGCCCTTAAAGCTACAGGCATTCCAGCATCAGGCCCACAAATAAATCTCACATCTCTTTCAAGGTAAAGTGCCATATTTCCTAACAATTTAACATAAAGAAAACTATGACATGATTTTTTTGTTCTTTTGAATGAAGTCTTTTTCTAAAAAACACATTTGTTTTCATTTCATATGTATGAGTTTTTATATGTTGTATGTATGTACTACACCATATGCATGTCTGTCCCCCATGAAGTCCAGAAAAGGGGCATCGAAGCCCTTGGAATTAGAGCTACAGGTGAGTCACTCTGTGGGTGCTGGCAACTGAACCTGGGACCTCTGCAAGAGCAGCATGTGTTCCTAACAACAGAGCCACTTCTCCACTCTTTATGTTGTTTTTAACATATCACTAGTAGAGTTTTTGCATGTAATTCCCCAAGTCTTATTTATTCCATAAATCTTGTGGTTATTATCACATGAGTTGGTGTAGCATAACGATTTTTAGAAATAGATACATCGCATGAAGTCAGAACTGACTATAATTACTTTGAGTGGCCACAAGTGTCAGATAAAAGTCTTCCCATGGTAAACATGTATTTTGATATTAAACTAACATGACCACAATTCTATGAATCATAAGGAGCATGTTAGGATTGTTTCTTTTTAAGTATGTGATCATGTGAAGTGCAGCTGGATCAGCAAAGTAAAGAAGAAAGATGTCTGCTCTGCATGTAACATTCTGTGACCACCATGACATTCTGCTATTATTTTCATGGCAGCTGTGAATAGACTGTTATGGGGAAATCACTACTTTAGGAGGCCATTTGGAAAAGAACATCAGTTCTCTTATGCTTTGGAAGCCCATCATAGGCGAATAAACTCTTCAACTGAGAGTTCTCGATGGCACCCCTAGGTTTAAAAACTTTCTTCTCGTACCAAATCCAATTACCAGGGGCACATTTAGTGTTAAATCTTTACTTAACGACTAGACAGCAAGATATAATTGCACAAACAGCATTGGCACTTGGCATATTTAAGCGTCTGTCATTATAGTCTGGCACTTACATCTTTGTGAGTAACTTTTCTGGCAGGTGATTTTATCTCCCCCATCCCCCACCCCCCAGCCAAATTGTGTGCTCTACTATTAACCTGGTTCCTTTCTAAGAGACCTGATAGGACACTCAGCTGGAGTGGAGTCCAATTATACATATTTGAAGACACCACAAGGAAAAGATCAAGCAACTGAGTTAATTAACACGATCTTATTTGTAAGCCAATTAAAGAAGTCTTACTTACGGTCAACATTTAGCTTAGCAGACGACTGTCCCCCAGTAGTCATGACTGAGTACTCTGCACTGTCTGCCTTCGTTGCTCCTTCTATGATCAAAGTGTGTTTTTTTCCCTCAACTTTAATTCTGTATCTTGACCTTGGACCGGGGATGATCTCTTCACCATTCTTAAACCTGAATTAAGATGGATTTACAGGGAGGAAGAAGAGGTTCAGTGGGAAGTAGAAGGGAATAAGGGAGGGTAATGGGAGATATAATCAAACTAAATCATTTATATATTATCTAAAATTATATAATAAATTATATATAATTGTTAAAGCAAAAAGTGTTAATTCCAAGAAATAAATGTTAGGTTTTTTTTTTTTTTGTTCCAGTGTCTTCCAGGTTCCTACCAGATCCCAGACACACAGGAAGGATTTGTTAAAGAATACGACTTCATTAATAAGCCCACTGGTAGATCCATCAATCGATCCATAGTGTAACAAGTGTCGTTTACAAAATCACATTAAAAGAACATGAGCCCCTCTTTTCACTCTGTCAGAGGTGGGTGTTAAGAATACACTCTGCCCCACTTCTGGTCTCACACAGTTTTAAGTTATCTAAGTTCTAGATTAGTACTATCAATCTCTTTCATGCTAATGACTAGGGATTCTTGTTGTGTGATTTGCTATAGTCCTCTCAACATCACATTCCACTTTACAATCTTAAATCTTCTCATTTTTAATTTTGAGCTAATGCTCTGGGAACATACAACAACAACAACAAAAAAAAGACTTCAGTTCCCACCAACTCAAGCTTTTATTTGTGTTTGTTTCTTTGTTCATTGTGTGTGTTTGTGTGTGTGTGTGTGCATGTGTGAGTGTGTGTGTGTGTGTGTGTGTGTGTGTGTGTGTGTAGTGCAAATAGTCAAACTGAGGGCCTTGCACAAGCTAACTATACATTACCACTAAGCCACATCCCCTGGCTCTTTGTAATTTTTGAAAGGAATTGGTGATTTTCGGCCTACCACATTTTTCCAGAGAACTGGAAAAAAATAAATGTGATGAAAACTGAATTCTTAGGGTGATAGGGTTGGAGTCTGGGGCCTTGAACATGCTAGGCAAGTGCTGTCACACTGGGTTGCATTCCCAGCAACAGTGAGAATTTAAAATGCAAAATTGGTATATTACATTTTTCCATGTAAGTTGCCAGTAAGGCCTGCTATAAAATTTAAGAACATCCAAGGTCTTTCCACTCAAAAAGTCTCAGGTAAACCTGTGTGGTCCATTTATCAGTAAGTACCCGCCTCCCTACATCTCTGCACAGACAGATCTCTAAAAGCCGGCTTTTCAAATCATAGTACATTTCTGCTTGTCATCTCTGTAAATACAAAAGAGGTTGCAATCATTTTCATGTTTAGAAGCCACTATTAGTTATGAAGATACTTTGTCTATCAGAGACAAGCAGGCATCAGCGAAGCCATTTACCATTTTACATTGGCGTCATCTTCAGACACTTCAACTTCTAACTCTACTCTCTCACCACAGTAAGCGTTCGTGTCTTCCAGCTGCTTAGTTACCATAATTGGAGGCTCTGGTTGGAAAAGGGGAAATCAAAATCGTTAAATAATAGCCAAAGCCTGTGTCTGGAATTCCAGTTTGTTTACAGAGGAGAATGCAGCAATGGGAAAGAATCATCAATGAATCATCCGGTGGGTAAGTTGGAGGCGAGATTCTCTATCTCTGTCCAGGGCAAAACAAATAGCTAGCAATGCTGGGTCGGTTTCCCCAGTTGTTTCAGAACTATTGAAATCAAACTATTGCCCTGGAAAGTACATAAGATGTACACCAAATATCCTGCTTTCATCAAGTAAGGTACCAGGCAGTAGTCAGCTTGGATGAAGGAGAACGTATCATGCTTGAGGGTTTTGATTTTGGCCCTCAACCAAGGACAGGTCAACCTGGCTTTCCCTGACTTCTCCAGCTGTCTTCACCAGTCTTAGTAAATGCTACTCTTTTCATGCCGGTGAGAGTTGTCCTCCTATTAATGAAGCCACTTTCATGAGATCCTACTAGATTTCAGCAAAATACAAATTATCCATTGAGGTCTGTTGGGTTTCAGAATCTGTAACTAAAACAATCCGTCTTGCAAAATAGTGCTAAGCCACGAGGCAGCTTTGCATAGCAGCTTTTCTCTCCCCCTCACCTTCTTTCTTCTTCAACAAATCAGAAGACTAAGTAGCATTCAGGGTACCTGCTAAAGTAATGGAGCCTCCATACTGAGCCAATCTAACAGGCAAAGCCGAATGTTTCTAGAGGGGCAACTGCTTCTGCTCTGTCTTGCCTTTCATTTGGTCCAGTGTCCCTTGGAAGGAGAGGCCTTACCCCTTGATGATGCGAGAAGAGATTTCTTTTTACCTCTTACAAAGAGCTCAGTAGAACATTTCTCATCTCCGGCTGTCACATAGTATTCCGAATCGTCTGTCAGAGCACAGTTATTGATGAACATGATCCTCTCATTTCCTTTGTGTTCAAAGATGTATCTGTTGTAAGCAGGAGGGAGGCAGAGTTTCTGACCTTGGTCTTCTTTACTTTGTTAGTAAACTTAGCGTATCATTTGTTAATACTTGAGAATCAAGGATATAGCTGTGATCTTCTATTTATGCTGAGTATTTTACATGTCCAATTAATGTCAAGCAAAAGTTCATTTTAATTCTCATGAAACATGGAAAATATGTGTATTTATATGTACCATTTAATTTTAGTTTTTCATTGCAAATGTAAACAAATTCTCATGTAATTAATTAATTTTTTGTTTGTTTGGTTTTTTTTTTTTTTTGAGACAGGGTTTCTCTGTGTAAAAAGCCCTGGCTGTCCTAGGGAGATCAGGCTGTAGATCAGGCTGGCCTTGAACTCACAGAGATCTCCCTGGCCCTGCCTCCTGAGTGCTGGGATTAAAGGCCTGCACCACCATACCCAGTTTATGTAGTTAAAATTTTAACCCACTTTTGGAAGATAGAGTTGGTTGAGTGTGATAGAGAGATTTTTTTTACTCCATACATTCTTTAAACAGTTATGTATTAATTATGTATGTTACGGAAGTGGCAGAGACTTTATCTTATTTGTTTACACATATACCCTTAATTGTTTAGCCCGAGAACACAGGATATTTTTATTGGGTGGAAATTTCTTGTGTAATTTAAGCAATAACTGACATTAATTGATAAGATCAGCAGAAAATACATAGTCTCTTAAATGAGCTTAAATACTGGCCCCATTGTAACACAGTTCCTCTCTATTAAGAAAGCATTTTCCCTGCTGGAAAGATGGCTCAGTGAATAAGAGCATTGGCTGTTCTTCCAGAGGACCTGGGTTCGATTCCCAGCACCCACATGGCGGCTCACAACTCAGCTTCTAGCCTCCACAGGCACAAGTCATACACAGACATATATGCAAGGTAAAAAAAAAACGCCAATACAGCCGGGCGGTGGTGGCGCAGGCCTTTAATCCCAGCGCTTGGAAGGCTGAGGCAGAAAGATTACAAATTCTAGGCTAGCTTTGCTACACAGAGATGGATAACCATCAGACTTTGTGAAAGGCAGAAAAATGAACATGAATGGAGAAAGGAAAATACAAATGACCAGTAAGAATATCAGAAAACAATACATTACCAATTGGCAAAGATTATTTATTTGGGGCCAGTGAGATGAGTCAATGATAAAGGGGATATTGGGGTCCCCTTTTGAGGTTCTTAGTGTCATTAATAAAATAATTTAAAAACAGACTCAGAGCAGGCGTGGTGGCACACGCCTTTAATCCCAGCGCTTGGGAGGCAGAGGCAGGCGGATCTCTGTGAGTTCGAGGCCAGCCTGGTCTACAAAGTGAGTCCAGGACAGCCAGAGATATACAGAGAAACCCTGTCTCGATGAAGACTTCAAGAACAAGGCATATTAACATTTTCTAGTAAAGCCTACCAAGGAAAATCATGTCCGGGTGAATCCAGGCCATGTTCAAGAGACTTTTGCACCAGGTATAAATATTATCATTTCAAAGCTTTTCCACTAAGCACGAGCCCATGGGAAATCTGGGAACCACTCCCCTGTACTCTAGAAGTGACAGGATTCTGGGATTAAGTCTGTGTCAAGGTACATGTGACACTTTTTAACTTAAAACAAAATATACTGAAACGGAAAACCTCCTGGATTGAGGAAGACTTCCGGGAAGTAATTTCATAACAGACTAGCAATACCATCAGACATCAGGGATTGGTTAGATCCTTCCTTTGGAAGAGGCACAAGACATAATAAAACACAGGCTTAGGCCTGCTTTTCATTATCTTAACATCAAATAGTTCTGTTCAGATGCAATGTTGCGGTACTCCCAACAGCACCCAAGTAGAAGATGTACAATCACTATCAAATACTATTTATGCTATTTTGGGAAAAAAACAAAAACAAAAACCCCAAACCTTCTGATTATGAGATGTGATTTTCATCTGGCATATCAAAGGTATATTTCAAACATTTCTAAGTTTCATTATTTTGAATGGAGAGAAGTTTGGTAATGTTTTGAGATGATGCCATACAATGTGTAGTGACACAAAGTAATTGTCACTCACTCGAAGAAGCCTCAGTTTCTTCTATACATCACTATGACTTTCAGAATTCCAAAATACATGAAAAATGCATTTAACTTTTCCTCTCTCTCCATATAGTTTTTTATTATAAAAACATATTGGGGTAGGGAGGGGGAGAATATGCCTAAAAAGTTCTTTCATTCTCTAAAAGTTAAGCCTACCTACTGTTCATTTATATATTTTTTTGTTTTGGATTTTTTAATTATAATGTTTATTTGTTACATCTCCACCATAATGCCCTCTTTCTACCCCTTCTGGTTCCACCCTCCCACCCTCTCTTCCTTCTCCCACCCATCCCACTCCTCTGATGTGGAGTGTCCCTACAAATCAGCCCCTCTCAGTTCAACAGTCATATGAGGGATAAGAGCTACCTCTTGCATTAGGAGCCTACATGGTAGCACCTGTAGAGCAAATTGTCCCATTGATAGGTAACAAAGTCTATGTTCCTGATCTTTTTGGTGTGCTGGATGTAGGATAGCGATCCTGTATTTTATGGCAAATAATCCAATCAGAAAATGGGAAACATAGCTAAACTGAGAATTCACAAAGGAGGAATCTCTAACAGCAGTGAGACACTTGAAGAAATGCTCAACATCCTTAATCATCAGAGAAATGCAACTCAAGACAACTCTGAGATTCCATCTCACACTGGTCAGAATGGCTAAGATCAAAACTCAAATGACAGCCCATGCTGGCGAGGGTGTGGAGAAAGGGGAACACTCCTCCATTGCTGGTAGGAGTGCAAACTTGTACAACCACTATGGAAATCAGTCTGGCGATATCTTAGAAAATTTGGAATAGCCCTACCTCGAGACCCAGCCATACCACTTCTAGGTATCCACCTAAACGATTCCTCACCAAACCACAAGGACATATCCTCATCTATGTTCATAGCAGCCTTATTTGTAATAGCTAGAAACTGGAAACAACCCATATGTCCCTCGACTGACAATGGATAACAAAATTGTGGTACATTTACACAATGGAATACTACTCAGCTATCAGAAACAAGGAAATAATGCAGTTCATTTATATTTTAACTGAGTCTTTTAAAACCCACTTACTTTGTGCTGGGTCGAATTTCCTGACCATTTTTAAACCATTTCACCTCCAGCTTTGGATCTGCCAATTCCACAACAAATCTCACTCTGCCTCCTTTATCAATCTGATATGCAGGATCAAGAATTTTTGAAAAAGCTGTAGACAAACAAAAAAATATGACAGTGCATATACACAAATGCTGCCAATTTCAAGAGTCAATGTGTGTACAAAAATCTAGGAACAAGTTTTTAAAAAAGGGTCTCAGGGAAGAACAAAGTTGGAAGCCTTTCCAATTACCCCTGCTATCCCAGAGTTATGTTGACGTGAATACAGTAAGGTGGTTTAAAATGTAAAGAGAATTCATGTGTTTTTAAAAGAAGGGTAAGAGAAAAATAGCACTACTACTAATTTTAAATTACATTTATTTATTTTGTATCTGTCTGCATACAAGTTAGAGGTTGGTGTCAGAAGACAGCTTTGGAGAGTCTGTTCTCACCTTCCACATTAGATTTGGCAGCAAACGCCTTTACACTCATTGGCTTATGCTCACTTTCTCTTATTTCGAAAAGAAAAAAAGGAATAGTAGATTTTCAACTGATTACCTAGCACATGGAGTCAGAACTCAGTGTTCAGCAAGGCTAGCCTGGGAAAGGCCAGGTGGTCAGGTGGCTATCTACTTCAGTGGTTGCTTCTGGAATCATGAAGTAGGAGTTGTGAGATGGGGTGGGGTGGTGGCTGAGTTGTGCAAACAGGACCTCTAGATTTCCCAAGAGCCAGTTCTCAACCAACATTTAGAAGTGAGGACCAGATTTTTAAAACGCCATAAGGAGTCTTTAAGTTTCATCTGAGCATGAAGAGAAACCATGGACTCAATATCGTCCTCACATATTATACAACTGACACCTGACACTGATCTAGCACAGGAAAATTGGAAGAGTCTGGTAGAAAACAGGGACAGAACCTCGTCTGAGGAAGAATCAAGAATCAAGAGCTACAGAGTGAGATGATATGAGTCTGGAGAAACGGAGGCCTGGAGAGGTTCCTCGAGGCCACAGGGATATGTCCTCTGTTTCCTTGTGTGGCCTCTGTGGCGCTGCAAATGTGCTGACCCTGAGCCATGAGGGGCCATGCACTCACTACCAGTACAATCAGAGAACCCCTCCAGATGAAGCCAAAGCGAACCGTGAACCCCTGCAAGCCCATGAAGCCTCGCCCCAGACTGGACGAGAACTAGGATGGGACCTGTGAGACACACGGGGTTCTAGGTGTCAGACACGCCTCTGCCACGCCCCAAGCTGTGCTCACCTGCGCTCTTCTTCTCCACCCTGCGCATGCGCTTGAGCCTCTTCAGCATGCCACGCAGGTCGGTGATGCCATACTGGAAAGCAATCTTCTCGTACTCGTTGGGGTTGGCATTTTTCAGCAGCTCCCACACGTCTATCTCGGGCTCCTCCTCCTGCTGCTTCACCTCCCTAACCCGGAAGAACAGTCCTCTGGGTTAGAAACTGTCCAGCCCCTAAAGGCCAGGGATGCTAAGAGTCGACTTGATTTCTTGGGAAACTTCCGAGAGTGGAAGATCAAATACGTATACTTTGAGCTTTACTTTTTCAAGCTAAAAACGCAGTTGTAGGAGGGGCAGAGATGCTAGGACAAATCCTGAGATGTTTTCCTTTCAATTTTAAAGTCTGATCGCTTTTGATCTTTGCTAAAAAAAAAAAGCTGAGAAGCGATTGAAGGTAAGATTTTTCAGAAACATAAAAACAGATGCTAAAAGGCTGAGAAACAATTGAAGGTAAGATTTTTCAGAAACTTAAAAATAGCTCTCATCTAGGAACCTAGGCAAGGATAATGCCTAAAGACCTAATTCCATTACATTGTCATGTCTTCCTGGCCAGTACAGAAAATGAAGCTAATCTAGGGAGTGGAAGGATGTGAGAGGTCTTTGGTCCACCATCTTAAAGGCAATGTCTACCCAACACCATTAAGGAAATATGCCTAGGGGCTGGAGAGATGGCTCTGCAGTTAAGAGCACACGTTGCCCTGGTATAAGATCTAAGTCTGGTTCCCAGCACCCACACTGTGAAGCTCACAACTGCCTGAGACACCAGTTCCAAGGAATCCAGTACCCTCTTCCAGCCTCTGCAAGTCGCCATACACCCAGGGGACCCTCCCCAAAAGACTTCTTTAAAAATATTTTTTTTAAAAAAAAAGGAAAAAGAAAAGAAAATTTGTCTTTAAAAAAAAATCATGACACTGCTGGCCATGGTGGCACACACTTTTAATCTCAGCACTCAGGGAGGAAGAGGCAGGCGGATCTCTGTGAGTTCGAGGCCAGCCTGGTCTACAAAGAGAGTTCCAGAACAGCCAGGACAGTTACACAGGGAAACCCTGTCTCGGAAAAACAAAGAAACAAACAAACAAAAAGACTGCTCTTCCAGAGGACCTGAGTTTGGTTCTCATCACCCATGTGGAACAGCTCATAACAGCTTGTAACTCCAACCCCAAGGACCTGGCACCCTCTTTTGACTTCCCTGGCCATCCACACACACTTGGCACACACTCACACAGACATAAACAGATACACATAATTGAAGGTAGTAAAAACAAATTTTTAGCGTATTTTAAATTTGGAGACTTGCAGTTAAAATGTGTTTGTAAGGACACCTGTGAGGTGTCTCCTTAATCTACTAATGCTTTCCAGCACATTCCACCCTAAATATGTCCACCCAAACTTTAGAATTATTGCATACTTAGATTATGTTTAATCTGGAGGTTTTATTACATCTGGTATTTTAATCAAGAAGAATCACATCATACGTATTTCAATTTACATAATTTCATATTACGTTTGGTGGAAAGATGTAAAGGTATCAAAATCTATACAATTTATTCTGTTTTCTGTTTGCTTTTGAGATGGCTCATGCAGGCCAGGCTGGCCTTGACTTTGTGATGTAGCCAAGGATGACCTTAAACTTCTGATCCCCCTGTTCCCAGCTCCAGAATGGTGGGATTACTGGTGTAGATCACCATTCTCAGTTTATGTGGTGTTGATACTCAAACCACGGCCTTGTACACACCAGGCAAACACTTTACCAACTGAACTACACACTCAATACTTAGTGTAATCTAAAGAGCTACAAGAAATGCATTAAAGCTAGATATACCAGGTTCATGATGTGAATGTTTACCGAAGAAAACAGTAAAAGTGCTCAACGTTTCCTAGAGTAGACTCAGTCAGCCTCACTATCTTTCGTTGCAGTGTGAGGACATATACCTTTCTGTTGTGTATCTTACCACATTTTGTATGTGAACATAAATTACCTTGTCTCTTCTTCTTTTTCTATCACTTTATTGTGTTCCTAGTTTTTTTTTTTTTAAGATTTATTTATTATGTGTACAGTGTTCTGTCTGCAGGTATATCTGCAGGCCAGAAGAGGGCACCAGATTTCATTATGGATGGTTGTGAGCCACCATGTGGTTGCTGGGAATTGAACTCATGACCTCTGGAAGAGCAGCCAGTGCTCTTAACCGCTGAGCCATCTCTCCAGCCCTGTGTTCCTAGTTTTAAACAGAGGTGTTTATCTCGGGCTGGGATATGAGGTCAAAGCTGTCTTCCGCAGTCCACACACCTAGAATCTATCTTTCCTTATCATGGTGACTACTCATAACACTGGTGGATAATTGGAGTATGATGTGGAGAGAAATCCAGGTTTTGGATTCCTTTGCATCATTGGGATAGACTTTTATCTACATAAAAAATTTCTATAAGTTGATGGTCCCAGTGAACCATAAAACATTTATAGAAATTTTATGTAGAATAAGACTTCTAAGTATTTATAAAGGTCTAATCCCATAATGAAATACTGCCCCAAAGATTAGCCTTGATTCATCTAGTATATATTGAAGTGAGCTGGCTTTCATATGCAAAGGGAGAACTTTCTGTACACAGATACTGGTTCTAGTTTTTATTCCAAAGGAGATTTTGCTACACACTTCCAGAGATGTAGAAATCACGTGTCATTTAACACAATGAAAACACATGCAGTCACAACTTAGTAAGAAACACACCCCTTCTACAGTTATAATGGTGGATTAGTACAGAATATTAGATGAACACAGTCTTCCCGGGAACAATCCAATGAACCTAAGCCTTAATTAGAGGATGTGAAGGAAATAAGAACTAGAGACATAGTCGCTGCCCTTTTTCCTAAGATCTTTTTCCCCCTTAGTCATTTGGGCTATATAATTAGATTCCTATTTCTTCCCAGTATAAATTGTTGGTAGAAACAGCCTGCTATTTTAAATTTCCCTTTCCTTTTAAAATCAGGGACTGTCACTAAATTTACTGTATCACATACTGATTGTGCTCATGTGTGCATGCATGTGTATGAGTGTGTGTTTGCATGTGTGTGTGCTCATGTGTACATGCATGTATGTGTGAAATAATCCATGTATGACTGTGAGTGTATGTGTGTGTAGGTGTGATCTTTGTATGAAGACAAACGCATTAAAAGAAAATGTTCCATTTTTCCAGAGGAAGTGCATGGTTTCTGCTACCTACCATGATCCAGGTCTTTTATATTGAATTTAATTTTTACAATTCTATTAGCTTTTTTTTACATATACATATGTGGGAAATACACCTCAGAGAGGACATACATTTTAAGCAAAGTCACATAATGAAATTCCACACTGTCAAGAAAGTACAATTGATAATACTAAATATTTATTTTCATTTTGCTATTGTAATTTACTTCTCAGTGTTGAGATTTAAGTCTGTCTTGCTATCATATAAATATTTATTTATTCTTTTCTATGGATGATTTGTTTCTCTGGACCTCATCTAGCTTTATTTTCTACAGAGAAAGCAGTTGGTATTTTCCAGTTGGGTCACATGTGCCTTGCGAAGAAAGGCTCCCTTGTCTACAGTGTGATGCACATTGTAAATGACGTTAGTTTCTAGGGCAGACTCAGAGTTCTGTTTCTTACATGGAGTCACAGGGACAGCACTGAGCCAACAAAGAGAGAGAAAGAGAGAGAGAGAGAGAGAGAGAGAGAGAGAGAGAGAGAGAGAGAAACTTAGATTCAGGTCTCTGTCCCACCTGTTTCAGAGTGAGTCTGTAAATGGCTCAGTGTCTCAGGACCGTGATTTCTCACCTGAAAAAGTGGGACTCACTTAAGGACACTTCATATACTGTTGCTTTAAATGTACTTTGGAAATTAATTAATGTTATTTAAACTAATGATTGAGATGTGAAAAAGATATGTTTGATACTGCCAAGTGTATTGATGAATATTTCTCACTAATTAATAAATCACACCAAATAATATTTCTGTTTTTAACCATAATGTTAGGGAATCTGATTGAAACCTTCATTCCATTAACAAAAGCATCCAACCAAACTGAGAATATGAACACAAGCCTGTTTTCTCTCAAGAATTTACAGCTTTTAAAGGGTATTTGTACCAATGTTCCTTTAATAACAGAAAGAGAACTGAAATTGTTCTTAAAATAAATCTGAAAAGCTAAATAAAAGCTGATGTCAAAGTTATAAATTATTAACACAAATTTGTTTACTCACAGATTTGTTAGATAAAATGTAATCCTAGCAAAAACACTTTCTTTTTGTTGTTGCTTTTCTGCTATAGAAAGTGTCTTGAAAAATATATGTATAGTATGCAAGTAATACTTATGTAATATGGTCTATTATTTGACTTTGCATGTGTACATAAATGTACAGAAATCCTATAACGTGGTTATATGCCACATACCCATATGGCTATCCTATATGTTCTGCTACATGAGATGTCAAGGAAGCATGAGTGATAAATGTTTATTTCTGTTTACTATTATGTTTCATTATTTCTAAAATGTGTATCCTAGGGATGGCATTTTAAATATCTCTGTAATAAGGGCATATCTTATAATCAACATTGTGTCATAATAAAATATTTAGAAAAGAATCTTTCATCTAGTTACTGTTTTATGAAATATCAGCATGTCTCCAAATCAATAACATCTTAGTTTGAGTCATAAACGATATACCAAAGTGAATCTGCCTATTGCAAAGACCACTACCAAGAGTGTGTAGTTGACTTTTTCAGTCAAGTATCAAAAACAAAAGGTAGAACAAAAGTTGTATTTACCCAGTCACAGAAGAGAATCATATGTAGTCTTGGCTGTTTCTAGGCATTTAAGCCTTATGTCTCAGTTATCAAATTTCCTCACCCCCAACTAAGAAAACACATGAAAACTCATAGAACACATAAGTAGAAAGTTTAGGAGGCATCATCTTCAACAAATTAGTATGTAGCTGTTGCTACCTTTCTCTTAGTTGTTATGTTCTAGAAGCAAAATACATATTAATAAACGACAACCTTTTTTTTAAAAAAAAAAAAAAAAGCATTCAGCTTAAATTTGACTTCTCTGGGTAGGTCTAAAAGATCCAGGCCAGAGTGCCTCATGGCATCACTTGATTCTCACCTACGTTTCAGGAGACCACTAAAGTCAAGTTCCCCTGCATCCTCTTGACCTTCTCCACTGTTATTAACAAAAGAAAAGCAAATCTTGGTTTAATGCAGACACACAGATGAGTTTCCCCTGAACTAACACTCTACACAGAATGTATATGCAATTTTTTTTACCGGAACACAAGGACTAAATCAACACAAACTATTTCTTTTCACACAAGTGACATTGCACATTTTTGGAGTATGTACTTGTGGAAAAGTAGACACCAGGAGCTTGTGTTACTGTACAGTTGCAGAATACACAGTGGATATTGCATATATGGAACTACTGCTTGGATTTGTGTTAAAACCAGGTAACACAAATGCACTGAAGCCAAGCAACGCAAAGTACTTTGTTTTTGCAAGTTGAGGGCTCTGGAAGGAAACCTGTGTAAAAAGCAAAGGACTTTTGCTGATCTCTGTTATCCATGAAAGGCAGAGATTGGCTTGGAGGGCAAAGTGTAGCCTGTCAGACATATAAGTGCACAGCCTTATGTCTAAAGGTAACCTCTCTGCCCATGAATAAGATGAATCAGGTAAGTGATACCAACAGGGCATACAAATGGAGCTACTCACTGTAGAGTTTTCTAGAAGATGCATTTCCTCCTGTTTTAAAGAGACTGCTCTTTCCAGCACTGTCATTTAGTTTTCTTGCTAGCAACTTTTAAAACATAGTTTTCAAAAATGTTCTCTCTTGAGTTGCTAGTTAACTCTTTCTTAGCAACCATTCAAGGAGTTTCCCATAGAGAAATGCATCTTAAATCAGGCATGCAGCTGTTGTCTTGATTTTCTATTAAGACTAAATAAGAAGCCGCGGTGCTGACGTTTAAACAGCACTACACATTTACTTACATGTTTAATTTTTAATGGAGATTTTGTTTCCTGCTCTTTACAGATGTTAGTTGTAGTTTCTAAGAAAAGAGTCTGTGGGTTTAAAAACAGTGTGTCTAACATGTAAGGCATAAGAAATTAAACCCGACTAACGCGTTTTTCAAATTTTTTGTTAGCAAGTGGCTGAGGGCCTTTTGCAGTAAACATATTTCTATTCTTTCAAAGCACAAAACAGTAGCTTGTGCCTCCCTCTCTTAGATTTTTGGTTGTGAGCCTAGCCTTTAATGGCTGAGCCATCTCTCCAGCCCGTGCCTCCCTCTCTTAAGGCATATAAGCATGTGCCATGAGCATGTTTAGATTGGTTTATTGGTAAGCATGAGGTGAAGGGAGGAGGGGAGGTAGCAATAGGATTCAAAAATTTGAGACTTTTTTTCTTCAAGTTAAAAAATATCGATTTTTTTCTATACCCGATTAGGGTAATATCTAATATTTTTCAAAAGTCACTAAACATGATATTTCTTGTTTACATTTATGCAGGAAATGTATCTTTTTAATCAGACAAAAACATCATTTATGGTAAAAGGATTACATATTTTATATACTCTAGGATAACTTTCCTTATTTAACAAAATGGCATGTGGAGTCAGTCTTAATAACAAAACATCTGTTCTCATTCAAAAATATGGATTATGGCCTCCTCAAGCTCAGAAACTAACATAATGACAAGAAGAAGCTAATTGCGTCTTCAGAGGCTGGCAAAGAAATTATTTTTCTTTCTTGACCCTCTGATTTTTCAATCTTGGCAGTTGTACAAATAAATTAAATAGATATCTAGATTATTCCTTTCTCTGGTGTCCTTAACACCAGTAGATTCAGTGGTTACTTATTTAGGATACTCCAACAGTATATGATATTAACTTTACTAAGTAGCTACTTTATTGTAATTGGGGTAGCCACATGGTTTAGCAGCTCCATGCATGATGAAAAGAAATAGGAGTGAAAGCTATGGTTTTGCTGGTGCTGTATGAGGTGTATTCTTTATGTGTCTTTTTGGTCATTTGGTAGAAAACAATGAAGTTAAGGATAGAGTCACTCCTGGATAGATGGGTAATCTAAGACAATCATGAAACCTACAAAAATGAAGGTCCCCTCTAACAAGAATTCTATAAGAAATTGTTGGTATAAGGTTGGTTGGGCATTAAACCCATGCCTTTTCGAGAATGGCAAGCTTTAAATACATTGTACATTTGACTGCAGTGAACTGGACTGTGCCCTTTCGGAATATGGAGTATGGAGGGAAAATCTCCCAACTACATGTTACATGAAAGCCATATGAATTCCCACTATGAAATTACCTTCTCTTGAAGGCAGATCTGATGTCAATGTTTGGAGTAGTGCCAGTAGATTCTTTGGAAAGAAAGAAAATAATACAATGAGTGGCAATTAAGAAGGTAATTTTTAGCCGGGCGTGGTGGCGCACGCCTTTAATCCCAGCACTTGGGAGGCAGAGGCAGGCGGATCACTGTGAGTTCGAGGCCAGTGTGGTCTACAAAGCGAGTCCAGGACAGCCAGAGCTGTTACACAGAGAAACCCTGTCTCGGAAAACAAAACAAAACAAAAAAAAAAAAAAGAAAGTAATTTTATATTCAGTTCTGCATGGGCTGTGGAGATTTCTCCAAATGGAAAAGCATGACAAGGGGTGGCTGTCCCCTGGGTGGCTGAGCTCCTGAGACATCATCTCTCATCTTCTAAATAAAAAACCAACAGAGAGACTTTGGAGGAAGTTGTCATTCCACCTGCATGTCCATTACTTCATAAAGAACTTTTAAAATACATCAACTTGATCTTTCCCGATAGAGATTTTGGTCTACTAGATCATGAAGGGAAGTCCAAATATCAGAATTCTGAAAAGGTTTCCTAGGAGACTCTTAGATATTTGCCTGGCTGGGGTGATGCAGCTCTGTTGGGTGCTAAAAGTCCTTACAGTGAAGGTACCCATGATTATTCTGTAACTGCTTGACATTTGACATCTTTCAGAATGACAACTCCATGCCCTTTCCAGGTTGTTAGAATAGTTTTCCCCCCTTCCTTCCTTCTTTCCTTTCTTTCTTCCTTCCTTCCTTTCTTCTTTTCTTCCTCTCTCCCTCCTTTCCTTCCTTCCTTCTCCTTTTTTTCTCAGTTTTTAAGAGATAGAGTTTTATTATGTAGCTCTATCTGGTCTGGAACTTACTCTATAAATCAGGCTGGCCTCAAACTTGCAGTAGCCTTCCTGACTCTGTCTCCTGCGTGGTTGAGGCATGTTCCACACCTAGCTTGTTTACAGAGCTTCCTGGAAGAACTCATCCTAACGTGAGAACAATGTTCACCTCCTCATACTTTCTAATCTGCCTAAGTACTGCTTGAGTGCAGGAAAGGGATTTTTTTCTTCTATGTGGCTGCCCTTCTGCTCTATGCATTGAGCAGTTACTGACTCCCTTCACTCACACACTCCAGTAGGACAGAGTGTGGTTTCTGGAGTCTTCATAATCCTGGTTGCTCTGCTCCAGAGGGATACATGTTGAAGTACAGGACACACGACTAATGAGATCACTCCAGGTGTAGTAGGTTGCAGAGAAAAGCCAATTGCTTCCTAAAACTCAATTCCATTCCATATAAAGAATTCCATTTAAAACAATATTGGCTTTGTTTCCTTTTTGTGGCTCTTATCACACTTGAATGAACTCAAGTTCATGATTGCTGCTGGCAAGTTGATTTTTACTTGCACATATACAAAAGTGGAGATTTCGTTCAGCCTCAATGTGCCCTGGCATTTCTCCATATTGTGTTTTCTTTGGGCAGTACACAGAACACATGGGTCAAGAATTTCTGTTACTATAAGACAACATTTCCCTCCTGTTGTGGCATCCTGACATCATTATATAGACTTATTCCCAAACCTCAGTGGAAAAGGGGCCCATGCAACAGGTAAAAATCATTAGAAAAACAATATCACCCTTCTCTGGGAGACGGAAGGAATACTGATGCAAGAGATAATACTTATTCATTGGGCTTATAAGATCCACCACAGGCAGAAATACACAATCTCAAAAGCAAATTAAATAATGCAAACCCGAATCTGGTGGCATCGCATAAATTTCTTCTTCATCTTGTAAAAAGTCACGTTTATTCAGACAAGATGGTTCTCTTACCATGCACTTCAAGATCAAATGAGCAGCTGTCAAATTTATCCTTGTAGGTCACCTCACACCTGTAATTGCCCGCATAGTTCTCTTTGGCCTTGATGATCTGCATCTCGAATGTGTATGTCTGCAACAGAAAGCATCCAAGCTTACTATAGATTGGCCTTGATAGCAGAGACGGGGGCTCACCTTTCAATTAGGTAACAGATTTCTCAGTATTGGTGTGAGGATGGGACTGTATCTACTACATCCACTACATAGGCCTCCGTCTAGGAGGGCGAATGTGTCCCACAGCTTCTAGGCGCAGCAAGACAACTGCAATAGCGTGTCCACACAGGGATGATAATCCAGAGGGACTGAAATCTCTCAGAACTAAACTCGTGTAACACATCTATCTCCTCCGGGTTGTGCCCGATCATTGCCATTTTGAATCGGAGTAGCTGCGAGTCACCAGCACGGGACGGATCACAAAATGAAGCCCTCTTAACGTGCCCTGGTGGAGAGAACCGGGAGACTCACGAGGCTGGGAACACCCCTAAGGCTCACAAGGCCCCTGCCTGTGGTTACACAAGCAGTAAACCATTACTGAGGGAGAGGATAATCTATGGTGGTGTAACCGTCAGTAAACTGCACAGAAGACACGGGCCATGCGGCTTTCGTGAGTCATCACCCATGAGGCTTTTCACGATGGCATCCTGAAGTGAGCCTTGCACATGCTCCTAGAAATAACACCAGTGGATATATTGGTTCACCAAGCTGCACTTGGATGGGACCTTTTCTTTGATATCATTGTCTGAGCTCTCTGGAGACTAGAAATATATTCCCTGGGGAAAAGAAAATCACACAGCAGCCTGAAATAGCCTTCTACCCCCATGGAAGGGATCAGCCAGGGGTTCAGGGCCATACCCGAGTTTGCCTTTCGAAGGTCTCCTTCAGCTGAAGGTGCTTCCCAGCTTTGCTGGCCAAGTCCATCCATTTCCCCTTGAACCATTTGACAGTGGGTTTTCTGAGGAGGTCCTCAGCCTTGACTTTGGCTATAAAGGTGATGTTTTCCCCTGGAAAAAAACAGCGGAGGATTTAATCTGGACTCTAGAAACTGTTGTTTGTCTTGCTCTCAGCTGAAGGGGGTCGGTGCAGGTCTGCACAGTACAGAACATGGCTTACATTTTCACAGAAGTACAACGGATAATCCTGCTGCACTGTATCTTCAAAGTCTTAGGAAAGTCCATCTGATCTGCTTTGGAAGTATGTATGTATGTGTGTCTCTTTATATATATATGAATAATATATATTATCTTTATATTTATTTGATATATAAATATATTATATATACTAAGTAATATGTATACTCACATATACATGTGAGTATATATATTATATGACTGAGAATTGATCCCTGGGGCCTTGTGTGTGTTAGACAAATGCTCTACCACTGAGCTACATCCCTAGTCCATTTGGAAATGCTGAGTCAGAAAAGAAGCAATGAAGAAATTGTTAAAAGAAATCTTTATCTCTGGATTTACATTTGTGTGGAATTAAAAAAAAACACAGAAGAAATACATGTCTCAAAAACCCTTGCTTCAACTGTAGACAGAATGCTGTCCAAAAAGGACAAAACTTGGAAGCAGGTAAGTTGACAGCCTAGCTCTGCCAAGACAGGGCAGGCAAGTCCTTCATAATTCCTGCTCTACAATCAATGTCTGTCAGAGAAATGGGGCCAAACAGCTGAAGATCGATGCTATAATGTATGGAGAGAAAATGGGAACCATCCAGGCAGCCACTGGTATGTCATTTCTTAGTTTGGGAAGCTGTAGGACCTGTACCTATAAAATAAGATATATTTATCCCTCTCAGGTCTCTGAGGTGGTTAAAGAATACATAGCTAGAGTCTCATAGTTAAATTTTGAGTTGTTTAGAAATCAAGAGGGTGTTCTGGATCTAAGAAGATGTTTTTAAAATTGTGATGCAAGTTAGGATGGAAGCTGAGTTGGATATAGAACTATAAACTCATGGAGATGGTTGGATAGTAGAATGTTAAAGTCAGGTGCCAAATACATATAGACTGGACATTGGGATTGTATGCTAAGCCATATAACTCTCATAATTATGGCCTAATTATTTCTGTTGTTTTGTATTGTATTTATTATTATAAGAGAAAGAGCCATTTGTTGGACTGAAAGGGGGAGCTGTTGGGGGGAAAAAGATATACCTTAAACTTAAAAAAAAAGGAAGGGGATGGATGGGTTGAGGCAGAAGAGGGTGGGAGGGTGGGACTGGAGGGGGGAGTAGGGAGGGGATTGCGATTGAGGTGTAACTTGAAGAAATAAAAAATAAAGTAAAAAAATTTTAACAATAAAAAAAAATACATGTCTCTATTATTCAACATGATGGGATGCCTGTAATTACAGGGCTATGACTGAGTTAAACCAATCTCTTTGAAGTGACTTCAAGTGACCATGTAGTCACTGATTAGGCCCTGGGGACACCAGAAACAGCCTGACCACTATCCCAGTATCTCAGTTTCTTACAAGAACATACAAGGAGCCAACATTTCTGCTTGTACACTATGCCTGAAAGAGGCTCAGGGATATAGTAAGCAATATGATGCTTACTTGTACAATATCTGGTCGATCAATATCCAAGTCTGACTCTGATCATAAGAATTTGTTAAATTAAAATCTGGGAGCTCCTAAGTTCTTCCCTGCCTCAGCACTCTGTCTATTTCCTTCAATGGCATGTGGCTTTTGTGGTGGTCTGTCTGGTTAACTCCTCTTGTCTATTCCTGTCTTTAGACTATAATTTATGGGGATTCACAGGGCATGCTGTATCCAGCACAACCAGGCAGTATGAAATGAATATTTTTGAATAAGTATTTCCAAGTCTGTACCCCTTGTCTGGCCAGCTGCCCTTGAGTCACACTGCCGGCTCATGTACGGAGTTGTGAGTACCCTAAGCACCTCATGGCGCAAGTCCTGTCATAGTGACAGCAGACACCAGTCTTGAGATCTGTTTGGAAGGCTTCACAGGCAGGTTGTGCTTTTTATTCTCATTTTACAGGAGAAGAAATTGAGGTGCAATGAGGCTAAATGGTCTATCCTCCTATCAAGAAACAGAACCGGGCTGGAGAGATGGCTCAGCGGTTAAGAGCACTGGCTGCTCTTCCAGAGGTCATGAGTTCAATTCCCAGCAACCACATGGTGGCTCACAACCATCCATAATGAAATCTGGTGCCCTCTTCTGGCCTGCAGATATACCTGCAGACAGAACAGACAGAACACTGTATACATAATAAATAAATCTTGAAAAAAAAAAAAAAGAAACAGAACCAACATTTTAAACCCAATCAAATCGGCTCTATGGTCCAGGCATTGGACTCCTATATGCTAACAACTTCTAATATATTTTATCATCCATCTTATGCTAATCAAAAAAATCCAAGTGCACCAGGACACATGTTACCCAATTTATTCTATTTGTATAAACTAAGCAGGGTAGGTAAATGCATAGAAACAAGGATTAAGGTAAGGGAATGGGGGAGAGGGCAATGGAGTAATGGGATCCAAGGTCTCCTGGGGATAATAAAAATGTTTTGGAATGGCATGGATGTAATGAATGTTCTCATGGATACTGAAAATCTCATCTCAAAATGATTTGTTTTGTGATAGGTGTAAACACGGAGGACGGGAGGCCAGTACTCACCAACTTTCACTGATCCGGTTTGAGGTTTTTCGATAAACAGGGTGGACAGCTGAGAGTTGGCATTCTGTTTGTCCTGCTCTTCTCCACCAGCAGGTGACTCACCAAGAGACCATTCTGGAAGCAGAAAAGGAGGACACGGGTCATTTCAGGGCAAGGTTCTCCTCAGGCGGACTTACCTGCGTTTGCTTTTCTCCTCAGTACTGGGTCTTGCTCTTACTCAATAAACCTAGATCCAAATGGCAGCATTCTCTTGCCCCCACCAACCACCAGTGGAGAGGGACAGGATCCCAGTCTTACAAGGATGGTTCTTCCACGGCCAGACAAAGGAAGATTTTCTAATTCCTGGAATAGGGAAGCTTGTCACATAAGTTGTTCACTGTCTTTGACATCCTACCTGTTCCCTTTTATCTAAACAGAGGGCCACTTTGAGGGTAAACTGCCCAGTGTAGGTCACAGAGGTTCCTTGCTGTGCTCAGTGGGAAATCCTACATAGAGGTAGGTAAGTTACAGAGCCATGACCTGCAGGTACAAATTTAAAGAACAGTAGGATTGTCCTGCAAGGAAGAAAAATACAAAAACGAAAACAAAACAGAGAACAGAAAAAACTGCTCGAAGCTTTCCCAGTAAACAGAGGCAAACTGAAAAGGAAGCTTATCTTGTGTTGTCTAGTCTGTAAGGAGATGCAAGGTTGACACTGGGCAGCAGGTAACTCCAGGGAGGGAGGGGAGAAGATAGCAGGGGGATTATAGTCGCTCCCCCACTGAGCCAAGGGCAGAGTTCAGTTGTTGGCACTTGCTAGCTGGGGGAAAATGCATGGTTCAACAACTCTATACTTGTTAATGTTTCATGAAAAGAAGGGAAGTGCACATTTAATCAGTTTAGTTTTCATGTGTCAATCATGCTCAGTGCTAAGAATTCTACCCACGATGAAGTTAAGCAAAGTAGCCACTTGATTACACATTCTTAATTCCCAAGTTAATGTGAAAGTAGTGTGTGTGTGTGTGTGTGTGTGCTTATGACATTAATAATGGTAATGTGCGGTAGTCGTTTGTGTAAAGGATATGAGGACAAGAATTTTTTATCGTTTTATTCACTTCTATACGTGTAATGCCTCTGCCACTGACTGGCCTGTAATCAGCCTATAATGGGACCAGGTTATGCCTACAGGACAAAGTTACTGAATGAATGAATGAATGAATGAATAATCAAAAAACTTTAGGATTGTAGATACAGCTGACAGGATGTGTTTGAAAATGTTTCTAATGCTTATATTCACAATTATACACAGATGTAAATTATAACTTGCTACATCCCAGGAGCAAAGACTGATCTCTGTTTATTGGCTAAATGTTAAAAATGATATTATGGTGTAACAAATATGTCTGTGGCATAAGTGGCTGGACTCTTGAATGTGTGTATTGTATCATGCAAAATTAATCATTTCTCAATACATTAGTTTTCTTATATGGGGAAACATAATGAGAGGTTGCTGTAAAAGCTACGAACTGAGTGACACAAGGATTAGAATCAATACAGCCTCAGGAAATAGTCATTAGTGCTTGTGAAAGCCTGGGGTCCAGATGCCTTGTCCAGATGTGTTTGCTCACCTGAATCTTTTCTCTCCAGGGCCCGACTACCCAAACCTGAAAGGAAAGCATGATTTGGAGAATGCAGGAGGGTGTAGGAAGGAGGGCAGTGGGGTGGGCTGCAACCTTCTTGGGGTACCCCTAAATCCTACCTCTTTTTGTTATGGAGGAAGAAAACTACAAGTTGGCTTGAGTGGAAAATCAGCAGAGCCCCAACTATGAAGGACTCTGTTAAAAAAATCTGTCCTTAGCTGGGCAGTGGTGGCGCAGGCCTTTAATCCCAGCACTTGGGAGGCAGAGGCAGGCGGATCTTTGTGAGTTCGAGGCCAGCCTGGTCTACAAATTGAGTCCAGGACAGCCAAGGATACACAGAGAAACCCTGTCTCGAAAAACCAAAAAAAAAAAATCTGTCCTCCTTAAGAGCAATAATACAATTTGAAAACACAAATAAGTGGGGGATATATAGATGAAAATGGATGATAAACATTTTCATTTCTAAAATAACTCATATTCAAGATTTTCTTTTCTTTTTCTTCTTTTTCTTTTTTTTAAATTTTTTTTTAGATAATGTCTCACCATGTAACTCAGGCTGGCCTTAAACTCACTCTATAGCCTGAGGTGGTCTGGCCTTGAGATCCTCCGGCCTCGGCCTCCCTAGAACTGGGATTATGGATATGTACCACCATACCTGGCTAGAAAATCTTCCCTTTTAGAAGTTTCTCATGGAAATCATCATTAAAGCCAATGTTTCCCGTCTTGCTTCCCTGACTCTTTGCTTCCACAGTGGGTCAACGAATCAATGAGTTAAACCTTAGGCCAGGGAGTTATCCTAACCTGGAGGCAGGGCACTTGGCGGAGAGGCCTCATCTTCTTCTGAAACAAGAAACAGGAGGGAAAAGTCAAGGAGGAAAGAACTTCATCCAGGTAACCTGGGGAAGGGGAATCTGGAAAAGAAGAGACTACACAGAGCGTTTTCAACTGCTGAGTAAGCCATAGGAAGCCTCGAACTGGCAGGTAACCTTTAAAAGTGGGCAAAAACCAAACCAGACAGAAGGAGAATACAAAAGAAAGGGTGTGAGAGCTGGGTAATTCAAATGAAAACATAGATTTAAAACTGGAGCTATGCCGGAGTTTTGTGACTGTAAGTCAGCGGGAAAATGATGTAGGGGGTTTCCAAGTTTTATTCATAGCTGAAATCAATGTCAGATGTTATTCATATATCATATTCATCTAGACTGAGACACGAGCTACTGGGGACTATTTGAGAACTGGTTTCTACCCAGCAAACTGCAGAGTTTCCCTTCTGTATTTAAGAAGCCAAGACTCAAATTTATGAATATAAGCTAATCGGTTTTACTAAGTTTAGTGATGAGCATCTTCAGAAATTTCTAGCCATTTTCCCCAAGATTGTATAGTACTTCCAGTGCCACATGAATCAAAATTTACTCATGCAAATTTATAAACTCCAAAATATGTTGGGCAAGACCTATGCTCTGAGGCACACTGAAATATGCCCTTTCCTGAACACCTATATAACACGCATGGTTTACATATGCTCACAAAGGCTGTTGGTAGTATTGGAAACTCTGACCCTTCCTTCCCAAAGCATGCAGGCTAAGGTTTGAATAAATAATACACATGTTACACTTTTCAAAATAGAACATTATAGGACCTTATATAACCTCATACATAGGATACAGAAGACCCATGTGCATAGAATGTTTACTAGAAGTAGTTTAAAAATTACTGAGAAGGTAGGTTTTCATATGATCTCTTTGATTATTTACAACAAATACTATCTTAGAGACTTTATAGTCCTTTCAACCAGGGATATATCTTATCATCTGTTTAAGCAAAATATTATAACACAAAGCATAGCTATCCTCTAGTGTTTATTACTTCAAAACTCAGGAGGAAATTCACCAGATTATGAAAATTGGGATTGTTCAGTGGATGTTTTCAGTGATCAGAGAAGATTGGAAAATGGTAGGCTGATGCTAAACATTTATATTTAATTGTGTTGTTGTGCACACATTGCGAACTTTTATTGTGTTGACTGGCACACATGACAAAGCCCTTGGTGAATTCATTTGTACCAGGAATGGGCTAGAAGTCATTGATGCACTTCTTAAATTCATTTCCCTTTGGAATTCTCTTCTCCTGGAATACTCATTAACATTCCAAAAAGTGTACATCTCGAGCAACTTCTGAAATATAAGGAGAAAGCTGGCCTGGAACTCATGAGTCTTAAACTTGAAATCCTCCTGCCTTGGCCTCTTGAGAAGCTGGGCTTATTGGGGCTCATTTCTGTAATGGACCTTGGATGTTGAAAATCTGACCTTAAACTCTCGAGCACTGATCTGGTTGAATTCAACTGAATTGGGTGAAAAAGAAAAGTTTAATATTTCTCATCTACCATTAAAGGCAGGAAGAAACTATATGAACCTCACAGGTTCTGTGACATTCAACACCACTTATATTAAAGATAGAATCTTAAAAATAACACAAGACAAAATAAACAGTGTAGTATAGAAGTCACACTACCCTCTCCTCTACTCGAAAGTGGCTACAATGTTGATGAAAATTCTAACATTTCCTTTCGGGATTATTAGAATACAACACACTTGAAGACAGAGTCTGCAGGCAGCAGGCTGTGTCCCCTAGCTGCATGGAGGGGCAATTTAACAAAACAGACCTTGCTTATCTCTAGGTCATGGGAAAATAGCAGTTGCAGAACCATGAAAATGAGGGCAAAGCATCTGAAGTCTCCAAGGAAGAAGCCGGAGGAGAGAGGAAACTCAACCATCCTCACAACCTAGGATCTCAGTGAGGTGCACATGAGTCCTTTTGGTTGTGTGTAAGCCCTGCTGTCAGTCACAGACCATAGACTCTGTAGGAATGCTTTTCAACCTTCCAGGCTCTGTTGGACAATTATTTCTAGCTGGCTGGCCTTGAACTCAAAGTGACCGACCTACTGCTGTTTCCCAAGGGCAGGGAATAAAGATAAGTGTCACCGAGCTTCACCGAGCTTGGCATTCTGAAAGTTGATTTTAATTTGTCTGTTAATGCAAAAACATAGTACTTTAAGCAATGCAGACCTCAGACAAATGTTGAGGCTTTAGAATGAAGACTAAAAGCATATAAGATATATAAATGGTTCATTACAAACTAGCTAAATACTGACATAATATCTTGCCTGATTTAGGCAAATTTATAAATGCCTCAAACAGGGTAATCACGTGTAGAAAATATCATTGTACATAACCAAAATTATAGCAGCAACAAAATATTGGAAGACGGCAACAACAGCTAACATTAATTTATCATGTTTTGAGTCACTTGATTGACTGACTTTTTTAAACGACACATGCCTTCACATTTTGGTGCCTACAAATATCAGTATTCATCTTATCATAAATATGTATATTTAGTGAGTTTTTTCTCCCCTCCAAACCTATTAAGTCAATGCTATATCTTCCAGTTACTGTCTCAGAATTGGAAAACACAATGATGTTAATTTTTTTAACAAAGTTCATTACCAGAAAGCAATGATATTAGTATACGTAGTAAAACAAAACAAAACAAAAGGAAATGTATAAGAGATGTTTCAGCAGATGATTGATTGACACCTGTGGTGGTTTGGATAGGAATTCCTCCCATAGACTCATGTGTTTTAATGCTTGGCCCATAGGGAAGGGCACAATTAGGAGGTGTGGCCTTGTTGGAGGAAGTGTGTCACTGTGGAGGTGGGCTTTGATGTCTCTAGGAGCTAAACCTAGTGTGACAGTCTCCTTCTGGTGCCCATGGATCAAGATGTAGAACTCCCAGCCCCTTCTCCAGCACCATGTCTGCCTGCACGCTGCCATGTTTCCTGCCATGATGATAATGGACTAGACCTCTGAAAATGTAAGCCAGCCCCAGTTAAATGTTGTCCTTTATAAGAGTAGCTGTTGTCGGGGCTGGAGAGATGGCTTAGCGGTTAAGAGCACTGACTATTCTTCCAGAGGACCCGGGTTCATATCCCAGCACCCACATGGCAGCTTACAACTGTCTGTAGCTCCTGTTCCAAACAATCTGATGAACACATGTAGTCAAAAACACCAATGTACATAAAATAAAAAAATAAAAAAATAAAAAATAAAATAAAATTAAAGAGTAGCTGTTGTCACCGTGTTTCTTCACAGCAATAGAAACCCCCAACTAAGACAACACTTGAAGGCAAATTGCTCAAACACATTTAAGTACATGAGTTAAAACCACCAGGGAACTGCGGTTTTACTGTGGGTATAAAGGAAACTAAATGAAGAAAATGAGTTAGTGGTTCTTTAAAGAAATTGCATCCTTCAGGAGAACACAGGTTGGAGGGTCTGCTGATCTGCTTCCTTGTGTGCCAGTCACACTCACGCCAGGACGAGGAGAGACATGTCAGCTTAAGTTATGTGAGCAATTGGGTGAGCATGGGGTTCATTTGAGACAACTTATGTGGTGATGTTAATCCCTGGGGAAAGTCAGTGTGCTTTTATTTTCCTTGCAGCAACTACAAAAAGCAATTATTTTTCTGGAAGAAAAACAAAAGGACCAGTAATTCTTTTAACTAAGTCTGTCATAAGGGTGTGTGTGTGTGTGTGTTGAAATAGGGTATTACCTTGTAACCCTGGCTAGCCTCGAACTCATTTTTCCTGCCTCAGCCCCTCAGGTGTTTAGGTTTATAGATGTATGTTACCATGGTTACTCAGAAGCTCCTAGTATGTTTGAAGAAGTTGGCAGGTATAGCCAACACCCCAATTGCAAGGTCAATATTGGAATCGAACAACTCTCCTTGGCCACAAAAATTATTTTTTCAGAAAAATTCTAGGCTGTCCCAGAATAATCCAGCCAGACATATTTCTTTTAAAAACTCTTTTCTTTGTTTTTAATTTCATCTGTATGGATGCTATGCCTGAGCCATATGCAGGCAGTGCCTATAGAGGCCAGAAGAGGTCATCACAGTCCTGTAGGACTGTGATTACAGAAGGTCATGAGTGCCACCTGGGTTCTGGTAGTCTAAGCTGGGTCCTCTCGGAGGAGCAGCCAGTGCTCTTAACCATTGATCCATCTCTCTAGTACAGCAAATTAGTGTTAACAGTGATAGCCTTTGAGCTTATTTATTGACTATATTTTGACTAGACAGAGGGCTAGCGTGCATAGTAATAAAAGGTACCAGGGTAATAAGTTCAGAACTGATTTCCAGATGTGAGCATGTTTAGAAGCTTCAAGCAAGTTTTTCTACATTACCCTCACTAACTATAAGTCTGTATCCTGCCCAGCAAATGAGAGGACTGTGGCAACAGAACTTTATCCAGATCACCATTGTAGGCATGGTCAGCAGGTAAGCCAGTGTGGAAATTCAACTGGTGGTTCACTGTGCAAGTATTTATTGGAAGATTGGCACATGAGGTTCTGCAACGGATGTTGGAGGGGATGAGATGAGGAGACCAGAGAGGTGTTAAGACACAGTGCCTGACCGTCTAAGGACAGCCAGCTGGTTAGGGATCGGAATCAACCACTAACACGTGACCACGTGGAGACAAGTGTCAACAACAGAGGCAACAAGTCCAAGAAAAATCAGGAGGAAGAAGGAAAGGTGAGAATGATCCAGATGGTCAGGGGTGAGTTATCAAAGGACTGAAACCAGACTTGGATAGTTAAAACAAAACAAGAACAAAAAACCAAAAAGACTGAAAGAGGAGGGAGCAAGCAGAGCAAGTCTAGTTGATCCTAGAGGAAAGTGGGCAACCATCACACCATTTAGCCCACAGGGTGCTTCTTCCTTACCGCATCTTTTCGCTCCAGCATTTTCTTTGAAATCTCCTTGTCCTGGATGAAAATGGGTGGTAGTTGAAGAGGACGATGTAAATAGAAAACAAAATGAAACCACTTACCTAGCTTCCTTATTTAAGGATATCTCTTTTTTATACTAAATCAACTAGCTTGCCGAGTATGAAGAGTGACTCTTTAAAAACAAAAAACAAAAAGGCAGTTTATGAACCTGGGCATGTGGCTGTAAATAGTCATCCCCTCACTTATCTTCCACAAATGTAAGGGGAGAAAATGCTACTAATTTTAGGACATTTCATCATCTGGCTTTAATCTTTCATCATAGTTGCTTTCTGTAAGGAAGTCTTTAGTGACTGGCTGCTTTTAGCTTATAGGAACTTTATTTGGGCGTGCAGAGTATGGCGACCTTTGCAGATGGAAGGTCAAGCCCAGGCTTTGTTTTAATTATGATAGCCTGCCCTTCTTCTACCATTACATCATCTGTTCTGTTGGTCCAGCCTTACAGAGTGGCCCAAGCACCTTTCCAATTTTGGAAGCAGAGGTATACTCCACTGGTCTTGTGGAGACTAATGTTACAATAACTTCAGCCAGGATGTTCAAACCTCCCTGAGCCCACATCATGGAAAGATTTCTAGGAGTTTGCACTGTCTGCATTCTGTAAGAAAATAGCCTTGAACTACGGCCACATAGCCAGGATTACCCTCTGTGGTACTGTCCATGGGCTCTCCTGAAGGTCAGGACAAAGTGTGATGTGCTAACACTGGCGTTCATTTACAAGAGAGTAAGTTCAAGTTATCTGAAGAAAATCCAGTATACTGAAAGACTTATGTATAGAAGACAGTGGCATAGAATTAGGAAATGAGTGCATATTTATTTATTAGGAAATAAATGCATAGTGGTGCATGCCTTTAATCCCAGCATTCTGGGATTAAATCCTTTAATCCTGAGTACTGGGAGGCAGAGGCAGGCAGATCTCTGTTAGTTCAAGGCCAGCCCCGTCTACAAAGTGAGTCCAGGACAGTCAGGGCTACACACTGGCTGTCTTAAAAAAAAAAAAGAATTAGGAAATGAAATATGACATATAAAAACAAATAATTAACATGCATTGATCTGTGTTCAGGAAAGAAAAGAATCTTCTTATTGTAACAAGTGAATAATTATCCTGAAATTTAGACTACATTATTCATCACTCAAATAAATGTTAATGTAAAGGTGATGTTGCAAACATATAAGGTAAACTGTCTATATCCTTCCACGAAAACTTTTCTCCCTGGGAGACTGTCACTCTTTAGCCTAACAGAGATGGCCAGTGATAGCAATGACTTCAATCATGATGGGACACAGAAATACAGATAACGGTTACTTTTTTTCCAAAACTGTACTATCTCCACAAAGTGCAAAACACGAGTCAAGCGGGGCATGGTGGCGCACGCCTTTAATCCCAGCACTCGGGAGGCAGAGGCAGGCGGATCTTTGTGAGTTCAAGGCCAGCCTGGTCTACAGAGTGAGTCCAGGACAGTCAGGGCTCTGTTACACAGAGAAACCTTGTCTCGAAAACCCCCCCCAAAAAGTCAATATTACATCGATAAGTGAGTTTTCAATTCAGTAAGCAGCTGCATGATGTCTGCTTAAGTGTAATGTCTTGTGTTTACACATTAGTGTGCCTCGGGTGTGTTGTAAAGTGAGGGGCTGGTCTTCGCAGCTGCTAGTGAAACCTGAACTAGTTCCAGTAAAGACTCAAAAACTGACAGAGTTTTGAAACAGCTGGGTAAACAAATCAGCTGATTTTCCCAACTGAAACATCTTTTCCCACCATGCTCCGTGGGACTCAACAACCGACCAACTCACCAACTCCTGCCGTGGCTTCTCACTGAGTACTTTGTGATATTGTTTTGTAATGACGTTCCTCCTTTTGGAAATGTGTGTGACAGCCACACACCAAAGCACCATTTGGTTATGCTGATTAGTTCTTGCAGAGGAGAAGCAAATGAGGAACTGGAAACCACACAGAGGAAAGCTAATGCAGGGAAATGTCACGGGTCACATGACGACCTGAAGGACCCCCCCCCCCCACCCCCTTCCTGTTCTGGGCTTGTTGAATTCAGAATCATGCTCCCTCCTTCCAACTCACCTTTCGCTGGAGCAGTTCCCGCCTCTTTCTCTTTATTTGGCTCTGTGTGGAGAGTACAAGCTCATTTTTTAAAAGTGTCTTATAGCACTTTATTGGCTGATAAGCAATGAGTAGAGGGAGAGGACCTACATAAATGGTGATGTTAATGATGCTACATACTCATTATCCCGCATATTAATTGGGAATTTGGGGAGTACGGTTTAGAGTCCCTTTAACCTTTAATTAAAGCAGTTAATAGATGTAATCATTTTAAAAGTATATATAAAAACATGCAAATACACATTTTGTTAAAATACATTTAACCCAGGGCCAGGTGTGATGGCACACTCTTTTAATCCTAGCACTCAGGATCTCTGTGAGTTCAAGGACAGCGTGGTCTACAGAGTGAGCTTCAGGACACTCAGGGCTACACAGAGGGACCCTGTCGCAATAAAACAAACCCTCCTATCCAACCCCTCCCCCCAAAAAAGAAAGAACAGAAACAAACATCTAATTCTACCAGGACCATGTTGTAGTATATATCAAAGTAGAACTGACTAGACTATGTGGATCACTTTGTTTTAGAGTTCTGCCAGGGACATTTTTAAGGAACTTTGACCCATGAAAATGGTCCCAATAGCTTAACTTGTAGCTGTTACAAAGGAGGTACAAAATGATTGTGAGATGTTTGCAGTTTCAAAAATGTTCTTGTGGGCACATGGATCTTTTGGATTTGGGTTGGGTGGCATGTGTTACTATGAGGGCAGTGGGATCAGATTTTGTCAGTTTTTGTCATCTACCTTATATCTATTTCTGTTCAGAATCATAGTTTAGAGATGAGAAGACAGTATGTGTAAGGTAATAACTGTTGGTACTTGAGGGATGGCCAACAGTTAAGTGAGCTTGCTTTTCAAACTTGAGGCCCTGAATTCGAATCCCAGCCCCCATTCAGGTGGCCAACATTGCCCCATCCTCCTTCTGGTCTCTGCCTGTACCTGCACCTAGATACACGTGCATGGGCATTCACATAGATACTCATATGCAATTACATCTTAAAGTAGCACAGCCTCTACAATGAGATGTTTTCTATGCTTTGGTTTTTGTTTTGGTGTGTGTGTGTGTGTGTGTGTGTGTGTGTGTGTGTGTGTGTGTGTGT
>CAJQZJ010001638.1:5184737-5225637 GCA_907164525.1 Lophiomys imhausi
TTAGAACACCTGCGTTGGGGGAGGCAAGCCAGGAGCCTACAGGAGCGACTTTAAGGAAGTTAGGTGCCTACCATGTATTTGTATGGCCTTGAAAGTGAATGCCGGGGCTGGAGAGATGGCTCAGAGGTTAGGAACACTGGCTGTTCTTCCAAAGGTCCTGAGTTCAATACCCAGCAACCACATGGTGGCTCACGGCCATCTACATTGAGATCTGGTGCGCTCTTCTGGAGTGAATGTGTACATGCCGGCAGAACACTGTATACACAATAAATAAATAATCTCTAAAAATAAATAAATACACATCTTTAAAAAAAAAAAAAAAAAAAGAAAGTGAATGCCTTCTTAAATGCTGCCTGTTCTCAGGGTTGCACTAAACCCTCTGCAGCTAGATCCATCACCCCATGTCCATAACAGCAGAGGGAGGGGCTTCATCTAGTGATGCACAGACCAATAAACAGCAGCCTTCCGGCAAAGAACAACAGGAAAGCTATTAATTACTTGATGGTGATTCACAATACAAATCACTTGACACAAAAACGCAGCAACTTGAATTCTTGGGATAACATGTTCTACAGTATCTGTAATATAAGACAAAGTTAAATTACATCCACTGTGCTTCTTTATTCATTGTTAGCTTTTGAGGTGGAATCTCATGTACCCCAGGCTAACCTTACAGCTGCTATGTAGCTAAGGATAGTCTTGAAGTACAAATCATTCTGCCTCTACCTCCCAACTTCTGGTGTTCCAGGCCAAGACATCTAGCTCCTACTCTACTTTTAAAATATAGAGATTTAAAAACAAAAACAAAAATACACACACACAGCTATGGGGTTGGAGAGGTGGCTCAGCAGATTAAGAGCACTTCCAGAGGTCCTGAGTTCAATTCCCAGTAACCACATGGTGGCTCACCACCATCCACAATGTGATCTGATCCCCTCTTCTGGCTGCAGGTGTGCATGCAGATAAGGCACTCATATACATAAAATAAATAAATAAATCTTTAAAAAAAAAAACCCAACACAGCTATATTACATTTTAGAAACATTTCTATCCAGTATTGACTGAAATGATAAAGGTTACCAGGTTCTAGAACAAAGTGAATCCTCAGCATTGGAGACAGTCCCACTCTTTAAAATGATTTAACCTGTGCATAAAATAATATTAATAATCACCGATATAAATATTATAGTCACTAGGTCTGTAGTGTTGTCCCTCACCTGCCACTTATGAATAATCACACAGACCCCTGATGGATTTTAACAAGCCTTAGCCTGGATTGTACAATCTTAGCCCATCTAAGCTAGCTTTTAATTCTATTACCCAAATATAACCCCATACACACACACACACACACACACACACACACACACATGTCCCCTGGGCCATTGTTTCCACACTATGCCAATGTTCAAGGCTGATCTCCAGTGGAGATATGCTCTTCTATCTAACTCATCATGTGTCTCCTTCCTCCTTTTCCTCCTGCTGCCCTCTCTCCCCTCTCCAACCCCTCCAACCTTAGGTCTGACTACCTCTCTCTCTCTCCCTAGTTACAGGCCTCAGCATTTTATTAAAGCCAATCAGAGACAGCGGTTAGCAAGCAAGTCAATACACCATCACTTTGGGTACATGCATATGGCCTTGTACCCACCTCAGGGAAGAAACTAATTAGCATTTAGAATACATAACAGATCACCCCATCAAACCCCTATAATCCAGATTTATCCCCTGTGACCACATGTTGCTGAAGACTGTACTCCAAGAGTCTAAATAGAGGAAGCCTAGTTGTGCATGGATACTGAAGATTTCAAAGACTTATGCTTCAGCTTGGTGGGTTTTCCTTAAGCCCACAGGCCTTTCTCTAACCACTCAGTTAGCTTGTGTTTTTTGTCTGAATTATAAGTGTCTGCCACTCCACATTGAAAGAGGATGAAGACACAGGCATTGTCACACAGCAACAAGTATAAGATATTTCACCCAGTGCGTCACCCCTTTATCTCCTGTTTCCAAAGACAATCAAATGAGGGTCAGAATGGCCCAGATGGGAGCAGCCACTGGGTGAAATTTTAAGAAATTGAAATAGTTTAGCACACATCCAAAAGAAATTATTTCACAAGTTACTTGCATTGTCGATATTTTTCTCTTTAAGTTCCTCGTTGTGCCTTTCCGTGGGGTCTGTATTGTTGACTCCTGTTTGTTGTCAGAGGTTATGGGATAAATCCCTTCAAGGCCTTCTCCCAACTGGAGATGGAGCTAACTTTGGGTGACTTTTTAAAAATAGAGGAAAAAGAGTCCTGATGCCAGACGGGATCATAAAAATAAGATTCCAGAGAAGTAAGCACAGTGGCACTCAATCTGTCACCTAACACATCCATGTGTTGTCAAAACTATCTCTTTATGTAGTACCTGAGAAAAATTCAGAGTCAGGAAGGCCAACCAGTGATGGCAGCTCTGTGTAGAGAAATCTTATGTCCCTCAGACCCAAGTCATAACAGTTGGTGACAGATACACTTAATAGGCTGAACTATTCAAGGCCACACCTTCGTCTAAGTGGGAAAGTCATACCCCCCACACTAGAGCAGCAAAGAAACAGCTCAGTGTCCTTTTCTTTCTGATAGCTGGAGACCCCTCAACACCATATGCTTCAGTGGGAACCCAACAGAGACCCTGGAGTGTAGACCTTTTTTAAAATCTGAATTGAGTAAAAATAAGATTTTTACTGGCTTGGTGGTGCACGCCTTTAATCCCAGCACTTGGGAGGCAGAGGCAGGCGGATCACTGTGAGTTTGAGGCCAGCCTGGTCTACAAAGGAAGTCCAGGACAGCCAGAGCTGTTACACAGAGAAACCCTGTCTCGAAAAACCTAAAAAAAAAAAAAAAAAAGGAAAAAGATTTTTCACTTTGAGTAAAATAAGGACATACTCCTGGTAGCAACGATGGTCATCATAATGATACCAGCTCTCAAATTATTGTGGCATTTGCTGCCTGTATTCCCAGTTCTCAGGAGACAGAGACAAGAGGACTGCCAAGTTCAAGGCCAGTCAGGGCTCCACAGGAAGAACCAGGCTAGCCCAGGCTACATAACAAGACTCTGCTTCAAATAACAACAAATGAAACAAAAACAAAAGACAACTTTTATCTGGTCATGTGTTATAAATATTAACAACAGGTTAGAAGGAAGTGGCCTATATTTGGAAATACCAAAGCGTCTATCATATGCAAGGTGTTTAGTACTTTATGTCTGATAAGAGTTCTGGGCTCACTGCTTGCAGTCTTGATGTATGGTTGGTCTCATTCTGAACACTTTACTTGATTTATTTCCATTTTTACAAAGACCTCGTGAGTCAGATATAATTTCAATCACATTTTAGACATGAGAGAACCAAGGTATAGAAAGTATATGGAACTTAGTACATGGTCTGGCAAGATTTTAATCTATCTAGACTGTTCCATGAGTATCATACAGTAATGTTTGATATGAATATTATTTAATATATATAAAGAAAGGTCAAATATATATGGGAAAATCTTTTCTTTTTTGAGGTACGGTCTCTTTGTGTAGTCTTGGCTGTCCTAGGACTAGCTCTGTAGGTCAGGCCAGTCTCAAACTCACAGAGATCTGCCTGCCTCTGCCTCCCGAGTGCTGGGATTAAAGTCATACGCCAACATACACACACATACACATACATCAACTGTACAGGACAATCTTAAAGACATCCAACTCCAAACATGATAGACTAAAATGTTCAATTCTATGACTAAGCGAACTTTTTATATAAATGGAACCTTGGCTACTGTATGATGTTTTATAAAAGGCAAAGACAATAAGCAGAGAATTCCTGGGGAATTTTAAGAAGAGGTTTTTGATGCTATCTGGAGAAGGCCTGAATGATTTTGAAGAAGAAAGATGTTTAGCCCTAACAGATAAATAAATACAAGTGAACAAAACAAAACCAGAAGACCTAACACCTGACATATGAAATGTAACTTTAGATATTGCATTTGTGTCCCAAACCGGCCTATAAAAGTTTCTTAGGGAACATAGAAGGATAAAAGTCTTACCAAAATGGATTTCAGCTTGAAAGGCACAATGAAGCAATGAAGGTCAGCTTATGGTTAGCTTCTTGTGAACTCATTTTAGAGGGAGAAATAAGCACGCAGTGGAATGAACCTTGCTTCCTCGCCTGCTTACTGCGCACTCAGTCAGCCCACACCAGCCCCACGAGATCTAAAAGCTGACTCTGGAAACACACGTAAGAGACTGTAAGAGTTCTGTTTTATGAATGGGAACACCCTGAAATTTGGCTTGCTGTTGATCTGTGTGGCTGTGCAAATGTAGTCTCTGTAAGTTAAAGTGGACCCTGTCCACCCAGAACAGACTCAAATAGGACAAGACAATGCCACCACTTTGATTTAAAGGAGCTGTCCATTAAAAACAAAACAAAACTATAGGGGCAGGGGCCATATTCTCTCTGTTTATGAAATAATTTTCTGCCACTGGGAAATTAAATGACAGTCTCTGTTCTTTTTCATAGTCTGATCTTTGTTAATCAGTGTGCTCTCAATTTTGAGAAAATGGCTCTTGAATAAAAAATAGAGTCTTCACAATTTACCTAACTCAGAACAATGCAATTCGGTACTAACTTCTTGAGGAATTACTGAGTTTTTCCAGAATGCTATACTCTCAACCAAAGAATTTCAGGGGGAAAACAATCTCATTGTATCAAGAACTGGCATTGAGTGATGGTAAGAGAGGGCTAATTTCTTTCTTTCTTTTTTTTTTTTTTTTTGGTTTTTCGAGACAGGGTTTCTCTGTGTACAGCTCTGACTATCCTGAACTCACTTTGTAGACCAGGCTGGCCTTGAACTCACAGTGATCCACCTGTCTCTGCCTCCCAAGTGCTGGGATTAAAGGCGTGTGCCACTACGCCCGGCTCTGGGCTAATTTCTTATTGCTCCAACTTCACCATGATATTTGTTATCTAACACACACACACACACATATGTAGAGATATGATGTGGCCTAGAATTAGAATTAGCACAGAAGTTACTGGTGGCCAAGAAAACTTAGTGTCACTTAACAGAGGCTGCATAGAGGTTATTAGGAAGGAGAGCAGGTAAGAACAGAAAATTTTCTTAATAGTAAAAATCTTCTTTAGAGGTCCATAAAGACTCTAAATTTTCATTTTAAAATAAACTGATTATATAAAATTTAAGGGGAAAGAGCAAGCATGCTTTCTCTGTCTGTAAAAGCAATAGCAATAATTTCACAGCTACTTCTGTTCATAGATCCCTAAGATTTAAAATCATATGTCTGCAAGAGTATTGCAGAAGATTGTTTCATTCAAGTTTCTAAGTAGACAGTCAAGTGTGGTGGTGCACGCCTTTAACCCCAGCACTTGGGATGCAGAGGCAGGAGCCTCTCTGAGAGTTCGAGGCTAGCCTGGTCTACAATGCAACAAATTCCAGAACAGCCAGGGCTCTATTACACAGAGAAACCCCTATCCCAAAAAACCAAACCAAACAAACAAGACCAAAAAAAGAAGTTTCTAAGGACACTATTTGAAAGTGGCTTCAGTTTGGGTAGTTCATTCCAACACGAATGTTGGAGACTGGTCTTCAAAATTGCTCTCAATAAGGAAACACTGTAAGTCTTGTGTGCCTCCTGACCTTGAAAGTAAATATTTAAAGCCTGGGAAAGATGATGCAAGCCTGTAATTGTAGCTGAGGCTGAGGGAAGAGGATGGCAAATTGAAGGCCAATGAGAGCTACACAGTAAGACACTATCTAAACAAAAATGAAAACGTTTCAAGGCCAGAGTCATTTCTCGGGCTGAAAAATACATCAAGTCACCAGGAAAATTCTAAGTACTTGACAAGTTTCTTTTCTCTTAAGCTTGCCAGACAAGCAGGGAGCATTTGACCGGTTAACCAACCCCTCTTACTCTTGACTTCCCTGCCGTTCGAAATTCCTTGGAAACAAGACAGAAGCCTCTTCCGACTTACTAGATGAAGCAAGGACCCAAACCCATTTTCCTACAGTTCTTTTTTTTTTAAAGCGATTTATTTAGAGAGCTTGAGAGGAAAGAATCGCCTAGTCCTTTATTTATCTCCCTAACAGGTGAAGTGCGGATGATCATAAAAGCAGGCACTGAAAAAGGGACATTAAGCCCCTCCAGGGCACATTTCCCCAGAGTAGCCGTAATTACATTGACAGCACAAGCCTGCACTGTGAACCTCCAGTACATCACGGCAGATCTTTTCTGAGTGGGTTGGGGATGGTGGGGGTGGTTGATACTGTGGTACTCATTCTTTTGGTCTTGTTTTTAAGATAGCATCTTCCTACGTAGCCCAGGCTGGCCTTGAAGCTCCATTCTCCAACTCAACCTCCTGAATGTTGAGATTATAGGCACATGTCACCGAAACACATCTGACAGTATAACTTCTACACTCCTCACTCCAGCCTTTTATTTGACATACGTGATCATGCAGAGTTAGAAGGAAAACAGTTGCTCTTGATTTAAGAAAAAAAAAAGTCTCCTTCCTTCTCCTCTGTTCTTCTATCTTGCTTCCTATAAATTATTAACTTCCCCCTAATTTAAGATATATATATATATATATATATATATATATATGATTTTCCAAATCAAGTTTATTTTGGGACTTCAAATAAGCCATCCAGTAGCTCGAATGTGGAAACTGAAGGTCAACGAGTAAATATGAGAGGGAGGCTCCTCATCACTGGGCTCCTTTTCTGGTGATGACTAAGCCCTGAGGTACGCTCAGAAACAGGCAAGAGGTGAAGGGTGCCATTTTAGATTCAGATTGGGATTTGGAGTCCCCAGAACATGAAGATGTTCTAGGGACCAGGAAAAGAAACCATAGGAAGTGGGGAACGCTTCTGGACCAAAAAAATGTCTCTGTGGCCATGTTCCCTCCTGTTCTCACAGAAAAAGAGTCAAGTCAACACAGCAGATATTGTACATTGAATTTGATGGAGCTGAAAAGCCATGGCTTGGATTCTGGAAGCTGTCAGAGTACACCTTTGCTCTTGCAGTCATAAAAGACCCTGTGTTTCGTCCTGTGTCTTCAGTGTTAAAGGATCCCGGCAAGAAAGAGGAGAAAATTACAAGGACTCCACTAGGTGTTTTGATGGATGCCCAAGGACCAAGAGGAACTACTGATTTCTTCTGACAAGTTGTGTATGCAAAAATATAACAGCACTGGATATACCACATGACAAAAGTGATCTTGAGGCCTCAACTCCATGCATGAGAGAAGAAATTATCAAGATCGCATAGAATCTAACAGTTAACAACTATGTGCAGCTTCAGACCTTGTGGCTTTCATCATTACATGATACAGAGGTACAATAATTTTCATGTGTTTAAGAGTCATTTATATTGTTTTTGTAGTTTTTATTACATTTGTGTTTGCGTGCATGCGCACACATGTGCACGTGTGTCCATGTGTACCACTATGAGCATATGGAGGTCAGTGGACAACTTGTGGGGTTGGTTCTCCCCCTTCACCATGTAGGTCTCATGGATGCAAGTGAATTTACCTGCTGAGCCACCTCATAAACCCCATATTATTTTTAAACCAATAACGATTCTCCCCCAAGAAGAAAGGTTACTGAAATTTCTTAATTTTAGGTTGGTAGTTTCTTTTTGACAGGGAAAAGAAAATTTTCCAATGGCAGGTTATTTCTTTGGATGTTAGGACCCAGAGGGGTTATTATCCATGAAGGTCTGCAGATGCCACGCTCTATATCTCTCTGAAATGGAGCACAGTAGTACTTAATTAATAGTTGATACATGCCCAGGTGTGGTGGCATAGGCCTTTAATCCCAGCACTTGGGAGGCAGAGGCAGGCAGATCTCTGCGAGTTCAAGGCCAGCCTGGTCTACAAAGTGAGTCCAGGACAGCCAGGGCTACACAGAGAAACCTTGTCTCGGGGAGAAAGAAAAAAGTTGATACATAAATGAATCCATTAGCAAGGCACTCTGGGAGATTCCTACCAACTGACACTTTCTTTCAGCACCTTCTCTCACCTTGTGGTGAGAAAAACAAAATGGCTTCAGGTCCTTTATAAATACAGAGTGTAAGATAGGTCCACCAGATAAATACTACAGTTGTCCAAGTGCAAGGTGAAGTGGAGAGTAGACATTGAGAAGAAGTTGCTCCTATTCTGGGCCACGGGGCAGCTCAGTAGCAGAACATACACCCAGCATTCATGAGGCCCTGGATTTGGTCCCCAGCACCAGCAAAGGACAAAGATGCTTTCTGTTTCCAAAAGAAGTCCTCGAGACAATGAAAGTATTTTCATGGCTCTAAACAGGAAATATATACCCTAACTCTTTCCGCTAGACTTCCTCCGTGAGGTCCAAAGCCACACCAGTCTTTCTCTTCTTTAGAATGACCCACTACCTGAAGAACTGACATGAGAGTCCCTGAACTAGGCCACTCTAGGTTGGAGGTATTTAAGTGAAATGTCCTTTGCACCTGAATTTTTGCACCTTTAGGTGCTGAAAACTCGGTCTCTTTGTCAGATCCTACCAAGGCTCACAGCCTGGTGTTCCCAGCTCCGGAGGAGAAGGAAGATCCCTTATGGCTACAGGAGCCTGCTCTTTTGGGGGGGGGGGGGAGAGGGGTATATCTACAGGTAGTTCTGAAGCATGGTGTGTTTTATTCTTGGTGGTGTCTTTCAGATGGAGCAAAGCCAACAGTAGTAAGAAATCATCTACGGGGTGTGTAGCTGCTGCAGACTAGAGCAGCACAGGATTACCACGTTCTTCAGGATGCGAATGACAGTGACCCTCGGAGGCCACAGTTTCACCCAGGCAAACATGGGGTGCAGTTCCTTTACCAATCACTTCTGCTGATAAGGGCATTAAAAACGGAAATCTGTGTACTTCCTTGATGGATTTTAAATATGTCAGTGATGCTGTGGGGGATGCGTCTTCCCACCATCCAAATTTAAACTTAGCAAAGAATCTATGGGTATAAAATTACTGTCTTGGGTGGAGGGGCTCCTACACAGAATATAAAATGTACTTTGACAGCACAAGAAACTTGTGGAGACTTTAGTATTCACGTGGATTTATTTTTTAAATGTATGAAATACATATGAGAAAAATTACACTGTCTTCCTTCTAGCTCTATGAATTCATTCTCTCTAAATGTAGAATACATTGGATCAAGTTGTCAAGCAAAAACAAAACTTCACTGCATCCAGCAGACAGAATAGTTTAATTCACTTTATTGGTTCTGCAGCCTAGCACCTAACTTATTAATCTTCCAGCTTTCTTGTCATTTTCAGTGGGGATTTCAAACAACAAAGGAAATTCAGACTAATTAAAATAATCTTCTGTTTTCAATTAGGAATCATGAAAGGCATTTCATCCGAATAAGCCTTGAAGAGGCAAGTCAAGTGACCAATCAGATAAAAAGGACACTTAATACACATCTAAATCATTTGCATTACAAATAAGACACTTTAGCAGGGGTTAGACACACACACGCTTCCCCAGAGCTGGGATTAAGTTCCCATATTAATGCATGCATTTGTGTGGTTATTTTGGGAGAAAGACTTCATCCATCAATGTTTTCTGCCACTAAGTAGGGCCAACCTGTAATTGATCGCCACAACCTGTCAGCACTGACTACCTAATTACATAAAGAAAAAATACTTCAAAGCTTTTTCAGAATTTGATTCAGATCTCAACTTTAGGCTCAACATGTGGCATCTTTTGCAAAGTTCTTCAAAATAATGGCAACAAAGCACATTCAAGAGTTAAAAATGAAAAGCCTAAATACTGTTTTAATGTCTCCGGCTAAGCTTGTGAGCATGTATCTGTGTGTGCGGGCAAGTAGGCTTTTATCTGCAGAGGAGAGAAAAAAAATAAGATCCAAAAGTCCCAGGGAAACCGATTTAAATATTTACATTTTGTGTTAGTCTCAAAGAAGGAAAGCATCAAAAACTTGGCTCGTCAAAAACTTGGCTCAGGGTATTCCTTGAGGTATTTTTCTCCTCTGTAATCGCTACTAAAGGATGAAAGATTTATATCATCCCAAGAGAAACTAAAGTATGAAGTAATTCTTATAAAAGATATTTCCATTAAAAATTAATGTATTTGTGTGATAAATGTGCATTTTTACTATTTTCCTAGTCAGTGACACCAATTTACTTACATTATTAACTAGCAATTTAAAAATACTGATTTCTTTTTTAGAAAAGAGAAAATTCTCTTCAAATGAAGACTACTTCTTAATTCTTTTTTTATTGTCAATTATTTTTTAAATATTACATAGTTTGAGATTGTATTTAGCAAAACTCAGAAGAGAGCACAATCTACCAGTTATACTCAGAAAGATTTTCTTTTCACGCAAGAATTTCAAAGCTCAGCTCCCAAAAGCAGCAAGCAAAGAAAAACCACCCTTCTCTGTATATTTTAAATGCGTTTCGGGGGGGGGGGGAATAAAGCTTCAAATGGCATCACAAAGTCTTATTTGAAGACTTCACCAAATGCATTGTCTGAGAAAGCCCCCACCCTGCAAACTGCAAACACAAGGTGGGAATTTCAAGAAACGAAGTAAGGAAGTATGCTTGATAATACAGCCTCACTATGAGTGGTCAATATCTTTGATTTTAGCATTTTGATTAAGAACCTCTTGAAATTAAAGAATAAAATTTTCATTTAATCACTGAAATAAATATTGTTTTATAAACTATCTTATTTATCAGCTGATTATACAGTCTTTTTTTTTTTTTCTTCTGGCCTTTTTGCTGTCAATAATTTTATCTTTGCATCCCAGTAATTCTATTGTTTTATAGTCTGTTTAAAAACAAAAACCACAGATAACTGTTTAAAAAATAAATGCCCAAATAAATATTAAAGAGTATAAGAAGGAGATTTATGGGTGTTCTTACCCTCTTTCTTCGTGGGTTCTGGCATGACCACAAGAAAAGGTTACTCTCCGAAGAGTTTTCTCCTCTCCAGAACCAGCTGACAGAAACCCCAAGGACGGCGAAGAGGTGGCGCGGGTCAGTGTGACAAGCAGCTGCTGAGACGCCAAACGCTTTTATACAGGCTCTGAACATCAATCACGTTGGCGCCTCCCTTCTTCGGCTCAGGGATGCTGAAACCTGACAGCTCTGGGACCATTCTCACTTCTGTTGTCTGTGCTCTGCTCTCTCGCCCGCTGGAAGGACTCTCCTGTCCATCTCGTGTGGCAGTCGCGAGCACCTCTAACTTTCTAAATTCAGCTGCGCCTCGTGCTCTTTCCTGTTCTCTGTGTCCGACAGATGCATGGGCTGACTCAGCAGTGCACAAGAGTTTTCTGGGTGATGAAACAAATCAATGAAAACCATACTATATGAGCCTGGCTACTCTTTTAGTTTTCAATGAGAGCTGAAAGGGGAAAAAATGGTATATTAAGATGATCATTTTTATGCCCATCTTGGTTGTTCATTTTTCTTATTTCTTAATTAATGAGATTAAATTTTTTGTATTGTATCTCTACACCGACGTTAATTAGTCAAACTGAATTCCAAGTTAAATATTTTGTTTCATTTTCTCTACCAAGAATAGCAAAGATGTCCATTATAGGTTACACTAAATTTGTATTTTTCTCCCAAGAAATAGTCTTTTTGAAATTGTAAGCATATAAAAGAACGAAACAAGAAGATATGCTACAAGGTGAATGGTATTTACACTAATGCAAGAAACCAGCAATAAAAGATAGGTTATAAATGTTATTCTTTTCATGAAATATCCTGAAATAGGTAAACATAGTATTGGAAAACAGCTTAGTGGCTGCCACAAGCTAGAAGAAGTAGAATTAGGACCGAATGGTCATGAATGCAAGACTTTTCCTGACAATGATAAAAATGTTCTGGAATTGGGGCTTGGGAATGGTTGCATAGCTTTGTAAAACACACACACACACATACCACTAAACTGTACATGTGAGACATGGGTAGAGAAATTCAGACAGATAGATCAGGCAACGTTTTGATTCAAGATGACAAATGGCTTCCCCAGAACACCATGAACGAACGCAAGGGTGATTGCTAAGATGGCAAATGGGCACAGAACCTTGACCTAAGACAGTCACAGAAGGAACTAATGAGAACATGACCCATCAAAGGGCCAGACTAAATAGGTACCCTTGCTTCCCTTGTCCATATGCATGGCACCTCAGAGAGAGGGCTAAAATCTGGTAATGCGTTAAGTCATCCACATATATGCCTTTAATGGTGTGCATTTTTGATACAATTTGCCCGGAACCAGCTGCATTGTCTCGGTTAATTTTCCTAATGACTGAGAGCACAGCTGGTCAGACTTAGTTCTACCAAGCATCGTGCCAAGCTACATTTTCATATACGGATGGAAACTCTAGCACTCAATAGCATCATGAGTTAGCTATGTGGGGAGAGGGGGAGGCAGCTAGACAGCACTTTCAATGGATATTGCCTGTAAAGAAAGCCTTCTCTCATTCTACTTGAACACACCATTCGCTTTTCAAATGGAATCTTTGCTCTTAGATGACAACCTGTTAATGTCAACCACAGAACAGAGTATTCTGTAATGTCAAGTTAGACTTGGCTTGAATGAAGGAAAAAGGGCTTCCTTGTGTCTACTATAGGGATGCCAGTTAATACAGTAAATGAGTTAAAGAATCTAGGATCTGCTGGGCATGGTGCTGCACGCCTTTAATCCCAGCACTGGGGAGGCAGAGGCAGGTGTATTTCTGTGACTTCAGGGCCAGCCTGGCCTACAAGGCAAGTCCAGGACAGCCAGAGCTGTTACATAGACAAACCTTGTCTCAAAACAAACAAACAAACAAAAGAATCTAAGATCTAAAGTCAGATCCTCATGTTCTATTTATGGGCCTGGTGTAATCCTCCTGAGTTGCTATAAGTCTGGAGGGCAAATCTGTGCCTCAGTTTCCTCTTGTGTAAAATAAAGGATTTAAAAACTAATCTCAGAGGGACGCTATGCCTCTAACGTTGTGATATTTGCTGTGGTGGAAGGCCCTAAGAAAGAACTCTTTTCCCAGCACTCCCAGCACATTGAGCATGTCGTATGAAATGGACAGAGTCCTGCAGAAGAATGTTTAGGTGATGGGCAGATTTCACAGAGGCCACCAAGGAGCTGCAGGGCCATCTTTGGCTTCAGCAGAGGCTCCGTGGGCTTTTAATATACTGATCATTTTACTGAAGCAAACACATGCCAGGAAATACTGCAGTCCTCGGAGAAAGTATTTAGTGATCTGGAGAACTTTTTGGTAACAAGAGACTTCACTACAAACAGAAAACTCTACTGGAGGAATTGAGAGGATAGAGGAGGTCTGAGATAAATACCCTCACAGTTTATCAGACAGTTAATGTGAGATTTTAAATTAGGATAATATGTATTTGCAGACTCTCAGGAAAGGGAGAAATGGTCAGTAGGGCTCTCTGCACTCCGTTGGTTGAATGCTTTATTGATTTTTGGTGTGTGTGTTTGTGTTATTGGGGTGTGGGGAGTTGGCCAACCATAACACACACACACACACACACACACACACACACACACACACACACACGCGCACACACACACACACACACACACCAAAAACCCCAGCAACAGTTTAACCAAGAAAGAAAACTTATTGGTCACATAAAGGCCAAAAGCAAACAGTTCAGAATCATCAGAAAGTCAGGCAATTGTCACAGCCAGAAGAAAAAACACCTTTTACCCAGGCATGTGGCCTCAGGCATATGGAGTCATGTGTAGGCTGAGGCCTAGGGATCACTTAGTCAGGGATTTTTGAGAGCAGCTTGGGCAGCAGTGGAAACTATTTCAAAACCCTTTTGGAGTCTCAAGAGTTGTTTTGGCAGCTAGGATCAGTTCTTGCTCTTGCAGAAGCCCACATTCAACTTCCAGTGCCCACATGGTGGTTTGTAACTCTAGTTCTAGGGGCAGTGACACCCTCTTCTGACACCCAAGGCTACCAGGTACATGCGTGGTACACGTGAGTACCTGCAGGCAAAACATTCAATACACAAAACATAGAATAAATACGTCTAAAAAAATTAAAATATGTAAGCCGGGCAGTGGTGGCGCACGCCTTTAATCCCAGCACTTGGGAGGCAGAGGCAGGTGGATCTTTGCGAGTTTGAGGCCAGCCTGGCCTACAAATTGAGTCCAGGACAGCCAGGGCTACACAGAGAAACCCTGTCTCGAAAAACAAAAAACAAAAAAAAAATTAAAATATTTTAAATTATTTAATTTTTAAAAATAAAAAGGGATCTAGTTTACTGTCATGTTCACACCAAGGGCGAAAGGAAGAGAAAAAAAAGGAAAGGAAAAAGAATTCACAATCTCCATTTAAAATTTGATTTTTAGCTAGGTAATGGTGGCGCATGCCTTTAATCCCAACTCTCGGGAGGCAGAGTCCATCAGATCTCTGTGAGTTCAGTGTTAGCCTGTTCTACAGAGTGAGTTCCGGGACAACCAAAGCTACACAGAGAAACCATGTCTCAAAAAACCAAAAACCAACCAAACAAAATTTTTTAAAAATTGGTATGCAAAAATATTGGTTTGGGGGCTGGAGAGATGCCTTAGCAGTTAAGCACATTGGCTGGTCTCCCAGAGGATTCAGGTTCAATTCCCAGCACCCAAAGGGCGGCTAACTACAGCACGGAACTTCACTTCCAGAAGACCCAATGCATTCTTCTGACCTCTGCAGGCAGCAGGCATGCATGTGGCGCCCAGACATACATCCAGGCGAGACGCATGTACGCATGTAATAAAAATAAATAAAATATCAAAGTATTGGGTCTCACCCTCCCTTCTTCCCTTCCCGCCTCCCCCCTCTTTGTGTTTAGAATATGTGTATGTGGCCGGGCGGTGGTGGCGCACGCCTTTAATCCCAGCACTTGGGAGGCAGAGGCAGGCGGATCTTTGTGAGTTCGAGGCCAGCCTGGTCTACAAAGTGAGTCCAGGACAGCCAAGGATACACAGAGAAACCCTGTCTCGAAAAACCAAAAAAAAAAAAAAAGAATATGTGTATGTGTGGGAGGTCAGAGGACAGCCTTGGATCTTTGCCGGGACATACGCCAGGCTGTCGTTGGCCCCTGAGTTTCCAGGGATTCTCTGCCTTCCACCTTGCTGTAGAAGCAGCGAGAAGACAGAGGCGCACTGCTGTGTCTGAGTTTGCGAGGATTCTGGCGATCTGAACTGAGGTCCTCACAGCTGCACAGCAAATGGTTTCCACCCTGAGCCACCTCCTCAGCGGGTGGCTATGGCATCCTCAAACACCAAGTCTTTCTGTTGCTCCTCCTCCCCTCCCTTCTCCTCTGTTTCCTCACTCCCTTGTGCACCTTTCACTTCTAGTAGACTCCTTTGTACTTTAATGTCACCTTCGTGCTGTTGCCCCTCCTGCAATACCTCTTTCTCCTCTCTCATGGTCTCGTCTCAAGTTTCATAGCCAATACCAGTGATTCTCAGCCTTCCTAATGCTGTGACCCTTTAACACGGTTCCTCATGTTGTGATGACCCTCAAGCACAAAATCCCTTTCGTTGCTACTTCATAACTGTAACTTTCCTACTGTTATGAATCGTAATGTAATATCTGTGTTTTCTGATGGTCTTAGGAGACCCATGTGAAAGTGCCTTTCAAAAAGCAACCCCCAAAAGGGAATGAGACCCACAGGTTGAGAAACATTGACTCCTATACCCACATTAGCACCCACATATAGCATATGTATATGACATTAAAGGCTAGGATCCACATTTGAAAGAAAATGTGGTATCTGTCTTCCTGAGGCCAGTTTACCTTGCTTAATATAATCCTTTCTAGATCCACCCATTATACTGAAAATTTTATAACTTCATTCTTTATAGCTGAATAAAGTCCATTGTATATATGTATCACATATACACATTTTCATTATCTATTTATCTCCTGATGGACATCTACACCAATTCCACTCCTGGCTATTGTAATACTGTAGCAATTATTAACATGGATATGCACATATCTCTGTATATTCTCAGGAGTGATTATACCTCCGTCATACGGTAGTAACAGTTTTAGGTTTACTGTCATTGCTGTTTGGTTGTTTTAGGGGTTTTTTTTGGGGGGGGTTGTTTTTGTATTTGCTTTTTGTTTTCAAGACAGGGTTTCTTTATATAGCACTGGCTGTCCTGGAACTCACTTTGTAGATCAGGCTGGCCTTGAGCTCACACAACTGCCTGCTTCTTCTCCCAAGTGCTAGAATTAAAGGCATGCACTACCATGCCCTGCTTCAGTTTTAAGTTTTTTTGAAAAACCTCCATCATGGTTTCCATGATAACTGTGCTACTTTTCTCTCTCATCGGCAGTAAATAAGGCTTCTTTGCCACATCCTTGCCAGCATTTGCTGTCATTTGTTTTTTAGATGATAGTCATTTTGACTAGGGTGTGATGGAACATCAAAGTAGTTTTAATTTGCATTTCCCTGATGGCCAAGGATGTTGAACACTTTTAAAAACAAGTATTAGCCACTTATATTTCTTTTCTTGGTGAAATTAGCTATCTGTTTCATTAGCCCATTTCTTGACTGCAAGTTTTGGTTTTTTGGTGTTGAAAATTTTCAGTGCTTTATGTTGAAATGATTAAGGTAACACCACCTTTCAGTTCTCAGCTCTCTAATCCCCTCCTCCCAATAGTCAGGTTTGCCTTGGCAACACCTTTGAGATTTCCATGACCTTGACCGTGGTCCAGATTTATTAACCAAAATAATAAGTAAACTAAAATAACTAAAGAAGAATATAAGTAAAAAGTAATGTCATATTATGTCTGAAATAATTACTGTGTTCTGCCGTTCACGGTTATTCTGACCCTCATGTAACTTTGATGTAAATTATGGTCTTTGTGGTTTTGCCTTTAAAAACATTCTACCCCTAAACTTGGGCACCAAGAGACTTATTAGAGGTATGAGACTGCTCTTGGCCTGGCCATCAATAAAAAAAAGGACTCAACACTTTTAATTGGAATAATCAGTGTGGTTTGTCAATAACTATCTCACATGAATTGTTTCAATGGATCCTTCATATTAACTCCTTGACTGAGATATAGTTGGCAAAATTGTTTTCCTATCCTATAGCACTCTCTCCATTTAAAGTTAAATGATTCTACATGGTATGGATATGCCATGTTTTCTTGATTAGATCCCTTTTGATGAACAGTCAGGAAATGTTAAGTGTGTACTGTTCACAATTATATACTCTGATCAACCCTATGGTAAGATAACAGTGTTATTTTAATAATAGGGAATAGTGATTCCCTATTCAACTGGAGGGGAAAAACAATCATATTTAGACCTTTGTTTCACACAATGAATGTCAATATAAACACCAGAAAGATTGTTCTAAATTGTAATGACAAAGCATTAAAATATTTAAGAAAATCGCCAGGCCGTGGTGGCGCACAACTTTAATCCCAGCTCTGGGAAGGCAGAGGCAGGCAGATCTCTGTGAGCTTGAGGTCAGAATGGTCTACAGAGCGAGCTCCAGGACAACTAGGGCTACATAGTGAAACCCTGTCTCAAAAAAACAAATACAAACAAAACAAAACAAAAACCCCATCACCAACAACATAAAATATTTAAGAAAATGTATTGGAATATTAGAATAACCCCTGAGTAGAGATTTTTTTTTTTAAGAGAGCCTGGCAAGATGGCCCCTAAACCAGCCCCAGTGGCTCTCTCTTCCTCTCTCTATGTGTCTTGACTGTATGCCTCCATGTTTCCTGCCATGATGATAATGGACTAAACCTTTGAAACTAAGCAAGCCTCAACTAAAGATGCCTATTGCCCACCCGATGACCTGAGTTTGATCCTTGGGTCCCACCTGGAGAAGGGAGAGAATCCACTCTTATGTATTTAAAGAAACAGAGTATTATTAGTGTCCACTTATTTGTGATTTTTGTAGTTTTCCTTGTTTATTCATTTCTAGTTTCATTCCATTTTGGCCGGAAGAGATGTGTAAAATTTAAAATTTAAAACCATTCTTAAGATTTGTTTTCTTTTTTTTTTTTTTTTTTTTTTTTGGTTTTTCGAGACAAGGTTTCTCTGTGTAGCCCTGGCTGTCCTGGACTCACTTTGTAGACCAGGCTGGCCTTGAACTCGCAAAGATCCGCCTGCCTCTGCCTCCCAAGTGCTGGGATTAAAGGCGTGCGCCACCACCGCCCGGCTAAGATTTGTTTTCTAATCTTGAATATGGTCCACCCTGAAGAGAGTTCTCTGTGCTATTAAGGAAAATATATATTTATTGCTGTTTTGTTTGTTTGTTTTGTTTTTTGATATAGGTTTTCTTTGTGTAGCCCTGGCCATCCTGGAACTAATTCTATAGACCAGGCTGGCCTCGAACTCACAGAGATCTGCCTGCCTTTACTCCCTGAGTGCTGGGATTTGTTAGGGTGATCTGAATGCTGCTGGTATTCTGTTGTAAATTACTGGCCCCCAAGATCTGGTAGCCACCCAGATGAGCACACTGTCATGTGTACCCTGCCTTTGTTGTGTTAACCTTGCCCTACCTAATTTAAAATTGAATTGAATAAACTGGTTGAATAAAGTGCTTGAAGCCTGGATTAGGTAAAAGAGAGGTAGGCAGGGAGGAGGTTCATGGGCTTTGGGAGAGGAGAAAAGCCATGAGGGGGAAGAGAGGGAAGGAGGCCAGATGCCACATTGGTTAGGTGGAAGAACATAACTCCACTTGATCTGGAACATTGGCATAGCATAGAGAATGACAGCCCAAGGGGATGTTTGTATGTGGGTTTTATTTGGGGAAATAGAATTGTTCAGTCATAGATTAAAGCTGACTAAATTCCATCAGGTGTCTGTATGTATTTATTTATAGTAGCAGGTTAGGGATTAATGCCACCACCTTATAATTTTGTATTTCTACTGGTAATTATTAATTAGTTAAGTATACAGGGATTAAAGGTATGCACCACTGTTGGGGTAATCTGAAGGCTGCCTGTATTTTGTTGCTAATTACTGGCCCCAGGATCTGGTTGCTGCCCAGATGAGGACATAGTCATGAATACCTGTCTTTGTTGTGTGAACCTTGTTCTACCTAATTTGGAGTTGATTAGTTAAATAAAATGCTGGAGCATGGATTGGGTGGAAGAGAAATAGGCGGGAAAAGGTTGGGGGGCTTCTGGAGCAGGGAAGAACCCAAGGGGAGGGAAGGAGAAGACATGCATGGGTTAGAGAAAAAACAATCCTATCTCCATGTGACCTGGACATCAGCATAGCATGGAGAATAACAGCCCAGGGGATGTAAATATATTATGTGGGGTTTTATTTCGAGAACAGAATTATAAACCAGTTTAGATGGACTAAGATTGCTCAATCCAGGCTAAGACTTGTTAAAACCCATCAAGTGTCTTTGTGTGTTTATTTATAATGTCAGGTTAAGGATTAACACTGCTGACCAAATAACTATAATATAAATACTGCTAATAATTTAATTACTTACTACAACCTGACCTAATCATTGCTGTTGATAGTGCATACTATATTTGTCTACTAGGTATATTTGGTACACAGTATTGTTCAAGCCTTTTATTTCCTTATTTATTGTTGTTTTTTGAATAAGAAAAGCCCCATAGGCTCATATATTTGAATGCTTAGTCATCAGGGAATAGCATGATTTGAGAAGGATTAGGAGGTGTGGCCTTGTTGGAGGAAGTGTGTCACTGAGGGTGAGTTTTGAGGATAACCAGGCCCAATTGCTCATTCTTCCTCTGTCTATGGATTGGGATGTAGTTCTTAGCTATTGGTCCAGTGTCTTCACTGTATGCCACCATGCTTCCTGCCATGACGATAACGGACTAAACATCTGAAACTAAGCAAGCCCCAAATAAATGCTTTCTTTTGTAAGAGTTGCCTTGCTCATGGTGTCTTATGGCAAGAGTTTTTGTTTCTTAAAAAAACAAAACAAAACAAAAACAGTTATGTTATGTGAATGTTTTTTGTTATAATCCCTGGTGTGGGATATGGAGCTGCTTCATCTTGTCCGCAGCTGCTAACTATAATTGTCTTGCGTTCTAGCAGGGCCATGGTTTAGCCAGCTGCAGAAAGTTTAATTCTGAGGACTCTAGAGAGGGGTACAAATCCCAGAGCCCAGAGAGAGACAGGGGCTCTCTGAAGAAGGAAGAGGTTGCTGCTCTCCCTGCTGGTGCTTCTCCTGCTCTGTTGCTAGTTCATCCTGTTGCTGGGTTTGCTGTTGCTGGTTTACTGGACTGCTGGATATACTGACAACTGAGATTGGCATTGCCCCCAAAGAACCCGACAACCCTATTCAGCAGAAAGTAGCTCAAAAAGACCTAAATCTCTTTCCCCTCTAACCTTCTTTCTCTCCTACCTAGTGTTGTGGGGTTGGAAGGGATAAAGATTGGAAGTGAGGTCGAGGTTTAAGATTTCTGTAAAAGAAAATAGTGTATAAAACAAAATAATAAGAACTCTATTACAGTGTCTCTTCACAGCAATAGAACACTAAGAATCTTATCCTCTGTTTGGATAATTTGATTACTGAAAGTGAGGTGTTGATGTTTTCACAGTTATTACAGAATTACCTATGTCTCCCTTCAATTTTTGTCAGTTTGCCTTGTATATTTTGGAGTTACAGTGTTCAGTGGGCTTGTGCTCATGATTATTATTATATATGTTAGTATCTAATGTTCTTGGTTTTGAAACAATTGTTGAAATAAAATCTATAATAAATATTTGAAATAAAATTTGTTTGATATTGACACTGAACTAGGTTCCTTATTATAACAAATAATATTTATCCATAAATTAATGAGGAAAATAGGATTTCTACCAAATAGAAATTCTAATTCATATTTTAATAAGATACTATTTAGTTAGCATTCAGTTAGTATTATCTTTTATATTGTCTTAGTCTATCGTATACAAATGGTACTCATGATAGTAACTTAGTTACAAGTGGACTTTTAAAACATTGTATAGCCTTGTGGTTGCAGAAAAAAAGTATTTTTAATTTACTTCATTCCAGGCTTGATGGAGAATGCTTTTAATATCAGCACTTGAAAGGCAGAGGCAGGTAGATGTCTATGAATTTGAGACCAACCTGATCTACATAGTGAGTTCCAGGCCAGCCAGGACTACATAGTGAGTCCTTGTCTCATATCAGATTTTTTTCAATTTACTTATTTTTGATATGAGAATTTGGAGTGAAAAGATTTGAGTGCTCAAGAAAAATATTATACTAAATAGAAATAAAAGTCCCATGCTGAAGTGAAATGGAAACGTTTATTCAGGAAGAGAACAAAATAATGTTTGGCTTCTAGTGATTGAAGTGTTTAATGTTGCCAGCATTCCTCCTTCTGTTTCTTAGCCCTCCATGGTGTATTCTGCCATGCTCTGCCATGCCTTCCACCCCATGGTGGGCTGGGTCCTCTGAAACATTGAGCAGAGATAAATAAAGGAGTTTATTCCTGGTCTGTAGCAGTCCATGTTGGGTGCTGTATCTTCATGGCACTTTGATCCCTTAGAAAATCAAAGGGTACATACATCACTTGACTTTTAATGACACTCTTTTAGTGACATTACAATTACATAGTTTTTGCGACTATTTAAGGTTGTGATGGATAATTTTAAATATCAATTTGAAATGCATGAAAATTATGCAAAAACCCCAACAATTTAAAGATGCTATTATCAACTTGGGAGTGCCATAATTAAATACTAAATAAACAAGATTTTTTTTTTTCAAGAAAGGGTTTCTCTGGGTAGCCCTGGCAGTCTTGGAACTCACTCTGTAGATTAGGCTGGCCTTGAACTCACAGAGATCTGAATGCCTTTGCCTCCCAAGTGGTGGGATTAAAGGCATGGGCTACTATGCCCAGCAATTACAGATAGCTGTGAGCTGCCATGTGGGTGCTGGGATTTGCACCCAGATCCTTTGGAAAAGCAGTCAGGGCTCTTAACAGCTGAGCCATCTCTCCAAACCTGGCCTCAAATTCTTGATCCCCTTGTCTCAATCTTTTAATATAGCTGCACAGAAACATGCCTTCATCCTTTAAATTTTACTTTATTTTGATTATTTTCTTTTTGAGGCAGGGTTTATGTACCCCAGGCTAGCCTCAAGCTTGCTGCAAAGGTGAGAATGACCTTAAATTCTCAATCCTCCTGTCTCCTTCTCCTTAGTGCTGGATTATAGGCAAGAGCTACCATCCCTAATTTCTCAGGGACACACCTAGGCATGGGCCCAACCTCATACCCCCTCACCACATTATATTTCATAACAGCCTATGCTTCTTCGAGAGTACTGTAGCCTAAGTGTTTCAAATTCAAATGATCCCTTGGGCTCAGCAGCCAATGAAAAGGAATGAAAGCAACAGAAGTAGCAAAGTGATATGCGCTCCTGCTAATTGCTTCCTGAAGGAGCTATTGTCATTAAGAGAAAGCAGATGCTGGTGGGCATGTTGGTGTGGTGGCACACGCCTTTAATCCCAGCACTTGGGAGGCAGAGGTAGGCTGATCTCTGTTCAAGGCCAGCCTGGTCTACAAAGTGAGTCCAGGACAACCAGGGCTGTTACACAGAGAAACCCTGTCTAGAAAAAACAAAAACAAAAAACAAGAGAGAGAGAGAGAGAGAGAGAGAGAGAGAGAGAGAGAGAGAGAGAGCAAACATATCTTGGATGGTTTTCATATTTTGTATATGAAACAGTGCATGAGACAAATGAAACATATTGTAGAAAGGATTTAGGTCATGGGTTTCCAGGTTGTATTCTCTGGTACAAGTAATAAGGCACACACAGAAATAGAATGTGATTACTATATAAAGAGTTTACATAAAGTTTTCAGGGAAGTCAGTTTATTTCCAGCTGGAGGATCAGAGAAGACTTTGTGGCTGGCGTTACCTTGAGGTGTTTGTCGTTATTTTCTTCTTCTACAATGGACCAGTTTTGGGTCCATTCTAAAGGGATAAAACTGTCCTTCGGTTGCAGAAAATGGTCAGAGCGAAGACTCGAAGGTGGGAAATCCCAGCTAAGTCTAGTGGCCTGTGATTTATACTGAGCTTTGCATTTAAGGCTTTGCTTTTATTGTGTGTTTTTGGCTTCTTATTGCAGATAAATCTACTCATCTATCAAGGCTCGGGGAACAACTTGGAAGGAGAAGCAGAGCTAATGTCAGAGCCAGAGGATGAGAGGGGAGCTAGAAAACGTGTCCTCTGGATGTGGCTCAGCCACCATATTCCTGAACCCACAGCAGCTGCGCTCCCTATTTAAGACCAGCACAAGACTGGGCATGTCAACATTACACCCCGAATGGAGGAGGGGCGAGTGAGGCCACACACCCCCTGGATGACTGTTGGCAGTTAATGGTTGTTTAGGGGAGAGGGTGTCCTTATTTAAATTTTCTATTTAAATTTTTCAAATGCTTCTTTGGAAATGATAGTTGCCCATGCTCCAGTAAATAACCTTCAACACAAGCTCATGCCACATATGCACACGCACACACAGGCGAAAACACGCGCGCCCATGCACACACACACAAAGACTTGAAAGTAGGAAGGAGACTCTTGGGGAAGAAGGGTTCCAGCATAAGTGGAAAGAGATAAAAATGACCAAAATTTGGGCCGAGCCTGGTGGTACATGCCTTTAATCCCAATATTTGGGAGACAGAGGCAGATGGATCTCTGTGGGTTTGAGGCTAGCCTGCTTCCAGGACAGCTAGGGCTACATGTCTCAAGACACAAACAAACAAAGATAACAAATTTTTAAAAAGAAAATGACCAAAATTCATCATGCGCATGTATGAAACTGTCAAAATTTTTTTTTAAAAAGTAAGAAAATAAATTCACATATCAAACCTTAAAAACTACTGCAATGTATGTATATTCATCAGAACTGGGACAGTGTTTGTATTTTTTCAATGAGTACTATCAGCAAGAAGTAGAAGATATGGTGGTGAAAACTTGTTGGGAGCTAAAAATTAAAGGAGACTGCAAGGCATAGGAACTGCCACTCCTTGTAGCTTACCTCGTGGTATGTGGTAGGACACGGAGGGAGCGCAAAGGACCGCCTCTGCCTTGGAAAGGATCCAGCAGAGAGACCGACTAATTTGGGAGATGAAGAGATAGTCTTCTGAAGAGAGGCTTAGAGGGTTTAACATACTTCAGTTTTAAAATAAGGCGAGTGAGGAGAGTTCTATTGATAGCAAGAGTTCGGTACTTGGCACAAAAGAAAACTCAAAGCCGCACGAAGGAATTGCAAGAGGGCAGTTTCCTTTCTTTTGTATTCCAAACATAATGAGCCCAGGAATAGGATAAGTAAAGTGGGGGAGTGTTAAATTTTTCTTAAATGAAATACATTTACAGTTTTAGTATCATTTACTAAAGTACTAAGTTTAAGGAACAAGCGCTCATATTATCAATCCGTAATGTAATAAATAGAAATATTATTGTCCTGTGACAGTGTCTGTCTGTCTGTCTCTCTCTCTCTCTTGGCTTTTCGAGTCAGGGTTTTTCTGTGTATATCTGGCTGTTCTGGACTCACTTTGTAGACCAGCCTTAGTCTTGAACCCACAGAGATCCACCTGCCTGCCTTTGCCTCCCGAGTTCTGGGATTAAAGGCATGACAGTGTCTCTTAAACTGTGCTTAAGACAGTTTAAAACAATTTCCCATGTGTGTGTGGCGGGGGGGGGGGGAATTCACTTAGCGATTATTTTGCAACTCTGCTAACATTTGACAAATTCTTCAAGCCTTTGTCCCCCCCCCCCCATCATGTGTTCTTTTCTGCTCCACACAGAGTCCATGACAGGAAAAATCCACAGACACAGACTTTGGGTAATAATTTTGTGCAGTTATTCTTTGTGGTTTTAACAGGCTGTGTTGCTCAGGCTAGTCTCCAACTCCTTTTTTTTTTTTTTTTCTTTTCCTTTTAAATTTTTTGAGACAGGGTTTCTCTGTGTATCCTTAACTGTCCTGGACTCACTTCATAGAACAGGCTGACCTTGAACTCACAGAGATCAGCTGCCTCTGCCTCCCAAGTGCTGGGATTAAAGGCCTGCGCCACCACACCAACACGCCCACTAGCATCTGCTTTCTCTTAATGACAATAGCTCCTTCAGGAGGTAATTAGCAGGAGCACACATCACTTTGCTTCTTCTTACATTCCTTTTCATTGGCTGCTGAGCCCAACTTGAAACACTTAGGTTACAGTACTCTCGAAGAAGCACAGGCTGTTATGAAATATAATGTGGTGAGGGGGTACGAGGTCGGGACCATGCCTAGGGGTGTCCTTGAGAAATTACACCACCCAGCAGATATGGTGCAAGGAGCCCGGGGGAAGGGAGAGGAGTGAGGGTCTAGAGAGGGAGTAGAGGCAGACAAGTGGCCCTGTAGACAGGCAGACAGAGGAAACAGAACCACGAGGGTAGAGAAGTGGAGGTGGGAGAATGACAGAAAGCAGGGAGAGAGAGACCACTAGAAACAGAGAGAGCTGGGATGGCAGGCAAGTCCTTTTATCCAGCTAAACACACTGGCACGCCAACAGGGGTGGGGGGTGGGAGGGGGCAGGTAAGCAATTGCTAGGTCCCTGAGGGCAGGCCAGCAAGACCACCTGCAGGCTAACATAGGCTCTTAATTATCTTGATTGTTCACATGGTGAGCAATAATTTGTAGCTGGAGAGAGTGTATATGAAGAGTTTAAATGAAGCAACTACTTAAAAGTCTGTATTGTTAAGAGGCGAGTCTTTTGTTTGCTTTGTTTTGTTTCCATTGTACCACCATCATCAACCTGGGGATACAAAACCAACCAGGGCAGGCAGCACTGTCTCTCTCGGCAGAAGAAAGCCCATGAGGTGAGAAATAAGTGCATGAAATAGTTTGTGAATTAGATATCACCCAGAAGAAATGGTTAGGGTACAAGACTCTAGGATCAGATGGACTTGGGTATAAACATTGGCTTTACATAGAATTCTGTGAATTGTGTAAATATTTAATCTTCCTGAGATTTGGTCTCTTTGTCTTCTGTTAGCCTCCCCCCACCCTCCTGAAATCTGGGTTGGGATAATAATCCTCTCTGCCCCACAGAGGTGTGGGAAGGTTAAACAGGCTAACATTGAATCTCCTTGGTCCAGTGCCTGGACATGGTTAATTATTCTAAAGATGGAATGAGTTATTATTGGCTGCTCCATGGTCCAGAATCATCTATGGTACATGCAGGAACATCTAATCACTAAATTCACCATGATCTATTTCTACCCAGACTGTATTACCAGGTAAATTGCTATACTCTACTAAAAATGGCTCCTTAACATTCAGTGACTCCACGGGAGACTGCTTAGTCTGTGTGGGTGTGACTGAAAAGATCAGCTTGTCACCAGGAGTCCCTTTGCACTCAGGACATGTAAAGGCCAGCCTTGTGCCTGCAGCTGCACCTTCTATTTGTAGCCTGTGGGGTGAGATTCTGGGGCTCTGATTTATTTTCTGCCATGTGCCTTTGTTTGAAAAGACCCTCTCAGCTGCCCTGCACATCGCTACCGTCTGAGAATGCACTCACTTCAGCTCACCCTTTGAAGGTGGGCTTCCTCGGTTCTCGCCTAAAAGAAAAACATTGTCATCATTTGGTCTCTTACACCGTGTTCAGAGCAGCTTGCTAAATATTTCCTCAGGCAATTTCATTCCGGCCTCCTAAAACACTGTGAGAGGGTGACCGTTGTTATAGTTATCAAGTATACATGGAGACATGGAAATCGAGGCACAGGAAAATTGAATTATCTCCAAACTCACCACTAAAGGCAGAGCCAGTATTTGAAAGTATTTTCCAGAATATATGGCTTTAGTTATTAAACTAAGTCCCTGAAATATGACACAGAATGTCACCCTCACCTATTTGTATCTTCATAATGAAGATGTATTTGTGTTTGTTTGTTTCATGACAGGTTTTCTCTGTGTAACAGTCCTGGCTATCCTGGAACTCACTCTGTAGACCAGGTTGGCCTCGAACTCACAGAGATTGGCCTTTGTCTGCCTCCTGAGTGCTGGGATTAAAGGGGCATGCCACCACGACGGGCCATAGTGAAGATCTGTATGGATCTTCTGTAAGGATGCTTGAGCCAAGTGAGGAAAATGTACTGATCAATTAGCAAAGTCTGCGACTGATTTTCGGACCGTATACTTATTAGTTCTGAAAGGGGAAGCTGCACAAATAAAAGTCTTATTTAATCTTAATTATCAAGGTTTTATCAACAGAATGATTTTGTTTAGGACCCTAAAACAAAATCATAGACATCCAGTTAAAACATTCCAAAGAGATGGCCTCATAGGTAAAAGGTGCTTGCTGCCGAGACTGATGAGCTGACAATTATTTACAAAATATAAAAGCTACATTGCCCATGGTATCTGTCAAATGAAATCAAAGAGATGTTTCCTATCCTGGGACTCCATCATGCTCAAGGTCTTTTGGATTAAAGGAATTAAAAATAATTTTAAAAATTAAAAACAAATTTTAAAATGTAGTTTTAAAAGTTAAAATAATTTAGAGTAATTGTGTACATTACATCTAGTCAAGTCTGTGTCTTCAGTGTAAGACAGAATCCTATCCTATCTTTGGTTGTTTTGTTTCGTTTTGTTTTTTGAGACAGAGTTTCTCTGTGTACCAACCCCTGGCTATTCTAGACTCACTTTGTAGACCAGGCTGACCTCAAACTCACAGAGATCCTCCTGCCTCTGCCTCCCTATCCTATCTTATGAGACGAAGAAGTACAAAATACAAGCAAGCATAAAGCCTGGTTCAGCATCGATGTGAAGTTTAAGAACAGATGAAAATTCAATTAATATGAGTTGAAGAACAAACTTGCATTTTTCAGAGACCAAACTACAGTGGTTCCAAAGGGAGCTTAGGATGCTATGAGGCTTAGAGAAGAACTGCCAACTGGTGTCTATGCCCTCAGGCTATACAAAACCTCTAGTCTCAAATAACACCCATCAGTTGGCATGATTTTTATTGAGAAACAACAGTCTCTGTCACATGTACGTGGTCTTAGGCACTGAACCAGAGGGGGCGTGCCTTTTCTAGAACTAAGTATAGGAAGGTTTAAGAATAGCAAAGTCAATATATTAATTTTTGTCATTAGCATTTGGTGGGCTAGTGGTATAGTTCAATGGTAGAGCATTTGCCCAGCATGGACAAAGCCCTGGCTTTAATCCCCAGTGTCAAAAATAGAAAAGAAATTCTCCACTTAGGAGACTCTTGTACTTCTACTTTAAAATGACTAGTTAGGGCCAAAGAGATGGCTCAGTGGTTAAGAGCACAGGCTGCTCTTCCACAGGGCCTGGGTTCAAATCTCAGCACCGACATGGTTACGCACAACCGCCTGTAATTCTAATTCTGGGAGATCTGATGCCTTCTTCTCCAAAAGCACCAACCATATACATGGTACACATATATTCGTGCAGGCAAAACATTCATACACATGAAGTAAAATAAATAAATCTTTAAAATTAAGATAAAATAACCATTTGAGAGATTTAATTTTGTGTTGAAATCTGATTCTATGGGCCATACTCGTACACATGAACTTTACACACAAGAGCTGTCTGTGTACTCCAGAGTTTAGCTTCTGAAAGTAAAATACTTAAAAAAAACAAAAAAGCAAAACCAAATGGCTGGTTGGGATAGCGTGCAAAGTTAACATCTTTCATTTGTCATCATTCCATGACAGCTCACCAACATAAGCAAGACTCCATGATATCTGCCCCTAGAGGCATTGCAGATGTGACTGCTATGTCACATGTGCATCAGTAGGTGGCATAGAGGAGAGAGGCTATATCTACATTCAGTGCTCTGATCTATGAACATCTGAATGAATAGTAGCCTAACATTCCTGGAAAAGAAAAAAAAGCAAGCCAGATACCAACACCACTTTGGTGCCATGGGGTAACCTGAGATGACTACAAGACCAGTACCAAGCAAGCACCGGATGGGCTCCCAGGACAGGAAACAAACCAGAAAGTAGAAGAACTCTGCCTGGCCCTGGACGTGGGGGTGTGGGTGAGCCAGCCCTGAGGGAGTGAGTGTGGGAGAGCCAGCCCTGCATCGGGTATGCTATGTGGTGGTATTGGCTAGGGAGAGATGCCCTCCTCTCCCATTTGCCCTCACCACCATTGGCCGACAGGAGATCTGGCCCAGATGGGGTCACAAGAGCAGGAGAGCTGTCCCTGCTCTTCACATGCTGCAGCACTCGGGAGAGCAGGCCCTGCACCATGCCAGGATAGCACACTACAGCTGGTCCTCGATATGGGGGTTGTGGGAGAGCCAGCCTTGCCTTTGGTCTGCTGTGTGGTGGTGTTGGCTAGGGAGAGATGCCCTCCCCTCCCTTTTGCCCTCAACACCATTGGCCGACAGGAGATCTGGCCCAGAAGGGGTCACAAGAGCAAGAGAGTTGTCCCTGCCCCCCACATGCTGCAGCACTAGGGAGAGCAGGCCCTGCACCTTTCTATAGTAGAACTGGTCATGCAAGTGGGGGTTGTAGGTCCAGAACCAGGGCTTTGAGTTGGCCCACCCCAACATCTACCCCATGGAAGAACTGCTGGAGTGCAAGAAGAGGTCAGTTCCACAACCCAGGACTGCAGGATCTCCATAACACAGTACAGTTACAGCATATCTAAGAGGAGTTCCAGTGAGGTTCCACTACTGACGGAGTAGTGGAAACCAGGGACCTCGTACCAGACTAAGGAGTCATTATAATGAACATTTGCAAGCAGAATGTGTGGACAGAGGCGAATATTGTGGGACATTCCAGAGATAAACTGCAGCTTCCACAATGAACTGTTATTTTTTATGCTGGAACAGATTGCAAGGGTGGAGGGTGGGTCTGGGAGGAGATGGGAGATGGGAGGGAACAGGATACACGATGTGAAATTCACAAAATAAATAAAAAATTTCTTTTAAAAAAGACTCCATGACAGTTCTGATACAGGACTTTCCCTCAATTCTGCTCGAACATCTACTTACACAGTGCTTTCTCTGCACCTGACTCTGATATTCCTTGGTATTCCCAGTGAGAAAGTCACAGTGTTCCTCTTAAAGCAGAGGTGATTTTCTTGGAAGACAGATTCACCAGCAGCTCATCACATTACCACTCTCCTGATTATAGTCTGCAATGAGCATCTATTTAAGACCAACTGGAGGACCAGCTCCCCACTGCCAGTGTTGGTCTCTTATGATTTATTGGTCACACCATGTAAGTAATCAAGAAGCCAGATAGGAGACCTTTCTCTTCCTCCTCTCCCCTCCTCTCTCCCTCTCTCATTTTGTCATTGACAAGGTCTCATATTATAATCCAGGTTGGTCTAGAACTTGGTTTTGAGCTTGCCACCTTCCTTTGCCGCTCATCTCCCAGGCTACAGTTACACATACCACACCCACATCAGAGCTGATCTCTTGCCCTAATAGAAGAGTATGTGGCCCTTCGCATAGAGCAGTTTTTTAATCTACAGTTCTGTAGATCACACAGAATGGCTGCTCTGGTTTCCTTTCCAGGATGAATTGCTCTGCCAGCAATCCTGCCATTCAGGCCAAAGATTTGACTCATTATCTCACAAGCCCTCGGTTTCTCCTGATTCTATTTCTTGTAACAATGTGTCATTACAAACTCAGACTTTCGTTACAATTGGCTATCTTCCGCTTATATCCATCACCCCTTCCTAGAACACAGTCCTACTCATATTCTCGGGTAGCACATGGTCTAATCCTCCAATGGCTTTTTTAAATTCTTCTGTTAACCTGTCATCTGGGACCTTCCACATAGGAACTATGGTAACAACCTTAGTGAACCAAGATGGGCTCCCCAGAGATGGGAGCAATAATTCAAATTTTACCCAGCTACTTGAAGTTTCTCAGGGACCATGAAACAATAAAGTTTGTTTAAGGAGTTAAAGAAATAGTTTGCACCTTGGTTACACATTGGAGTCTTATGGAGAAATTTAAAAATGCCTATGGTGGAGTTCCACTCCCTTGTCCGAGGCTGAATTTTGATTGAATTGGTGAGGGGCAAATTAGGGCTCTATCATCACATCATGTTCTTAATGTTCTCTCAGGTGGTGAAACTCTTTAGGCTCTAGTGTTGAATCTGACTGCCTCAGAGGGAAGAACAGCATAGCTCGTTTCATACCATGGAGGCATTTCTGGATGGCACCATTAGAACACCATCTTCCTAAGATTATCCTTGCAGAAAATTGTCATTCATAGTGGCTTGACACTGCTCTAGAGGCTGTGGGACTTGGGAGAATGGAGCCAATAAATGAGGCAGACTAAAGTCTAATGCAACAGCCAACTTTTCTTAGAGCAGCAGACAATTTATATCAGTGGTTCTCAACCTGTGGCTGGGGATCCCTTTGGCAAACCTCTATCTCCAAAAATATTTGCATTCGTAACAGTAGCAAAATTACAGTTATGAAGTAACAACAAACATCATTTTGTGGTTGGGATCACCACAACATGGGGAACTGTACTAAAGAGTCACAGATTTAGTAAGGTTGAGAATGACTAATTTATACTGTGTGAGTTAAGAAGAGATACATGAGTAAAGTGTCCAGTCAAAAGGGCAAACTGCACCGTGATGGTGGCACACACCTTTAACCCCAGCACTCAGGAGGCGGAGGCAGGCAGATCTCTGTGAGTTCGAGGCCAGCCTGGTCTACAGAACTAGTTCCAGGACAGCCAGGGCTATGCAGAGAAATCCTGTCTTGAAAAAAAAAGAAAAGAAAAAGAAAAATTACATTTATTGACCAAGGTGACTCTTTTCTTTTTCTGATTTTTGAGATTGTTTTTGGTAGCCCAGGCTGCTGGCCTGGTACTTACAACAATCCTACTGCATCAGCCTCTTGAGAGGTGGGATTGCAAAGCTAAGTCACCATGACCAGACAAAACTGATCCTTTGAAGAAAAGAAAAGATTAAGCAAACTCCATTAAAAACATTTTTTAAAGCAAACTTATTCTGGTTTTTCTTTTCTTTTCTTTTTTTTAAAGGTGAAATGACATGAGCATATGGTATTGTTTTAACATAAAACAAACTAATGTGTCGTCACTTTTTAAGTAATAATTTTATTTATTTTGTGAGAATTTCATACATGCATACAATGTATTTCTATCATATTCTCCCCCTCCACTCCCCTCCCATGACTGCTGTCATCATGTTTTGAAACTCAAGCTTGCAATGCCTTCCTTCTTCCTTGGCCATTTTAAACAACTGTGTTCATGGGGCTGATGAAACGCATATTCTGTACGTATTTATCGCAACAACTCTACACACTGAAGGAGATTTATAGGGGCACGTTCAGTTCCATAAGTGACTAAAGTAGCTGTCAGCTTGGCCCCTTACTGTCCCATTGACTGTGTTCCTGTGTATTAAACAAGTAGACGTGGAAAATACTGACATTTTCTGAGAGCGAAAGGACGATTCTGCAGATTTAGAAACCAATTCCTCCTCCACAGCGTCCCAGTGGAGGGAAGGGAGAAGGGGAAGGGGAGGAGGAGTGGGGACAGAGAAGAGGAGAGAGAGGGAGGGAGGAAGAGAGAGAGAGAGAGAGAGAGAGAGAGAGAGAGAGAGAGAGAGAGAGAGGGAGACTGGTTGAGAAGGCTGTCTATGGGGGGAGATTCCTCATCCCAAAATAAACTCTTCCTGCTCAAGTTAGAGCCTGGGGCTTAAAGTCTCAACGTCCTGGAACCAGAACAATACAAACATGGGATAAGGTTGATGAGACAGAGCATTTGTAGATGATGTGGTCATGACTGTTGGTGCAGGCTCAGTTGGTGCATGGCGAATGCACAGAGGTGGGTGGGGTGGGGTGGGGTTCTAGTCAGGTGTGAAGGAAGGGGCGGTGCCATCTACTTGCGAGATCAGATCTGCATCCTGTGGGTGTGGTGATTTGTCAAGATCGTCTAGCCCAGTGGTTCTCAACTTTCCTAGTCTGCGACCCTTTACTACAGTTCCTCGTGGTATGGTGACCCCAAGTCATAAAACTATTTTCCTTGCTACTACATAACTGTAATTTTGCTACTATATGAATCGTACTGTAAATATATGTGTTTTCCCATAGTCTTACGTGACCCCCGAGAAAGGGTTGTTAGAGCCCCCAAAGGGAACGCTACCCACAGGTTAAGAACCACTGGTCTAACCCATTCCTTTGATTCTTTTGGGAATTCAGATTCCCGGGTCTAAAAGTCAGCTCTACAAAACTCCATATGCAAGGCAGTTAAGGTGACCCGGAGGGACATTTACTGACGTGGTACTGTTCGGAATGACTAAGAAAATGAGCCACAGAGCATGATGACTTGCTGTCTTTCAGGACAGCGCTCAGGAGGCGACAGTAGGAAAACACAGAGCTGGAAAACAGGTTAGACTGTTTAGTAAGGTCAAGTCCAGTTTGGGTCACAGAGTAAGACCCCGGGCTGAAAAAAACAAAAAACAAACAAAAACAGACAATAAATAAACAAACTAAACAAACAATTAGAAAATAACCATTATGTTCAATAATGAGAATCTGATTATTTTATATTAACTAACAGATGTTGTTTATGAATGCTACATAATAAATGGCATACGCAAAAAAAAAAGGTAGCCGTAAAAAGTGACGAGGTCAGTTATAGTGATGCACGCCTATAATCCCACCATTAGGGAAGCAGAAGCAGGACAATCTCCCCAAGTTCAAGGCCAGCCTGGTCCACAGAGTGCATTCCAGGCCAGCCAGGGACAGAGAGTGAAAACTGTCTCAAAATCCAAAAAAAAAATAATTTTTTTTTTTTTTTTGGTTTTTCGAGACAGGGTTTCTCTGAATATCTCTGGCTGTCCTGGACTCGCTTTGTAGACCAGGCTGGCCTCGAACTCACAAAGATCCGCCTGCCTCTGCCTCCCAAGTGCTGGGATTAAAGGCGTGCGCCACCACCGCCCGGCTAAAAAAAAAAAAAAAAAAAATTTAAAAAGTAAAGTTATACATATAAATATACAGCAATATATTTGCCATACATGTTGAGAGAACATCTCATTTTTTATGTCATATATTATTTGCAATCAGGATAAAAAAGAACACAATAAACACTATTTTTTTTTTTGTTTTGTTTTTTGTTTTTCGAGACAGGGTTTCTCTGTTTAACAGCTCTGGCTGTCCTGGACTCGCTTTGTAGACCAGGCTGGCCTCGAACTCACAAAGATTCGCCTGCCTCTGCCTCCCAAGTGCTGGGATTAAAGGCGTGCACCACCACCGCCCGGCTAATAAACACTATTTTTTAAGAAAGATTTATTTTTATGTGTATGTGTGTATACACATTATGTGTATGTGACCTGTGGAGGCCAGAAGAGGGTGTCAGAGTCCTTGAAGCTCGAGTTACAGGTGGTTTGTGAGTCTTCCAATGTGGAAATTAAACTAGGTGTGATGACATAAACCTGTAATGCCATCAGTGGGGAAGTTATGACAAAAGATTGAAAACTGCCTGGTCTACATAATGAGTTCAAAGCTAGTATGGAGACAGCATGGTAGTACTTGCTTTTGATCCCAGTACTCGGGAGGTAGGGACAAGTGGATCTCTGAGAGTCTGAGGTCAGCCTGGTCCACACAGGGAGTTGTGGCCATCCTGGCCCACATAGTGAAATCAGGTCTCAAACAAACAAACAAACAAGATGAAAATAATGTCTTCTCTAAACAGATAAAGTAAAAAAATAAATAAAATAAAAAGAATAAAACTTTTTTTGGTTTATACGGATGCTTCCTTTTCTAAAAACTCATTCTGCACAAAAGACCCCTGAAGGAGATGGCTAAGAGAGCATGAAACCATGTAGCGAAGGTTCGGATGTTGAAAAACTATAGAAAATTACAAATTCCATTCAATATAGGGAAGAAATCAAACAATTCCAAATTGTAATACTTCTCTTCTTTTTTTATAATTTTCACACTGTCCTGTATACGTATAGTTTATGTACAGCTTTTCTCCAGAAACTACCCATTTTTTATTATTTTTAAAAGCACTTGCCAGCTGTGGGGGGTGCACACCTTCAATCCCAGCACTTGGGAGGCAGAGGCAGGCTGATCTCTGTGAGTTCAAGGCCAGCCTGGTCTATAGAGTGAGATCCAGGACAGTCAAGGACACACAGAGAAACCCTGTCGCAAAAAAACCTTAACAAATTAATTAATTAAAAGCACTGGAGGGCTGGAGAGATGGCTCTGCAGTCAGGAGACTGGCTGCTGTTCTAGAGGATCTGGATTTGACATCCAGCACCAACATGGTGGCTTACAATCATCTGTAGTTTCGGAACTAGAGGATATGACATCTGATTCTGGCCTCAATGAGAACCAGGCATGAATGTGGTGCACAGAAGTACATGCAGGCAAAACATCCATTTACATAAAATAATGATATATAAAATAAAATAAAGTAAAATGAAATGAAAACATTTGAACCCCAACAAGGAGTCTTTGCCTTATTCTGTTGCACATTTATTTTTATTTATTCTTTGGGAATTGCATACATGTATTCAGCGTATTTGGGTCGTAATCACCCTCACTACAGACTATTCACTTTTAAAGAAAATTCCTCTTTTTCATCTCCCATGCCGCATCTTAGTGAGAGTCGAACAAGACATTTGGAGTTTTCCCTTCTTATCCAAAACCTTCCTCTTTGTTTGCCTCCTTTAAATCTAGCTGCATGCTGTCGCTAAGGGAGAGGCTCCTGCACCTTCTAAAATAGACTCCAAGGAAACTATCTGATTTCTTTAACGTTCACGAGGCATAATAACTTGGCTGATGGAATGTGTTGGTTTGGTACCTGGCCACGTGAGTAAAAGGCTGTGTGAAAATAATTACAATTCTTACAAAAGGAGGTCGACAAAGTCACAAAAAGAGGTTCTTCAGTGAGAAGAAGCCAAACGGGAAAGTTGTCGTGACCAGATTAGGCTCCGGGTAAGGAGCAGTGTAAGTCGCTAGGAAAACATTTGGGAGAGGGGATGGTGGAAAGCCCAGCTGATGATGACCTTTTACTCTGTAACTGACAAAGAGACGCCAGTGGGAGCAGGAAGTGAGGAAGCAGAAGGGTTCCAGTCACTCTTGAGTGATGATGGAACATTTTACTCACCAGCTCAGCTTGTTTGAGAAGGGAAGAGCCACGATTGGGTGAACTCTAAGGGCAAGTCGAAAGCCTGTGCACTTAAGCGACGTGAAGTTCTACTGTATCATCCTCGGTGGGTGTTATTTTAGGATAGTCACCAGAGCACTTGAAACCTGAACAAGGAAGTTCTCTTTGCCTTACTTATCTTTTTGCACCCGGGAATAAAGTGGTTCAAGTACTCAGTCTCAGAGGCAACTTGCAGAGCTCCAGCCCGAGGGCTAGTGAGACAGTCTATCTCCACCCACCCTTGCACACTACTGTTTTCCTTAAGAGCCGCTCCAACCCCAGAAACCCATTAGCCTCACTTCCCCCCCACCCCCGCCTGGGAGAGCATTTGGAAGGAATGACGTCACACAGAGAGTGGGCGTCTGATTTAGTCGGTCATGGGCTCAGAAAGCAAAAAATATTGCCGGGCGGTGGTGGTGCACGCCTTTAATCCCAGCACTTCGGAGACAGAGATAGGCAGAGCTCTGTGAGTTCAAGGCCAGCCTGGTCTACAAAGTGAGTCCAGGGCAGCACAGCCAGGGCTACAGGAAGAAACCTGGTCTCAAATAAATAAACAAATATATATATCGTCATAACTTCAGGTACACTAGGGTTTTTCCAGCTCTGTCCTTAGGATGCTGTTCTGGATTCTTTTGGTAGGAGCTGGATTTTTTTTTTTTGGGGGGGGGAATATCAAGGGCACATCAAAGCCAGTTTTCCTTACAGATAAGCAGTTTAAGACAATTCCAGCCTTCGAGTTTTTGCTATGGCAAATACAGAAGAAAGCTTTTAAAGGATAAATGAATGGAAGGGCCAGTGGCCTACACGTCAGGAGAGCTGTGAACTTGGAGGCTAGCCACATCTACTTTGTTTGAGTGACCCTTCCAAGGAAGAGGAGCAGGAGGGGAGAAAAGGGGGGGGGGGTTGCTTAGGCACATAAATGTTAGTTTGTTCGTTGAATGAATTCCATAGTTAGTTGGACAATACTAAGAGTCTTCCAAGTTCAACATTACTCTTAGTCACTGTGGAAAATACCCCCTGGCATATTAAGATATTGATTCTCTAAACTCTATTTCATATTATCACCAGTTCCAGGAGTCTTTCCTTCCCCTTACTTCCACTGCACGAATGTGACTATGTTCCCAAGTGAGTAAGTATCTTTCACAGCGGCTATAGACATCCAGGGTAGTTATAAATTTAGGCTCACACTGCCTCGCTCCAGAGTTTGGGTTTTGGCTTCTGATACTCGAGGTGCTAATGGGAGCCGTGAATGGCTGGCCAATAATCTGCACTGCTTAATTTGCAAGTAATTTATTACTGCAGTATTATCGGAACTAGTAAGGATTTTTTTTTCCTTTTTTTCTTCATTCGTGTTTCAGCTCCATGATTGAGAGACTTAATGTGAGAAGAAAGCTGAGAATGGCGCTGCACATATATTGAACCCAGCCCTTAGGAAACAGAGGCAAACAGATCTCTGTGAGTTTGAAGCTCAGCCCTGTCTGTGAAGCAAGTTCCAAACAGCCAAAGCTATATAGCGAGATCCTGTCTCAGGGTAATGATAGTAATAACAATAATGATAATAATAAATATAATAACAGCAACAGCAATAATTTGAGAAGAAAAACATTCTTGACTCCCTGTTGTCTCAGGGCTACTATAGTAATGAGTGTTTTTGTTTTTTTGTTTGCTTGTTTGTTTGTTTTACTACTGGTACAACTAATAAAATACAATAGACCTGTGTATTGTTAAAAAAAACAACAAAACAAACAAGCAAAAAACTGGAACTAAAATATCCCAGTCATATTACTTTACCAGTGAAGACTCAGGAGCCGGATGCTGGGATGAAAACCTGCTAGCTCACAGAGGCAGAGAAAGCCCCCAGCTGACCGTCCTATTCCACCAACAAGCCAGCCAAAAGCCCTAAGTTAAAAAGCCCCAAGAACCTAGAGGAAGCGGCGCAGAAAGAGAAAACCTCTGAAGCCCTCTGAAGGAACCCTAAAGAAAGCTTTAAAGGAACTTCTTTTAAAGAGTGAACCAAAGGAACCCCAACTTCTCCACGATGTTTTAAATACCCCTCAGCTCATTGTCCCTCTTTTCTGTTTAATCCCTGTCAGCTGGTTTCTTCCTCTGCCTCTTGACCTAGGGTTAACTTTATTTAATCCTGTGCACAGAAAGCTCTTGGATTAAAGGTGCGTGCTAGGGCTGAGCCACACCATAACCACTTGTTTACAATAAACATAAAGTTCTTCCAGTTAAAGGGGTGTGCTTAGAGGAGGGCTACACTGTAGCCATTTGTTTACAGTAAACAGAATGCTCTAAGATTAAAGGCTGAGCCATTCCATAATTACAAACAGATTTTTTTCAACTCACAAACTCAGGGTTCACAGCATGATCTAATATTCTGCAACACCCATGTGTTAGAATTATTATTAGCCCCATTTTACAGATACAGAAACTTGGGAATAAAGGCTTCTGCATTTTGTTTGCTACTGGGTTGTGTAGATTTCCTAATAATAAACACATTCATTTTGGCAAGATCTGGTGATATGCTTATTCCTGGTTTGAATTTTCAGTGATTCACTGTCACACACGACACCTAATTTTCTTCAAGGACACATCTTCTCATGCTGCAGGAGACACCACTGAGCAGTTGTGAGAATTCTCCCACACCAGGAGCCTCCAACAGTCACTCCCGCAGAGATGGTATTTTAAGTTACAGTGAGGTTGTGTAATCCCTTCCTTCTCTCTGCTCTGACAGACCAGACCCACCTGCTGTCCCTTTTTTTCACGTGTCTTTCCACTCTTCACTCCGTGTCTCCTCTTACATTTGATCTGACATGATTTTTCCTATTGTCACCACCAAACATCCTTGTGATGAGGAAAAAAGCAAGGGTGGCAGTGGGGGTGGGGGCGGGGGGGTGGGCGGTATGTGAGTAGCCGTGTGCCAAAGGGAATTTTCTCTTCTCTCAAAGCCTTGAAGAGGGAGATTTTTTTGCTTAAGGAAGAAAAGGGAGGAAGAAGAAAGGGGGACAGAGGCGGCTGGAGCAAGCTTTGGGGAATTGGATGGCAGAGAGCTGTATGGACGCACCCTGAAAAGCTTGCAGCTGTAGACCGCCCAGGGAATGAATTAGAAGGGGTGAGGGATGTGGTGTTAATAGCTGCTGCTGAGAAAGGTGCTCTTGGGTTCTCTCGGAAGCCTTTGCAAGCAAAAAGTGTTTGGGAATTTGGGGTGAGGGATTGACTTTTGGTGCTTTAAATAAAACTCCAGGAGTAAACTGGAACTTGGGGATCCCACTCCCCCCCCCCCGTTCTCTGTGTACTAGCATTGCATCATTAGGCATGGATCAGATCAGGGAGAAGACCTTTGGGGGGGAATTCAGAGGAAACAAGCAAAATACCTTCATGGAAACAAGCCTTGGAGTATAGGAGAAAGTCGGTGTGATGGGTGCCAGGCACCATTGTGATGGGATGAACATTTGTGAGCCCTCTCCTCAGGAAAAGATCTAGGTCATGAAGGTGAGAGCTTTCTCTAGCTCTGTTCTCAGGCATGTGGAGGCACAGCACCAGGAGATGGCTATTTGGAGAGTAGGGTCCTCAGGAGACATGAAACCTGCCTGCATCTTGCTCTCAGGCTTTCACAGTCTCCAGAACTAGGAAAAACACATATATGTTATCTTAACTCCCCAGTCTAAACAAAACAAACAAACAAAATTGTTATAAAAGTCCAAATCAAACAAGGCAAGTTGATTGATTTATTTTTAAGACTTTCAATTTGTTCTCAGGAGCCTAAATTTTAGGGTGTAGGTGGTGGCAGAATTGTGGGCTCAGTTAAGGGGCTTTTCTAGTTAGTCTAGTTGGCTTGCATTCAGCTATAGGGAAACACTTTAACAGCACTGAGGTGCACAGTCCGCAGCCACAACCTTATTCAGCTAGAGAAACGGTTACAGCCGTAGGCTGGACTCAAGGACACTTGGGACAAGGCAGTAGTTGATGGATGTGACTGCAGTGTGGGGAGGAAGGACTCTTCCTGTCAGGCCTTAGGGTTATGAGATACTGCAGCAGGTCCAGAGTTAGACGGGACCTGTCTCTAGATACTAGAATGAATAAGACTATCATCTATCTTGAAGTCCCTCAAGCTACCCTTGCTGATTATTTGGTTGGTTGAGGTTCCACTGGAATTCTCTTTATATATAATGAAATTGATTCCCCACCCCTGGAGAATAGGGATGTGGGGGAAAGTTTCTGCCAGCCTTTGAGGAATTCATTAAAGACACTGAAGGAAGTTGAGTTGGCACAGCATCCTGTCACTCTCAGGCATGTATTTGAAAGAAGTTTCCTAACTATAAAATTCTGTTCTATGGGCAAAGATATACAACAAAATATTCTATTTTGTAAAAAATTTAAAAATGAACACTGTTGTATAAATATCATATATTAGGGCTGGAGAGATAGCTCAGAGGTTAAGAGCACTGATTGTTCTTCCAGAGGTCCTGAGTTCAATTACCAGCAACCACATGGTGTCTCATAACCATCTATGATGAGATCTGGTGTCCTCTTCTGCAAGCACACATGCAGACAGAATACTGTATACATAATAAATAAATCTTTTTTTAAAAAAATCTTGTATTAGAGTCTCTAGAGTAACAGAACTTATAAAATGAATTTCTCTCTCAATCAATCAATTAATCAATCTCTCCATAGATAGATAGATAGATAGATAGATAGATAGATAGATAGATAGATAGA
>CAJQZJ010001638.1:5228684-5249180 GCA_907164525.1 Lophiomys imhausi
GTGTGTGTGTGTGTGTGTGTGTGTGTGTGTGTGTGTGTGTGTGTGTGGTACCTTTCCTAGAGGGAATGGGAACACAGGGCACAATCCTACACGAATTTAAGTCAGCCAACAACGCATTTATTGACACCACTTAGAGAAGCACGGGTCAGAGGTTCCTCAAAAGAACAAGGATGAGTTAGGCAGCTGCAGCCCTGAAAACCCCGACCCCAGCAGGGGGTGAAGATTCACGATAGCTCCCACTCAAGCTCCTTGCACAAATGGGTAACAGAGGGTACCACCTCCTCTCCGCCAGCACCTGTCATAAAACTTCAGGGGGATGGGGAGTGCGCGGGGAGAGGCAATTGTGTAACATTCTGTGAGTTTTGTGAGCCTCCCACGCTCTACAGGAGAAGCTCAATACATACATAATAACAGCGGTTTTTTTGTTTGTTTGTTTGTTTGTTTCGTTTTCTCTGCTTTGCAGGCTCATCTCTGACCAAGGGCTTTGACACGATTCAGTGCTTGCACAAGCGGCTTCTTCCACTTTTGTCTGAGTCGCTCCTATTGAGTGCGCAAGCGCCCTGAGCAGCACTCCCCCAGGGCCAGCTCTCTAGTCTCCTGACCAACCACACCCCTTGTCAATCACAGGCACTCACCGCGCCAGGCTTGCCTTCTCCTTACCACAGTCATGATGCCAGATTAGTGGGGACACTCTGTGAATGTCTCCCCAGAGAGCTACCTCTCTGGGGACAAGACCTCTTCTCACCGGAGGTCAACTGCAAAACCTTCAGTCTCACAGGGGCTACGTCAGGCTAATGCTCTGCCCTCACCGGCTTGAAATTCTGAATAATTTTGGAAAGGGGGCCCGAATTTTCCTTTTCCACCGGCCCCACAAACTATATAGCTAGTCTTGAAAATAATTCTGTATTTCTCAAGCACCAAGAACCTAGAAGAGCATAGCTAGCACATGAGAGACCAAAAAAAAAAGCGCTTGAATGAGTAGGCAAATGGGTAACTGACCGACAGCTCAAGGTGACTTCACACAGTCCATCTGTTTCCCACCTTAATGACAGTTACACTCAACTATGGGTCCGAATCTGACTGTCTCTGCCCAAGGACTTTCCTTTTTCTACTCTTTCCTCCAAATTGTTTTCTCCTGGGACATCTCTGGGATCAGGTTGCATTGGCAGGGTTCTTTGGCATAAACAGAGCTCTGAGTCACTCAGCAATCCTCCCATCGGGAGGGCTGCAGCTGTCCCAGCATCTGTGATTTTCTTTGAGATGGCATGAAAAATATCTCCCGATTGGTTAACTCTACCTTATGTCCTTCCCCGGGATTTGTAGGGTTGACATTTCTGCAGAATACTTTTAAATACCTCCGAAAAACATTAAAAATAAAAGAGCATCCTCTGCTGTGGCCACCTCAAACTCAACTAGGATAATCCCCTCCTTCAAAATTAATTTCAGTTTGAGCTGAAGCTCTCTGAGCCGTCTCTGGTCACTTGTTAACAAGAAAGGATTAGACTTAGGATCAGGCACCCGAGGCAGGAATAGAGAATTGATTCAGAAGAGGTAAAGGAATTTGTGAATTAGCTCGCCCTCCTGAAGCCCAGGAATCTGCCTCCTCTACTAAGCTTGCTAGCAAATAGATTTGTAAAATCCTACCTTGAAGCAGCCATCAAAGCAAAAAACCCAGAGCTGCCTTGGTGGGCTGCCCAATAGGCAAACGTTTAGGTATTAGAGCATGGCAGAGATGAACTCTGTGCTTGTAAACTACCTTGGAATGGCATGCTGGAAAGAAACTTGGTTCCAGTGTTTCAGCCATGTATCACCAGTCACACTCTGGATGAGGGGCAGGAAACAGGAGGTATCACAAAGTTGGACTAGCTCTAGGCAAAGCATGGAAAAAATTTTGGTTCTTTGACCAAAATGCCTGTTTTGGTAGAGCCATTTTTGTCATTGTGATTTGCTTGGCTATATGTCTTACACATCATGACTACTTGACCTGCTTTTCAGTTTGTCCTGTTAGTATCGTGGTAGTGGATATCAAATGCTGTGTCTTATAGGCTCCTTGAAAGGTTTAATTGGTGAGTGGCTGGACTCTGAAGGACTCTGTTTGTTAACTCACAGGGGGAGTTTAAGATTTTATGAGTCTCTGGTAGGTAAAGAAAGAGCTCCATAACAAATTCATCTATTCAGGAAAGATTAGGAACTTTCATACATACTGACTTACTCTGTGTCTTAGAGAGCTCTCTAAGAAATCTCAGGAATGACTCCTAACAATAATTTGTCTTTCATAAAATAATAAAGACAACAAAATAACATTTATTGTGTTTGCTTGTTTTGAGACAAGGCTCTCATTATGTAGCCTAGGCTGGCCTGAAATCTGCTCTGCATCCTAGTCTGGTCTTGTATTTGAAACCTTCCTTCTCCAGCCCCCCCCCCCCCCCCGTACTAGGATTACAGGTATGTGCCACAAAATCCACTGTTAATCACTGACAGGGTTTGCATGGTTACTATGGTTACTAAATAGAGACTACTGGAGTTGTTTGACTTACATTAATTTATTCCTTACAACGATTCTCTAAAGTAAGATCTATGGTCACTGTCTTGAGAGATGAGGGGAAACAGGCACAGGATGACATAGGGTCATTCTACCCTGAGAAGGAACCCCAGCAATTACCATAAGGACATTTTTTTCAGAATTCTATATGATAAGATCTAATAAGGGTGACTTAAAAAGTATTTTTAAGCAAACTGAAAAGGATTGTGATATTAAAGGATAGGGTTTAAATAAAAGACAAAAACCAACCAACCAACCAAACCCAATATGGTGTTAGAATAAAAGGCAGATGTAGACAGGTGTGGTGGTGCACGCCTTTAATTCCAGAACTCGGGAGACAGAGGCAGGCAGATCTCGGTGAGTTCGAGGCCTGGTCTACAAAGCAAGTCCAGGACAGCCAGGGCTGTTACACAGAGAAACTTTGTCTCAAAAAACAAACAAACAAACAACAACAACAACAAAAAGACAGATGTATTGTTACTGCTACTACTATGATCATTACTTGAGGTACTAGGGACCGATGCATGTTCTCTTGTATGCATCTACCACTGAACTACACCCTCAGCCCAAGACATATAGTACACTTTGAAAAGTAAACTAAAGCATATAGTCGGTCTGGGGAACTCATGCTCAGGTTAAATAATGAGAGTTTCTGTCTGGCATATTTTGGTTTTTCGAGACAAGGTTTCTCTGTGTAGTCCTGGCTATCCTGGAATTCACTCTGTAGACTAGGCTGGTCTCGAACTCGGAAATCTATCTGCCTGCCTCTGCCTCCTGAGTACTGAGGTTAAAGGCATGAGCCACCACCAACCACTCTCAGTCTAGTCTAGGATTATTGTCAAGGATCCCTTTCTATGTCATTGTAGGCCAGTCTAAGGCTATGTTTAATGTCATTCAATGCCCTCTTCCAAAAAGTACTGGGTGAGTGACAATCTAGTGTTGATCTTCTTGGGAGGGGGGGGGAGTCTCACATTTGAGGCAATGGCTGCAACTTTTAATTTTAAGCTACAAATCTGCTTTCTTTTAAACTCATTTGCTGACTCAGGTCCACCTGAGACAGTCGGGCTTATTGGCAATCGCCTTTAATCCCAGCACTCGGGAAGCAGAGGCAGGCGGATCTCTGTGAATTTGAGGCCAGCCTGGTCTACAGAGTAAGCTCTGGGGCAGCCAGGGCTACACAGAGAAACTCTGTCTCCAAAAACAGAAACAAAAAAGCATCTACGCCAAGAGTCAGACATTAATGATTTTCATATATTATCCTAGCACTCAGAAGGCTGAGGCAGGATCACAAATTCTAGCACAGCTTGGGCTTCTCTGTAAGACTCTGTCTCAGAAAACAAAAAGGTTTTACATCACAAACTTTGGCATCGAACTAATTTTTTCTTCACATTTTCAATAGGATATAAATCAAACTGTCAGAATAAGGGAAATATTAACAGAGGGGCTTAGAAATAATGACTAGGTCTTTCAGTTCCCTTTTTAAAGAAGACCTGCCCAGGCTGGAAACATGACTCTTCTCGGGCAGGTGCAGTTTATTGCTGCTGCCATTCCTGGTGGACATTTGACTCCTGCATCTTCAGCCTTTGAACTCAAACTTACGCTGGCCATTCTCCAGGGAGCTTACAGGCCCTCGGCCTCTGTCTGGGGCGGCATCACTGCATCCCCTTTCCTGAACTCCGCTGCTACTGGTTTCTCTTGTTCTTGAGGTTGCAGAGCAGCCACTGTAGGACTATGCAGCCTCTGGTCTTAAAAGCCAGGCTAGTGTGGTGGTACACACCTAGCATTCCAGCACTCGGGAGGCAGAGGCAGACGGATTTCTGTGAGTTTGAGGCCAGCCTGGTTTACAAAGTGAGTCCGGGACAGCCAAGGATACACAGAGATACCCTGTCTCAAACAAACAAACAAAAACAAAAAAGCCAGGCTAGTAAATCTGTTCTTATAATAATTATTTCTTATTTCCCATCTCTTGAGCTGGAGAGATGGCTCACTAGTTAAGAGCATATACTGATCTCATAGAGGACCTCAGTGTGATTCCCACCACCCACATCTGGTAGATCATAAGTGTAACTCTAGTGCTAATGGATCCAACACCCTCTTTTGGCCTCCAAAATCACCTAGACTCACATGCACATGCATACAGTCAGATATGCACATATACAATAAATAAAATAAAATGGCTTGGTGTGGTGGTGCACCTTTCCCAGAACTTAAGAGGCAAAGGCAGGTTGATCTCTGTGAGTTCTAGGCCAGCCTGGTTTACAAAGTGAGTTCCAGGACAGTCAGGGCTGTTACACAAAGAAACCCTGCCTGTCTTGAAAAAAGCAAATAAATAAACAAACAAATAAATAAACAAACAAACAAACAAACAAACAAATAAATAAATAAAAGTAAACCTTTAAAATCAGTTCTTATTTCAAAGTACAGGGGAAAAGGGTAAGAGTTGTAGAGGTACCTAAAGTTAGTGTAAACAGTCAAAAATAAAAGTGAATGGTTAAGATCCTTTCAAATCAGTTGAGGCTAGTTGTGTATGCAGGAACAATAGTAAGGAATACATGAGCGTACCTCCCCCCATGGCAGATCCTGCCTGAGAATGAAACCACCACAGGGAACATCAGAAACTAAACAGGGAAAAAAAGTAAGTCCTGATGTCACTGTACTTGAAAGCCAGCATCCATCTGTGCTGAAGCCAAAGCCTGTGTTTTCTTCCTGTCATTTCTCAAGTGTCCCTTAGTTAGTGAGCCTTTTCCTGACTATATTAAACAGTGTGGCCCATTTGCCACCTCCTGGCTCAGCCCCCTTATCAGTCTCCCTCTCTCTCTTTCTCTTATCTATGACATAGTGCCTTTCAGCACACTCACTATCGTTCCCCTCAATGTATCTGTCATTTACTTTGTATTTGTCACTCACTTCCTTTCAACAGGGTGGGAATCTTGGTATGTTTGTTAACCAGTGTATCATTTTTAGAAGATTTATATTCTGTGCATATGTTACATATGTAGGGAGGGACACAAGTGGAGGTCAGAAATAGCTGTTGGATCCCTTGGAACTGGAGTTCTAGTTGGTTGTAAGCTATCTGATGTGAGCTCTGGGAACCAGAATTGGGTTCTCTACAAGAGCAGCAAGTTTTCTTAGCTGCTGGGTCACCTCTCCAGACCCTCATAAGAGTATCTTAAGAGAAGATACACTGAAATGGGGCATGAAAAATACATTTTAGTTCTTTTAGCATCCCATAGATGAACTCTAAACCCATAAAACATCTTCCAATAACATGTGGGGAAGAAACTAAGTTAGTAAAATAAGTTAATACATATAAACTGTTTAGAGTAGGGTCTGCATATATACTTCAAAAGGCGTTAGTGATAAATATTGTTGAATAAATAACAATAAATATATGGTACTGTCTTAGGGTTTCTATTGCTGTGAAGAGACACCATTACCACGGCAACTCTTATAAAGGAAAACATTTATTTGGGGCTGGCTTACAGTTCAGAGGTTTAGTCCATTATCACCATGTTGGGAAGCATGGCAGTGTGCAGGCAGACATGGTGCTGGAGAAGGGGTAGATAGTTCTACATCTGGATCCACAGGCAGCAGGAAGAGACTGTGAGCCACTAGGCCTGGCTTGAGCATCTGAGACCTCAAAGCCCGCCTCCAGTGACAAACCTCCCCCCAAAAGGTGACACCTACTCCAAGAGGGCCACACCTCCTAATAGTGCCACCCCTTCTGAGCCTATGAGGGCCATTTCCATTCAAACCACTCCAGGTATTATGGTTCTAATGTACTTTGTTCCCCGAATGTTCATGTACTGGTAGTTTGGTACCAGTGTTGGAACCTTTAGGCTAATCAGGCCAGTACGGTACTGACCTTGGAAGGGCAGTTCACACAGGACTCTGCTCAGTTCATTTGAGGGTGAGTTTTAATAAAAGAAGCAAGACTATCTCCTCCCCAGTACCTGGATTTCTCACCTTGTAATCCCTTTTACACATAGCTGGTTCCTTTTTTTCCAGGAAGGCTCTTACCAGAGATTAAACTAATGGAGCTGGATGGTTTTAGAGCTCTAGCATCCAAAACCGAGAGCTGAATAAATCTCCTTTCTTTAAGATGTCTAGCATCAGGTAATCTCTTATAACAGCATAAGATTAACTAACAGACTCTTGAGTTACATAAGCAAAAATATTTGTTTATTTTATTCACCAATTTGAGCAAAATTTCTCTCATTTTCAACCCAGTGTGTTTTAACTCATAGACTGGGTGCTCTCTTCCTCCTTCTAAAAGCTCTACATTATTTTGAGGTGCTTTACAAATGAATATACAGTATTTTTGTTGTTGTTTTGGTTTTGGTCTTTTTAGACAGACTCTCACTATGTAGCTCTGGCTGGCCTGGTACTCTCTCTTTTCAGATCAGGCTGGTCTTGAACTCACACAGGTCTGTCTGCCTCTACCTCTGGAGTTCTGGGATTTAAAGCAGGTACCAACACATCCAGCAAAATACACAGTATTTAGGAGTTGGTCTTAACAGCTGAGCTCTCTCTACAACCCAATGAGCGGCTTTAACAATTCATTACATCAACTGACACAATTACTGCATTACTGATCTCTTCTGTCTCTTTGGGGTGACTCTGCCATCAAGGGGCAGGTTCCATTCTATTCCAATTTGTGTTGACAGCAGCATCTGTCACTTATCAAGTCTATGACAATTTTCAGCAACCCCCATATGAAGACAGGATTGCATTTACTTTCTTTTACACAGAAACTCAAAATAATTGTGAAATGACAAATGTGAGTGTCAATTGTATGTTAACATTGACAAATGCTTTTTCTTCTAGAAAAAAAAAAACAGTTTAAAAAATAGAGAGCTGTGAGGGGGATGAACACCTTTCTTTCTTTGTGTCCCCTTTGAAACTCTGACTTTGTTTTCTTGATAGTTTTTTTTTTTTTAACTTTTTTGAGACAGGGTTTCTCTGTATAGGCCTGGCTGTCCTGGACTCACTTTGTAGATCAGGCTGGCCTTGAACTCAGGGATCCACATGCCTCTGTCTCCCAAGTGCTGGGATTAAAGGCATGCACCACCACGCCTGGCTCTTCTTGATAGCTTTTAAATTATGACATGTTTTAAAAAACGAGAGAGAGATAAAAGATAAGAGAAAAATAATGGTGAGAAGTTTCATGAGAGTCATTTGCCAGTTCCACTTAGGCTGACTGGTCAGCAAGTCCCTGGAATCCACCTACATCCACTCCCTGGCACTGGGGTTATAAGTGCATGCTTTTAATGAGGGTGCTGGTGACGGGGACTTGTGTTCTTATGCTTACACAAGCACTTTGCCAGCAGAACTGTCCAGCCCAAACTGGGTCACTTAACGAGTTAGTAATTACATACATAAATGAAGCGATTAGGGATCTGGTAATTTCCAAGATACACATTTTAAAAATGGATGTTTTGCCTGCATGTGTGTCTATATGTACCTGGTGTATGCCTGGTGCCTGTGGAAACAAAGAGGGTGTCAAATCCTCTGGAGTTACAGACAGTTGTGAGGTGCCATGTGGATACTTGGAATTCAACTCAGGTCCTCTGGAAAGGCAGCCAGTAAGTGTTCTTAACATTGAGTCATCTCTAGCCCCCAAGCTACATATTTTTTTAAAGAGATTTTTTTAAAGAGATTCTTTTTTTAAAAGAGTTATTTATTTATTTATTTATTTATTTATTTATTTAATGTATGGGTGCTTTATCTGCATGAACATCTGCAACCAGAAGAGGGCATCAAATCATGTTGTGGATGGTTGTGAGCCACCATGTGGTTGCTGGGAATTGAACTCAGGGCCTCTGGAAGAGCAGCCAGTGCTCTTAACCGCTGAGCCATCTCTCCAGCCCTCCCCCCCCCCAGCTACATATTTTAAGTGGACTCACACAATGAGTTATAGCACCATTTGTTCAAAAGTTGCTACACAAGGTCCCCAGGTAACAATTTGTATAGCCTAGCTCCAGCACCAACAAATAGACGTTGTGATGCAAGTGTAGGGTTTGTGGTTGTTAAGCCACAGTTTGAAGATTGAAAATGCTATTTTCTTACCCAAACGAAGCATAATTTCAATCTCTTGAGGGATCACCAAAAAGCAAGCTGGGAACATTTATAGCTGTGAACCTAATTTTATGTGCTAGTAAAAATATGATACCGCTTGTTTGGAAAATTCAAGAAGAATCTATTTGCAGACCTAATGGTGTAATGAAGTTCGTCAGGTTACAGGTTACCAGCTCTGCAAGAGCCAAGCTCAAGCCTCAGCCCTCCCCGGTAGGCTTGAAGGGAGGTGGGAAAGCTGAAGTGGCAAATGAGTTTCATGGTCTCAAGATGTGCTAAGGCATGTGGTCATTGTGTAGAAAGCCTAGATTAGAACCTAACTGAAAGATTGCTTTGCTCATTATGGAGATGGGATTAAACTTACAGTGACCATAGTAAGGGCTCTACGTAACAGTAAGCATCAGCCCAGTGGCAGGCAATGCTCTACATACCCGCTTAATCCCATCACAGCCCTAAATAAGGTGATGTCAACCCAGAGAGATGATGTAATTTCTTAGGGCTTCTGGCTGCGGAGATCACACCTGTACTGATGAGCAAGGCACCCACGGACTAAGCCATGACACTGCTGAACACTTAAGCTGTGGCCGGTCACCATGGACATGTGTTATATTTTAAACCAGATTTTAAAAGCATGGCATAAAATGAAATGTGTCATTAATATTTTTTTGTATTCATTCCTTTGGTACTGTAACTTTTTTTCTCCAGGAACAAGGTGACTGGCATTCCATTGCCAACAGGGAGCACAGACAACTCGTGACAGTGAGGTAAACAGTGCAGTGATAACTAGGTGGGTCTTCCACAGTGATAATGGCATTGTTAATACTCTCTAGCAGATAGAAGGAGGGGTGCAGGACAGTAAATCCTCAGGTGAATTCCACCTACCTCCCCTCCCTACTGCCTAGGGTTTGGTTGTGGTGGGAACTGCTGGGTGTGGAACACATAAGGTAACTAACTAAAGGTGCGATTCCATGATGCAGCTTCCACTGGGTCATTACCTAGAGAGGGGTGGGACATTTCAGTGGTGGGTATGTGTGTGTGTGCGTGTTTGTGTATGTGGGTTTAGCTGGGGAGGTTGAAAGGCTCTGCATGAAGTCGGGTGAGGGAAAAGCATAATCAGAATATCTTTGAAAAACCATCTTATTTTCAATAAAAAGGTAAGAATTTTTTGTTTGTTTGGGGGCTGGAGAAATGGTTCAACAGTTAAGAGTGCTTGCTGGAAGTCAGAGGCCTGGAACCAGGCCAATGACTCATTGCAATGAGATTTTCCAAGTAAAGCTGTTTGGAATAAAGGGTACACAGTGTGACACACTCTGACACACTACAGCATCCACAGTAAGAATTTTTTTAATGTTATTTATTTTCTCTATTTTTGTTGTTGTTTTTATTTTTATTTATTTATTTTGGTTTTTCGAGACAGGGTTTCTCTGTGTAGACCAGGCTGGCCTTGAACTCACAGAGATCCCCCTGCCTTTACCTTCTGAGTGCTGGGATTAAAGGCATGTGCCACCACGCCCGGCTATTTTTTGTTTTCTTTTTTGGGAGAGGAGGTTGCAATGGTGGAGGTCATATGGAGGGATGGGGGAGATGAGTGGGATTGGGGTGCAAGATGTGAAATTCACAATGAATAAATAAAACATAAGAAAAAAATATTATCTATAGAGCTTTGGAACTGTAGAACTTTGAAGGAGGTTATGATTTAATGTGTTAGTCAATACTTGGAATTAATAAAGACTGAAGATTTTTTTTTTTTTAAGGGCTTGCTGACCTCCCACAGGATCAGAGTTTGGCTCCCTGTCAGGAGGCTCACAATTGCATCTAATTCCAGCTACCTCTTCCGGCATCCCTGAGCATAACATACACCTGGTGCACAGGCACACGTGCAGGCAAAGCACCCACAACACATACAATTTTTTTAAAAATTAAAATTAGCTAATATAAAATCCTTCTTCATTTGTGCCAGCCCTGTATGTTTGTTTGTTTATTTGTTTGTTTTGTTTGTTTGAGGCAGACCATTATGAAGCAAATTTTAAAAACTCAAGAGCTGTAAGTATCTGAAACACTCAAGAGCCATAGTATTTAAAAGTACTTAGCAATTACCAAATTGCACAGCATAGTGTTAAACATTCTAAAATCCAAGCAAGTTGTATAAGGCAGTGCTGCTGTGAATTTTTTTATTTGCTACTATTGTTATTACAAAATAGCAATCCCACTTGATCCCAGTGTTCTGCCTGGTTCTCGAGACCCCAAAGACCACCCAGGAGCCAACTCCGATGTAAATACATGAGGGTTGTTTATTCAAGCTCAGAGCTTGCACTCTCAACACTCACTGACACAGCAGTTTGAGTTGAGAGCCCCCCCCAGACTCAAAAGTGCAGAGTTTATATAGAGACTCAGACAAAGAAGCAGGTTCTTTACCATATGATTGGATGACATTTGGGTAACTAGTCATGTCTATTTCTGATTGACTCGTTGTTACTAACCAGCTGCAGTCAGCTTGACCACCAGAATGTTTAGACTTTTTGGGTGCTTTCTCAGAGTGAGCTGTCTGGTGATGTTGAGGGAACACCCCTGGAATACAAGGTCGGGTGCATTTTGTTGTTGTTCTGGAACTGGAGGTCAGCTCTGAGTCAAACTTAATACAAAATGGAATCTTTTTTTCAAGATGGATTCAGTCAGACTCCACACCAGCACTCCGGAGGCAGAGCCAGGCAGATCTCTGTGAGTTCAAGGTTAGCCGGGTCTACAGAGTGAGTCCAGGACAGCCAGGGATACACAGAGAAACCCTGTCTCCAAAAATCTAAACAAAAACAAAAAAGCAATCCATGCTTATTTTAAGAGAATGACCAGATGTGAGGCCTCATCCAAATCTCCTGAACTCCCCCCATGAAAATTCTATCATGTCAGGTGTGGAAACTGAGGCCACAAGGGTGTTGTCGAGCTCTGAAGGCAGGTCATAAGGCACCACAGTGCCTATTTCAGTCATTTTCAAGGTGTGGTCCCCAGACTGCCACCAGCAGCAACGCCTGGAAACTTGTTGATTGTGCAAAGTCTGAATACGCAGCTCCCATTGTGAGCCATCCACCCGAGTTCTAACTGCTGTAGTAATGCGTTGCATTGTATTCTCTGATTTACCCAGCCCAAGGCCACATCTTGGCTACCAGCATCTTTTAATTAGATGGTATGCCAAAAAAAAAAATCTTTTTACAGAAATGTTTGGTGATCTGGCTTTCTGGTAGAGCAATTGCTTAGCACAAGGAAGGCTTTGGGATTGAGCTCCATCTCCAAACCTACGCACGAGTAATTGCTAATAGATGTGCACTGAGCCCTTACCCCATACAGATTCAAGAGTTCTCTTCCTTCCTTTCATTAAAGGATTAAAGGCACACCCCACCGTGCCCAGCTAGCCCTCTATCTTCTTAGAAAAGAAAAACTTTATTCTCGAATTGTTTGTGGGAGAAGCAAACAGTAACTGTCTTTGTTAGGGTTTCCATTGCTATGAAGAGACACCATGAGCACAGCAACTCCTATAAAGGAAAACATTTAATTGGGGGCTGACTTACAGTTTCAGAGGTCTGAAGTCCATTTCAGTCCATTATCATCATAGCGGGAAGCATGGCAGCGTGCAGGCAGACATGGTGCTGGAGGAGGAACCGAGAGGTCCACATCTGGATCCGCAGGCAGCAGAAGGAGACTGGGTGTCATACTAGGCCTAGCTTGAGCATAGGAAGTCTCTAAACTCCCCTACACAGTGATGCACTTCCTCAACAAGGCCACACGTCCCAAAAGTACCACTTCCTACTGGCCAATTATTCAAACACATGAATCTATGAGGGCCATTACTATTCAAACCACCACAGTAAGTAAGCAAAGAAATAAAATGGCAAATGCAGGTTATGAATAGAAGCAGAAAGAATACTGCAATAGGGAATAACCATAGTCATCAGGGTAACATCCCTGAAAATATGGCCTTTAGGCTGATACAGGAAGGAGTCTGTTATCCAAAGGACCTTGAAGATGGCATTCTTGACAGAGGGGCTAGCATGTCAAAATAGGAAGGATCTTGGCGGATTCTAGGATCTGACCTGTGGTGGGACAGGTGGACTGAGCTGATGTTGGAACAGTGGGAAGAGACCATGCCATGCAAGGGACACCTGGCCAAGGTGACCTGTGGTCGTCTCATTCTAAACAGGAAGTTGTGTTTTAACAAGGAATGGCTCAGCCTGATCATTATCTTCCACAGTTTTACGGGGTTACTCTGCCATGAAATGGCTTAAGAGCTGAGAGCAGAAGCCAGGCAGTGGTGGCGCATGCCTTTAATCCCAGCACTCAGGAGGCAGAAGCAGGCAGATCTCTGTGAGTTCAAGGCCAGCCTGGTCTACAAAGAGAGTCCAGGACAGCCAGGGCTACACAGAGAAACCCTGTCTCGAAAAAAAGAGTTCAGAGGCAGCAATGAATATGTGCTCATTGAATGAACTGAATGGACAGATTTTTCCAGATAAATGGTTCTCAACCTTCCTAATGCTACAAACCTTTAATATTGTTCCTCATGTTGTGATGACCCCCCAAACATAAAGTTATTTTCCTTGCTCCTTCATAACTGTGATTTTGTTAATGTTATGAATCATAATGTAGATATCTGCGTTTTTCAATGATCTTAGGCGACCCCTCTGAAAGGGTTGTTCAACCTCCAAAGGGGTCGAGACCCACAGGTTGAGAACCACTGTTCTAGATTGTGACTCTAGGTAATTTTTGAAACGGGGTTTCCCTGTGAGGCCTATCTGGAACTTGTTCTGTAGACCAGGCTGGCCTTGAACTCATAGAAATCCGCCTGCCTCTGGCTCCCTAGTGCTGGGATTAAAGGCGTGTGCCACCACCACCCAGCTCCCTGGGTAATATCTTATTCAATGTGTCTCTTCACTACTTACCACAGTGCCTTGAAGGCGTAATTTTAAACTAGTTATTAATAACTCTAAACACCTTACAACCCACCGACCTGAGGAGGAAAGAAAGGATATATAAACCTCCTAAGTCGCAGGTCCTTGGTGTAACTCCTCAGCAGTCCAGTCAATTCAGCATACACAGGAACAGATGCAGGCAGCAACAGGAACACAGCAAACAGCAGAAATAGGAACACAACTAACCAGGAACATCCACAAGGACAGCCGAAGAAGAAGAAGCAGGGGTTTTCACAATGGGGGCCCACGTGGGCTCAGCCCGACCCAGGCCTCAATCTTCAGCAAATCTCAGCAGCCGCAGATGTCAGCAAAGCATTGTCTGGAATCCCCTCCGCGTTCCTGGGACCTCCTCTTTATACCTGCACAAGGGTGCCTTCCAATTGGCCAACTTCACACCCTCCACGCAAGGTACTTCCTGTTGACCAAGATCACAAGCTCTCCAAGGAGTCTGTCCATCAAAGGATGTAAATATGCTCCCCACACGTGAAAGTTTTCCAGCTGGCAAAACATCACTCGATCTTTTATCAGAATGTTTTGTAGGCCTATTTCACAAGTCTATTTCAGTGGTGGACAAAGCACCCCCACATCCCATATTTGAGACCAAAACAAAAAACACATTCATTCAACACAACTGTGCCTCCAAAGAAATCTGAACCTATACCACAGTATCTATTTAATGTTTATCTAATCAACATATAAATCTTACAAGGGGGTCATAAAAGTCAACTATAGTGAGAAATACCATAAGGCCCTTTTTCCTAAAGAAAAATTAAATATAGTTGCTCTAACTTGGATATTTTTAATATAACTGTCTTCACAACAACCCTATAAGGAGGAACAGTCATCACCAAAGAAAAGAAAATTGCAGACATTTAATGCATTTATTTTGCAAGTGTTTGGGAGTCTTATGCAAGGTCTCATGGATTTAAGTGGTAGGTGAGTACTGACTCCAGTTTGCCTGGTTCTGATGTGTGGCCACTATTTCTAGGCTATAGTATCTAGTAAATACCAGAGAATTGAAAGTGGTATGCCCTCCCTCAACCTGCTCTATAATTTATGAGTAAGAATAAGTGTAAAACAGGAGCTGGCAAGGCTGAGTTTTACAGAGCCACGTAGGCCAGAGCCCTGACCTTCCATCCCAGACTCAGAATGCTCCTCTGTATGACACCAGGATCTCTTGTCCCAGGGTGGAGACAGAGAGTTGGCTGACTCCATGTGTCTGCATTCCCACTTGCTATCCCATGGGTCCAACTGCCTGTAGCTCCTTGACGATATGCCTTGACAGCTAAGTCTGGCCTGGCACAGGGGTGGAGATACTCCAAGGCTCCTGGAGCTGAGAATTCTTGCTGGCCGCTTGGGAGGGCCAGATAACACCAGGGAGATGCTGGCATGCTCCAGAGAGGGAGCGCTATTTTGAGAATCGGGTCCCAGTAATGGTTCACAGTGGAAAAACAGTGGCACTCAGCAGCAGGATGTGACCTGACATGAGTTATGGCTCCGGCGTCAGTGCCCTGGGATTCTATTTTTATTGCTGAACTTGCAGTTGGAACTTTTAAAGAGCTGGCCCCCTAGAAAGAGGTACAAGTCAGTTTGCAATCTGAAAAGTTTTCTGGAAACGCGAGCTCTTTATAGAGGGAGACAATCTCCATGGCAGGTATAGCCCTCTTTAAAATCTGTCTGTGGCTCTCAAATTTTTGTTTTATTTTGTTCTTGTTTATTCAAGACAGGGTTTCTCTGAATCCTTGGCTGTCCTGGACTCACTCTGTAGACCCAGCTAGCCTTGAACTCACAGAGATCCCCCTGGCTCTGCCTCCCAAGTGCTGGGATTAAAGGCCTGCGCCACCACGCCCAGCGTTCCTCAAATTCTTCTTCAAGTCCTTCCGACAAAATTATATTATACTCCTAGACTAGAGGCGGTAACACACCCCTGCAATCCCAGAGGCAGGAAGATGGATTGCTAAGCTCAGCCTGGGCTACGTAGTGCGACCCTTTCTCAAAATAGCAAAGAGGGCCAGAAAGACAACTCAGTAGTAAAGGGTCTTGTCGCCAAGCCTGCGGTTGGAGCTTTTTCCCTAGGACCTGCATGGTAGAAACAGAGAGGCAACTTCCACAAGTTGTCCTCTGACCTCCACTTGAGTGTTGTAGCATGCACACACACATTAAATAAGTGAAAACGAGCCGGGCGGTGGTGGCGCGCGCCTTTAATCCCAACACTCAGGAGGCAGAGGCAGGCGGATCTCTGTGAGTTCCAGGCCAGCCTGGTCTACAAAGTGAGTCCAGGACAGCCAGGGCTGTTACACAGAGAAACCCTGTCTCAAAAACAAAACAAAACAAAACAAAAATAAGTGAAAACGTAATGAAAAAACTAAAAAGCAAATCGCAGTCTTGGCCGTGGTTCCAGGGACCTCTTATTTGGTGTCACCTCATTCTTTCTCTCACCACCTCACCCTCCTTTCTGCTCTCCTTCTCCACCCGACTCTCCCCGGCCCAGCTTGTCCTTCTCCTTCGACCTCAATGCAGAGGCTGTGTACTCTGGCCGGTTTATATTAAGTAGATCATCCGCCAATATTCTGCCTTCCTACCCTCCAGTTTTAATTCTCTGTCGGACACTTAAGATTTCTGTTTGTTTGTTTGTCTAGCTGCTTGTTTTATTCCCATCTGCATCCCCCTTTTGCAAAGAGAGCCCCCATGACCCTAGGACCCTGTCTGTCCTGTATCTCTCACTGTGTGTGTGTGTATATATGTATGCATGTATGTATGTATGTATGTATGTATGTATGTATATATATATATATATATATAACCTAAGACAGAGTCTGGAGGATTGCAAACATCAATATAAGTGTGTTCAATGAACAAACGGCAGTTTTCACTTACATTATGAACTTCGACAATATATATATGAACAAAACTATACAATGCTTTGTTCAAATGGTACTGGGGTGATTCTCTTTTTTTTAGGTTTTTCGAGACAGGGTTTCTCTGTATAACAGGTCTGGCTGTCCTGGACTTGCTTTGTAGACCAGGCTGGCCTCGAACTCACAAAGATCCGCCTGCCTCTGCCTCCCGAGTGCTGGGATTAAAGGCATGCACCACCACCGCCCGGCAGGTGATTCTTTATAATACTGCAAAGGTTTCCTTTAGCACAACCAGGTGCTTCACACACCACAAGGGCTGGCTTCCTTCGGAACCATGGTGATTGTGTGATAGGAGAATCTCACCATGTGCTGATGCATCTGGGGCTTGGAAAGTGTTCCCCCACATACATACAAAGGAATGCTTCCTGGTGTGGCTACTAAATGACATTTCCAAGGTCCTTCCTGGGCCAGCTGTTCAAGTCAGCTTTTCTCAGTATAAGATACAAGTTAAAGTCTGGATCTATCTACTCAGACACCCTGGATCCCAATTCGGGCTCTTCCTAGATGCATACTCCTTGGGAAACTTCGATAACCTTCCAGGACCTGGCTTTCCTGAGCAGTGCACCATGGATAACAATGACTGTATGCCAGTGCCAGGATCTCCATACAGTGAGGGCTTAGGGGCAGCAGTGGTTGGAGAGAGATGTGAGGAGTTGTAATTGAAGCTGGGTTTGCTCTTGACTTACAATATTTATTTTAAGGTCCTGGTGGAGATTTGGTGGTCACAAAAGATCCCCCAAGATATCTTTTGGTATCACAGTAAATAGCCTGTGGATTTAGTAAGATAATGTCTAAAAAGCCCTTAGCAGAGTGCCTGGCATAGAATAAGAGCTCCACAAATGTCCCCTGTTGTATCAGATAGGGGACAATAGATGCTCCTAAGAATGACATAATCTCACATCCTACACAAACCATTAGGGTGAACTTTCCAAAGTGGCAAAAGGGAGTCTCAACCAATCCTTGGGGAGGACAAGTGTCTAAAAAGGAGACAAGTTCTACTCATAGATGTTTAAGGGTCCCCATTACAGCATCTCTCCTACCTTATCTTTATGAAAGCTTTTGTTATAGAATGTTGTGAATTGGATTTGAGGATTTTCTTTTTTCCCTCATTCTATTTTTTGTCTCTTTTATTATTAAAAGCTTAAGATTATTTTGTTATATTGGTAGAAATTTAAGATTCTGTTTATTGATGCAAGTTTAAAAAATGTTTTGTATGTAATAGAAAGTAAGTTTATTGATAAGAATTTAAAATGTTTTGTTTGCTTTAATGTCTTTTGTCAAAAGATGTAAATACAACTATGTATTGTGAGAAGTTTAAGGTTATTTTAACACTTGCTTTAATGTATATTGACAAAAATTTAAAGTTAGTTTGTGTATTGTACATAGACAATTTATTTACATTGTATATGTAGATATTATGTAGATTATTTTTTATTTTACTATAAGGGGGATCTGTAGAGGTTAGATAAATTAGACTTAGAAAATATATAGGAGTTTCTGATACTGTCTCTTAATTCGGGGCCTGAAGAGCATTATCAGCATGAAGTCAGCAAAAACAGGAAAGACTTAATAGACTGAAAAACAAGGTTGAAGTCAGGAAAAACAGGAAAGACTCGATAGACTTGAAGAAACAAAGTATCTGGCCTGACATTGTTTTCAGCTGCTAAGTGGGTGGAGCCCAAATTAAGCTGAAACAGAGTTCCTCTTATTTAAGGACAGTGCATGGAGCCAAGAAAGAGAAGAGGCAGCCAGGCGGTGGTGGCGCACGCCTTTAATCCCAGCACTTGGGAGGCAGAGGCAGGCGGATCTTTGTGAGTTCGAGGCCAGCCTGGTCTACAAAGCCAGTCCAGGACAGCCAGAGATATTCAGAGAAACCCTGTCTCGAAAAACCAAAAAAAAAAAAAAAAAAAAAAAGAAAGAAAGAGAAGAGGCCCCTGATGCTAGAGAGCTCCAAGAGTCCTGCTGAAAAAATGGCTGGCCATTGATGGCCAGCTCTCTCCCTGAAGCAGAAAGAAGCCGGTGAGCAAAGAAAGCCTGAGCAAGACACCAAAAGGCCAAGGACTGGACCCTGTGGCTCAGCTTTTGCCTGGAGGGGTTTGATCTGTCTGATCAGTGGCCTAGGGGAAACTGTGCCTGGCTTTAAGGACTGAGGCAGAGCAGCTGAGTTCCTGATTCAAAAGAAGTAAGTTGGCCTGCAGATGGCTGGGGTCTCCCACAGAGAAGAAAGCATGAAGCCTTATTTAATAAGTGAGACTGCAATAACCAACTTACCCTGACGAACCTGCATCTGAGAGATCCAGAAAAAGGACTGCTAAGTGTGTTAAAGAATCTACAACAAGCCGGGCGGTGGTGGCGCACGCCTTTAATCCCAGCACTTGGGAGGCAGAGGCAGGCGGATCTTTGTGAGTTCGAGGCCAGCCTGGTCTACAAAGCGAGTCCAGGACAGCCAGAGATATTCAGAGAAACCCTGTCTCGAAAAACCAAAAAAAAAAAAAAAAAAATCTACAACAAAGACTGTGTTCCTGACGACTGAGGACCTGCCCCAGAGACTGTATCATTTTAAAAGGTTATGAAAGTAGTGGTTATAATTATCAATAGGTTTAGTGGATAGGTTAAAGGGGTTGTAGGATTTTATAGGATTAATAGTTAAGAAATTGTTAGTGTTTGTTATAAGTGAATTTAGTATTAAATAAATAAGTGTTAAATAATAATTTAAAAGTTCGGTTACAATAGAATATTCTTGCAATTATTTTATCTTGAACAAAATGGTAAGAAATACATTGTGCCGGGCGTTGGTGGCGCACGCCTTTAATCCCAGCACTCAGGAGGCAGAGTTCGAGGCCAGCCTGGTCTACAAAGTGAGTCCAGGACAGCCAGGCTGTTACACAGAGAAACACTGTCTCAAAAAATCAAAAGAAAAAAAAGAAATACATTGTGTCTTGGAGAAGTCAAGGTATCTATCCAATATTAAAGGTTCAAACTTTAAAGTAAGTTACTTTTACTTTAAGTCTGATATATATTCAGGAAGGAAGCTTAATACTCTCTAATCACATAGTCACATATACACAATTATATATGTTTAATATATATAATTTTATATTTATATATTATCTATACAATAATTGTATATATAATGCACATTATATCATATATAGACAATATATTGTATATAATCCAATATATCATATATTAATATTATGTATACATATTTAATATACAATTATATATATTATACTATACATATATATACATATACATATATTATATTTTATATAATAAAATATATTATACATATACATATATTATACATTATATAATAAAGTATATTTTATATATAAGTATTGCAAATATATAATTATATATAATATAATTTGTTAGGGTATAATTATATGCACATATAAATATATATGTGTGCATATACATATATAAATACAATTATACATATATATAATTGTGGTGTGTGTGTGTATGTGTGGTCCCAGCAGGCTTTGACCATGTAGTCCCCTGCCCCATCCTCCTGACTAACAATTGCAGCCTATACCACCAGGCCCAGCCACAGACATAATTTGAAGAATAAAGCTGCTTCACACTGCTGCATAACTGTAGTCTCCACTACTTGGAATGTTGAGGCACTTGACATTGGGGTCAAGGGTCACTTGAACCCACAAGGATAGAGAGACAGTCTAGGAAACATGGAAATCCCTTTAAAAAAAAAAGATGGAGCCAGGTGGTGGTGGCGCACGCCTTTAATCCCAGCACTTGGGAGGCAGAGGCAGGCGGATCTTTGTGAGTTCGAGGCCAGCCTGGTCTACAAAGTGAGTCCAGTACAGCCAAGGATACACAGAGAAACCCTGTCTCGAAAAACCAAAAAAAAAAAAAAAAGATGGGATAAGTATGTAGTTCAGTGGCAGGGCACTGGTCTAATGCATGTGACATATTGGATTTAATCCTCAGCAACAACACACACACACACACACACACACACACACACACACACACACACACA
>CAJQZJ010001638.1:5249190-5266235 GCA_907164525.1 Lophiomys imhausi
ACACACACACACACACACACACACACACACACACACACACACACACAGATTACTCTGTTATGTCAGTAACATCTTCCATACCATAAGCCTCTATACAATGAATGCCTTTTCAGCTGTTTCATTCACTTATTTTCTTTCTCCTACAAATGACCCCCAGATAAGCAACGTATGTTTCATCAGAAACTACATGCAAATCTGAGAAGCAAGATTTAAAGTTCTCTATTTTACTCCAAGCAAAAATGAGCATCTTCATACATACTCACCCCACCAAAGTCAAGTAAACTGAGTAAGTTATTCAGTTTGGAGGAAATAAGATATTAAAAATATTTTTATGAGTTGGATTGACACATCCCATCGCAACTGTCACTCAGGGGACATGATAGGATGTTCTTGTGCTACAAAAATGTTTTTACATCATCCTGCTACCCTGCAGTCCTTCCATATAAATGCTTCTAAAAATACTCAAAATAAATACTGAGTTGGGTTTTGCCTTTGAAAAAAATTACATAGGGAAGTTTTTTTTTTTAAAAAAAAAACCAAACTATTTTCTATGAACAAGTACCCAGAAACAGTGGTCTTTGTTGTATTTTTTTTCATTCTTTTGTTGTTGTTTGTTTTCTGAGGCAGCATTTCTCTTTGTAGCCCAGGCTACCCTGGAACTCAGAGATCCACCTACTTCTGCCTCCCCACCACCCAGCTCTTTGTTTTGTGTTCGACTGCCTTATGGACTTAGAAGAAATGCAATACCATGCCTTTCAAATAATCTGTAAGACACTAATGTCTCTTGTATCCATCACCTGCTCTTCTTGTAGTAGTTTAGTTGAACTCCTAATGATTTAATAAGTGTCACATAAAAATATTTTAAAAAGAAGTGCCACATAAAGTTAATAAATCGTGACAGTGGCTTTGGGTAAACTAGCCAACTTACAAAAGCAGGCAAAGAAAAAATTTGCAGCTTGATAGACAAGATATATAGACGTAGATACAGTTTATGCCCAAAACTATAAAACTGCAAATAATAAATGCACACAGAAATGTATTTGATAGATATAAAAAGCTAGAAGCAAAACATAGACAAAAGAGGAACAATAAACTGATAAATCCTAAAACATTGTTTAAATAAATTAGTGGGACTGTTGAGAGTGCTGGGACATGCCTATAATCCCAGTACTTGGAAGGTAGAAGCAGGAAGATTGGGGTTCAAAAGCAGCTTTGACTATATAAAGAGTTCAAGGTGAGCCTCAGCTACATGAGTCCCTGAATCAAATTTTAAAAAATGGACTAGTTCTAAATGTCTATCATGTAATGTTCTACAGTTTCAGGAAATTGAGCGATATAGAATGAAAGGAAAACAAAATTGTAGTCAGTTGGTGCTTGCAAAAGTTCCCCTTAAGTGCAAAGACAATGACTCCTGGGAAACATTTCACAGAAAATAAAAATGAGAATTCATTAATTTTTGCCTCCATAATTGATGCACTAGGGGATGGGGCACAGCTCAGAAGTAGAAGAGACAAATGCACCAGGCCCTAGATCTGGTCCTCAATTGTTAGAGGAAGGTTTTATACATTGGTTCTCAGAGGCTGATTTCAGTACTCAGAGATCTCATTACCACCCTTTCTGAGACACTCTCTGATTGGTTAATAAAAATTGCTGATGGCCAATTAGTTGGGAAGAAAGAGTATAGGAAGGTGGGACTTCCTGGGATGGAAATAGGAAACCTGGGTTTTACACAGAGAAAGATCTCTTCCCTCCAGGACTCAGAAGCAGCACCACATTTCAATGTGAGCTCTGAAGGCATAGTAAGTCACATGGCTGGTTGGAATTAGGTGGTTGGGTTACAGTTGAGAATCTCCTCAGCTAAGGCCGCAGCATTAAAATATTAGAAGGTCTTGGTGTGTTTAATTATTGGGGAAAAGGCTGCTGTGCGTTTCAGGCCTCCAGGTAAGGTGGGTCAGGCCCACCAGGCCTGCAGACCTTCCTTCACAGGCCACCAGCTAAGGCAGGCCTACAAGCTTCTAGCTAAGGCAGATCTATAGGTTTCCAGCCACGGGCCTCCCACCAAGCCTCAGCAGCTGCCCTGACAGGCCGCAGCCCGCTGTTCCACTGGCCTAATATAGCAGTTTATAGTTATTAATAAATATATTTGTTAACAAGGTTGCATTTTCACTCAATGCCCAAACAAAACCTTAGTTTTATATATATATATATATATATATATATATATATATATACACATATATGTATGTATGTATAGGTTTTTCAAGACAGGATTTCTCTGTGTATCCTTGACTGTCCTGGACTCACTTTGTAGACCAGGTTGGCCTTGAACTCACAGAGATCCACCTGCCTCTGCCTCCCGAGTGCTGGGACTAAACGCATGCGCCACCACGCCCAGCTTTTTTGTCTATATTCTATAAAACTTGATTTTAATAATAAAGCACTATATTAATTCTATAGTTTAATGCCATGTTTAAAAATAAGTTTATAAAGTCCCCATTTGATGATTCTTATTCTTCTCCCTCCTTCTCTCTTCTTAGAGTTTCTTTCTATCTTTCTTTCTTCCTTTCTTTTTTTCCCCCCAAGACAGGGTTTCTCTATGTAATAGTGCTGGCTGGACTCGATTTGTAGGCCAGGATAGCCTCGAACTCACAGATATCTGCCTGCCTCTGCCTCCTGAGTGCTGGGTTTAAAGGTGTGTATTACTATGCCCAGCTATTCCTTTCTTTTTTGAGACAGGCTCTTGTTATACTGAGTTGATATTAACCTCACAATCCTCCTGCTTCAGTCTCACAAGACCTGAGAGAACAGACATGTGCCCACACAAGAAGCTTGATTCAATTTTTTTTTTTTTTTAAAGATTTATTTATTATGTATACAGTGTTCTGTCTGCAGGTATATCTGCAGGCCAGAAGAGGGCACCAGATTTCATTATGGATGGTTGTGAGCCACCATGTGGTTGCTGAGAATTGAACTCATGACCTCTGGAAGAGCAGCCAGTGCTCTTAACCACTGAGCCATCTCTCCAGCCCGCTTGATTCAATTTTTAAGTCATGTCTTTTTTTTTTTTTTGGTTTTTCGAGACTGGGTTTCTCTGTGTAGTCCTGGTTGTCCTGGACTCACTTTGTAGACCAGGCTGGCCTCGAACTCACAAAGATCCACCTGCCTCTGCCTCCCAAGTGCTGGGATTAAAGGCGTGCGCCACCACCGCCCGGCCTAAGTCATGTCTTTTAAGTGAAATGTTTAAATGTGTCCATGACACATATGCATATAGACCATGAGATAGGTTCACAAAGATGTAGGTCACTCCTTGTAAAGACTGAACCCCAGTTTTGAATGAACTGTCTGTGGTTAGATTAAAGTGAGTTGTTCTTCATTTATCCTTCAATGGAAGGGAAGATGAATCGTTTAAATACTATTATTCAGAATTGCTCTTTTCCATATGCAATGCCGGGGCAAAAAAAAAAAAAAATTAGCCAGGCATCGTGATGCATGCCTTTAATCCCAGCTCTCAGGAGGCAGAACCAGGTGTAGGTGGATCTGTGTGAGTTCAAGTCTAGCCTGGTCTACAAAGTGAGTCCAGGACAGCCATGGATATTCAGAGAAATCCTGTTCCAAAAAACAAAAACAAAAAATTTAAATTATCAGACATATCAAGAAATGAGATCAAGAGGGAAAACAGACATTAGAAACAGAACCACAAGTGCTCAATAGAAGGATGGTGATTATCTTGGCCTAGAAGAGAAAACTTGAGCAAATATGTCTACAGAAAGGAAGGAACCTTCAAGAGTTAAGTAAGTTTTCATCTCCTGATGAGCCCCAAGTGTCACAGAAATCATGGGTCAACATAGGCTTGAAGAGAAGGTGATTGTCCAACAATTTCTCTTTTTTATGTTTATTAATTACTTAAGGTTACATCTCCATCACAGTGCCCTCTTTCCACCCCTCCCAGTCCTGCCCTCCAACCCCTATCCCTTCCATCCCACTTCTCTGGAGTGGAGTGTCCCTACATAACAGTCTCCCACCCCAGTTCAGTAGTCATATGAGGGCCTAGAGCCTTCTTATACACTGGTGTCTACCAGGCAGTACCACTAGGGCAAAATGTCTCACTGACAGGCAACAAAGTCTATGTTCCTGTTCCCTTTGGTGCACTGGTTGTAATATAGTTATCCTGTACTATATGGCTAAAATCCAATTATAAGTGAATAGATGCCATGTGCATTCTCCTAATCCAATCAAAAAATGGGGAACAGAGCTAAACAGAGAATTCACAAAGGAGGAATCCCTAATGTCTGAGAGACGCTTGAAGAAATGCTTAGCATCCTTAACCATCAGAGAAATGCAACTCAAGATGACTCTGAGATTCCATCTTACACTGGTCAGAATGGCTAAGATCAAAAACTCAAATGACAGCACATTCTGGTGAGGGTGTGGAGAAAGTGGAACCCTCCTCCATTGCTGGTGGGAGTGCAGGTTTGTGCAACCACTATGGAGGTCAGTATGGCGATATCTTAGAAAACTTGGAATAGCTTTGCCTCAGGACCCAGCCATACCACTTCTGGGTATACACCCAAATGACTACTCACCGAAGCACAAGGAAGTTTCCTCATCTATGTTCATAGCAGCCTTATTTGTAATAGCTAGAAACTGGAAACAACCCAGATGTCCCTCAACCGAGGAATGGATAAAACACGATCTACCAATTTCTAAATAGAGCAGTTGCATCCATAAGGCTTCTGTCTAGAGTGGTAACTAACAATTCATTTGACTGCAGATTCCATGTGATACATAGATAGTTGGATTAAGTTACCCGCTTAGGGTGGAGGACAGCAGAAGGTGAGACTGAGCCTGGACATCGTGGGCATTTTCTTAGGAAAGAGTAGGATCCCTTAGCACTAATTTAACCTGCTCTGAGAATATAGAAGCCAGGCATGGGAGCTTCAAGTCTAGATTCTGGAGTATTCCTCTAAGGAAAAGCCTTCTCCCGGTGACAATATTTGCCTCATCCCTAAGAGCAAATTTCCAACCACATAAAGTAAAACTCACTTTCAGATTTACTTGATATTTGAAGAATTTAAGTACCATGCTGAAATTGCCTTCTTGGAAAGACAAGAACAGTTAAGGAAACATCTAAATTCCTATGATCACGGAAGTACTTAGAACAAAGAGACTTTTTGGACATTAGCCAGATGGAACAAAAGTCTTTAAAATTAATTCCACATACCCTGATCTTTGTTACTATAGTTAAAATTCCAGTGAACTTCTATCACTCTGTTGGCTTCCCAGCATCTTCGGATTTCCTGTATTTGGGGGATTTTTGATCTTGTGAATCTGAGTAAGAGACAAAAACAATCTCCAAGTGTACAAGCTGAAAATTACAGATAATAAAATTTCCACTTTTTATGCCAAGCATAGGTTTGTCTTTTTGGAGAAAAAAGCCACGACTTTGTCTCATCCAATCAGAATTCCTCTTCCTAAAATTTGAATGAGGAGCTAGTGATATATATGGAGCAGGGACAGTAACCATCTCTGGGAGCTGTCACATTGTCCTGGGAGTAAAGGATGTGAAGTCTCTATTCAGTGACATACGAGGTGACAAAGAGTCATATAGAGGCAAAGACATAATGTCTTTTTTTTTTTTGTTTTTGGTTTTTCAAGACAAGGTTTCTCTGTGTAACAGCGCTGGCTGTCCCGGACTTGCTTTGTAGACCAGGCTGGCCTTGAACTCACAGAGATCCGCCTGCCTCTGCCTCCCAAGCGCTGGGATTAAAGGCGTGCACCACCACTGCCCGGCAACATAATGTCTTAAATTGACCAATCTCTGATATGCTTTGCGACTTTGGCTGGCTCCAGCCTTCTCAGAAATTGTTTAAGTAATTTTTCCAATTTCTCCAAAAAGCCAAAGCTGATGATTTCAGTTAGTAACTGTGGAGCCTGACTGAATCCATCTTGAAAAAAGATTCCATTTGTATTAAGTTTGACTCAGAGCTGACCTCCAGTTCCAGAACAACAACAAAATGTACCCGACCTTGAATTCCAGGGGTGTTCCCTCGTCATCACCAGACAACTCACTCTGAGAAAGCACCCAAAAAGTCTAAACAAACTTTCTGATGGTCAAGCTGACCTCAGCTGGTTGGTCAGTAACAACGAGCCAATCAGAAATGGACATGACTAGTTACCCAAATGTCATCCAATCATATGGTAAAGAACCTGCTTCTTTGTCTGAGTTTCTATATAAACTCTGTACTTTTGGGTCTGGGGGTTCTCAACTCAAACTGCTATGTCAGTGAGTGTTGAGAGTCCAAGCTCTGAGCTTATTAACAACCTTCATGTATTTATATCAGAGTTGACTCCTGGGTGGTCTTTGGGGTCTCGAGAACCAGGCAGAACATTTGGGGGCTCATCTGCCCAGGATCCCCAAGGTCACCAGGACTCCTGCCCGGAGGGTTCAAACCAGCTGGTAAGCTACTGTGTATCTATGTGTCTGTCTCTGTATATATGTCTATGTACTTGTGAAAATCAGGGTGCCATTCTTGAATTTCCAATAGACTGGTATTGACCTTTACAGTGACAACCAAAATAATAATGATAATAATAATAATAATAATAATAATAATAATAATAATAATACTGTTTCAAAATTTAATAAAGACATGAAATTTTATTTGTCCATAAAGAAAATAAAAATGAAGTTAGGAGGGCCAGACACACCTTTAATTCCAGTGGTAGTGGTACAGCATTCAGGAGGCAGAGGCAGGCAGATCTCTGAGTTCAGTTCCAGCCCCATTTACAAATCAAGTTCCAGGACAGCCAAGGCTACACAGAGAAACCTGTAATGAAAAAGCAAATAACAAACAAAGAAACAAACAAATGAAATTAGGAAATATTCAGGAAAATGAATGAAACTGGAAAATATTATACTGAGTGAGGTAATCGGGCCCAGAAAGACAGTCACTCTTAAACAGAGAGAGCCTTGTATCCCAGTATCAAGTTGAGAATACCATACTGTGCGTTCTTGGTCAAGGACAATACAGGCTCTTGCCATTGCTCCTGGTTGCCCACCAGAGTGATGATGTTACTGAAGAGACCACACACTGTTGTTGCAGGACAGAGAAGTCAAGCTGGAACTAAGCTGGAAACTTCTTCACAGCTGATTAGCTTTCATAGTGCCTAAAGTGCCATGGAAGGTGCTAGAAGAGAACAATCACCATCTGTCTTCCTTGGGGTGGACCCTACATTCTAAAACAATGACTTTTCAGGCCACTGGTGTAATAGTGGCATTGCTGTCCTGGAGGTAACCAACTGTTTTCTGAGGGAACTTGGGCCCCACTCCACAGGAAGGAATTCATGCCTAGTACTATAAACCTGGTCAAAAGTTCATGGTTTGGAACTTGGGTCCTTTGGAAGAACAGTCAGTGCCCTTAACCACTGAGCCATCTCTCCAGTCCCCAAAGAATAATTTTTAAAGAAACAGTAAAAATATATGTATATCAAGGAATTATTTTAAAATAAATCTGTAGAAAAAAAATTTTAATTAAATTACATTGGGCGCCATTTGTAGAGAAATAATTAATTAAATTATTTACCAATATTTATATTATATTTAATCGGTTGGGCAGCTAATCCTTAACTATCTATTATAAATGAATACACCCAGACACCACGTGGATTTTACAAGCTTAGGCCTGGGTTGTGCAATCCTAGCCCATCTAAGCTAGCTCATAATTCTATTACCCAAATATGACCCCATATATACATATGTCCCCTTGGACTGCCATTCTCCACAATATGCCGATGTTCCTGGACATGTGGAACGAGATTCTTCTTTCTAACCCATGGTGTGTGTCCTCCTTCCTGCTGCTCCTGGCTGGAATGAATTAATCCTCTGTCTAAAGTGTAGGCTTCCTGTTCTAATCTCAGGAAGTCCCACCTTTCTCTGTCTTTGCCCAATCTCAGGTCTCAGCATTTATTTTAACCAATCAGAGTCAATGTAAGTAACAGACAGCAAGCAGGACCAATTAATTAACATTTAGAATGCTTAACACTGCTCCATCAATTCCCTCCTTTTGTCTAAAAAAAGGCTAATTTTTTATTTTTTTTTTTATTTTTTTTGGTTTTTTCGAGACAGGGTTTCTCTGTGTAGCTCTGGCTGTCCTGGACTCGCTTTGTAGACCAGGCTGGTCTCGAACTCACAGAGATCCGCCTGCCTCTGCCTCCCGAGTGCTGGGATTAAAGGCGTGCGCCACCACTGCCCGGCTCAAGGCTAATTTTTTAAACTCATATAGTAAAAAACAAATATGAAACAATCAAGAAAACCATATATAAAAGTTATGCACATAATGTTTAGCCTATTTGTATCAGGCAATCTTGAAGAAGAAAAAAATTATCAATCTTGGTGTGTCTAAACTTCTGAACCTAAATAATTTCTATCATATCCTATATTTATAAACCTAAAGATTTTATTTAGACTTGAAAATATCCTTTTAAACCCTAAACAACTCAAGTTCAATTGAAATTTTATAACTATTATGCCTTCAACCCCATCAAAGACATAAGAAGGGATAAATTTATTATTTGAGTGAGTAGGAAGCATAGGAGAGCAGCTTCCAAAAAGAAAAAACGACAGTTTGTTGCCTAGACAGTCCCAAATATCTCTTGATATCTTTGGAGCATCATCTTCAGCCTCCTGGCCAAGCATTTTTCACAGACTAAATTGTGCAACAGGAAATAAGTATTTTCCCATTCTGTCTCTGCAGAATCATGATATCAACTTACCTGCATTTAAGCTCTGGTCCATCTTTGGACTGTATATAGTCTGTTGAGAGAGCAGAGGCATTTTTGCCCAATAGGAACTATCTCCTCATGGGAGATTTCTTTTTGAGGAATTATCTCCTGATGGGAAATTTCTTTTTGATGCTCATTGTCTTCTTCCAAGTCAAATGGGAGCTGTCAGGAGCTTACTGTCTTAAGTCAAACAATTCTTAAAATAATAAAAACAACTTTAAATGCCACTTTCTGTATGCCTCTGAGGGTTTTGAAGACATCTACTATTTTATTTATAAATCTATCATCTATCTATCTATCTATCTTTGAACAAGCAAACTGTATATTTTAACCATTTACTATCTGTTTAACCTATTAAGTCTATTTCATGATAAATTAAGACTAGTATTTGACATGACCAGAAGCTTGACTGGCCAGCAATCAACCTGTAATACCCAGACTCCTACGCAGATTTCAATAGCAACCCATAAAAGGATTGGAAGTAAACCTGTACTTTTAAATGAGTTGTATAGGCACAATATATTATATAACAGTTGAAATATACATATTATGTGTCTAAATACAAAATTCTATACCAATGAATCAAAATTTAACCGTATTTTTGTATCAGTATATAAAATTTTATACCAATGTATCAAAAGATAACCTTATTTGAGAATAACAATAGTTTTGAGTTTCAGAGCAGATTCAATAATCTATCCTTATATCTTATCATTTCTATATTATATACATATATTCCCCCTCTTTTTCTTTTCAATTCTTTTCCCCCATATAATAGAGAAAGAAGGATAGAGAAAAGAAAAAGAGATCTCCAACTCTAACTTTCTATACCTTGCTTAACAAGACCATATAACAATTTGTAACCATTCCCCCTAAACAACATCTATCATCCACCCCACTTTTTGGGAATGGGACGTCACTCTCTTAAAACTGCTTCCTGCTAAATTGGGATGAAGAAAACCTGTTTAGGGGCCCAAATAAAATGTAAAAAATGGTTAAGCAAGTTAATTGTAACATTTCTTGTCCAGTCTCTATGTGCTCAACAATTTGATGTCCTGAGCAGTTTGTAGTTCGAAGTTGGATTTTGGGTAGGAAAGTTCAGGGCTTTATTGAAGTCCTGTTTGGAACAGTTTTTGAGGCTAGGCAATCTCAGCAAGCTGTTTGAAGTTGTTCTTGATGCAGATTTTGGAGGAAACAGCTATTGAGGCAGTCTATGACGCTGGATCATTTGGGTTACTTATCTTGTCTTCTTTGGACTCTGGTCCCTTTTTTTCTGAAAATATATAATTTCTCACAAGTAAGATATAGTTCTGCAATTACCAAAATGCCTTGGATGTACAGGATGCACAAATCAATTAAGGAATATCTTCTGTTCTTTGAACAGAAGAAAGACCTTTGTAAGTCTCCATTCATGCCATATAAAAACATGACACGTAATAGTTTTACATATATGCTATATATAATCTATTTTAAATTGAAAATACAGTATAAGACTGTATGGAGTTTAAGTATGCTCCTCTACAGTTGACATAAATTATTAATGATTAAAACAGGTTTATTCTGTGTTGTTCTGGCTTTTTGTAGATTAGGTTGGCCTCAAACTCAAAAGGAACCAATTTGTCTCTGTCTTTGTCTCCCATGTTTTGGGAACAAAGGTATGCATTTATATTTTTTCTTTCCTTTTCTCCTTTCTTTTTTTTTTTTTTTTTTTTTTTTTTTTTTTTTTTGGTTTTTCGAGACAGGGTTTCTCTGAATATCTCTGGCTGTCCTGGACTCGCTTTGTAGACCAGGCTGGCCTCGAACTCACAAAGATCCGCCTGCCTCTGCCTCCCAAGTGCTGGGATTAAAGGCGTGCGCCACCACCGCCCGGCTCCTTTTCTCCTTTCTTTGGAGATTTAATTTCTATGTGGATATATCTATCCTTATTGAGACAGGGTTTCTCTTTGTGGCTTGGGCTGTTTTGATTTGCTCTGTAGAGCTCTGTAGATTAGATTGGCCTCGAACATACAAAGAACCTGTTTTTTTCCTTGTCTCCCAAGTTTTGAGATCAAGGTATGAACTTAAATAATTGAATTACCCTTATTAAACAATAACATTAATTAAAACATTTTGTATTAGTTTGAGTTCCAATTCTTCCATGGAAACTCCATTCTTAAGAAGATTGGTATAGAATAGCATGATATGCTAATTTATGTTAGCTTTTCTTAACTGTTGGCTGTGGGAGGCATGCAGTTTGCATGTTCTTCCCCAGCCTAACTCTGGGTCCTTACATTGATTAACAGAATATCTCTTTCTCTCTCTTCTTCTTCTTTTTTTCCCCAGACAGGATTTCTTTGTGTATCCTTGTCCTGAACTCACTTTATAGACCAGGCCAACCTTGGTGAAGGTCAGGGATCCACCTGTCTTTGTTTCCCAAGTGCTGGGATTAAAGGTGTGCACCATCACGCCCAGCGATTAACATAACTCTTTTAGGGGAAAAGTGTCTACCTTAGTGGGAGCCCCACACCTAAGGAGACTGGCTTGTGACCCCTTTCTCTTTACGTAAATTTAAGATTATGTGTATTATCCACTAGATCAGTAAGGATATTATTAAACTTAACATCAAGGGAAAAAAATGTGTCATTTTTGAATTCTAGACTGTCTTTAGTAAGCAGCCTTGTCTTATCAGCAGGTTTCCCGCCCTGCCTTCATTGTTTAAAGCAAGCTGGTCTAGAATTCAGAGATCTGCCTGTTTCTTCCTCTAGTGTGATGGGATTAAGGGATTAAGGGATTAAGGGTGTGTGCCAGTACCACCCTGCTCAAATATTTCACTTAAAGCCTAGATTTTAGTAACTCTGTAACCTAGAGAGCAACTTTGAACTGTAGTGACAATTCGAAATCTGCCCAAAATCTTCAAAAATCTCTTATGTTTTAGCAATGCCAAACCAGAAAAATATCCTTTCTACCTCCCGATACAGGAAAATCAAAGACATCTAAACAATAATCAAGCAAAGAAACAACATTCCAAAAGCCTTGGCATGTCTAACCATGCCATCCCATGCTGCAATTAAAGCTTTGTTTGTTATTCCTTAGAATCTATTTTTGGCTGCATTTCACTGGTGGACCGATACCAGAAACTCCTGACAGGCACCTAGTACCCAGGGAGCTCTTAGCTCCAGCTGTCATCAGTTTTGTATTATCTATCGGGAAGGGCCTCCCTCCTTCGTCCATTATCATTGTTGGCAATTTAGCATTCCATCTGTAAATTCTTTCCTTTAAGACTATCCTAGTCTGAACTTTCTCAAAAAAGATATCCAGAACCACAATTGTCAGGGTAAAAATCATTTTGCATGCTAAGAGGAACAAACTCAATTGGAATCCAAACATATTGAGACATTATGAATTCCTCCATTTTTAATCTAGGTGGTTAATTTGACTCTCAAGCTCTGTTTAGAAGGCTGCCAGTTTTTTAGTACATGAGGAGAGGTAAGCCTTAGCTCTCTGCCTTTGCTGCAAGGCAACAGCTTTTGTTAAGGTAGCCGCACCTTTGAAATGCATTTGGGTTTGGCTCCCCCCTCTTTGGCTAGGAAACCAGCTTTCACCTGGGCCTTCTCAAACTGTAAGCATGGATTCTAATTGCTGTAGTTGGGTGCCATTTTTGTAAAAAAAAAAATGGCTAATAAGTTATTTAACAGTATTTAGTTTATTGTTAATTGGTTCGGTGGTTCTTAATCCTTAACCCACCATTATAAATGAATACACACAGACACCACATGGATTTTAACAAGCCTTGGCCTGAATTGAGCAATCTCGGGTCACCTAAGCTAACTCTTAATTCTATTACCCAAATATGACCCCATATGTCCCCTTGGACTGCCATTCTCCAAAATATGCCGATGTTCCTGGCCATGTGGAATGAGGTTCTTCTTTCTAACCCATGATGTGTTTCCTCCTTCCTGCTTCTGGCTGGAATGCCTTAATCCTCTGTCTAAAGTGCAGGCTTCCTGTTCTAATCTCAGGAAGTCCTACCTTTCTCTGTCTTTGCCCAGTCTCAGGCCTCAGCATTTATTTTAACCAATCAGAGTCAATGTAAGTAACAGACAGCAAGCAGGACCAATTAATTAACATTTAGAATGCTTAACACTGCCCCATCATAAATCTCCTTATGAGTTATCTTAGGGTTTCTTTCTTTTTCTCCCCCCCCCTTTGGTTTTTGACACAGCATTTCTCTGTGTGGCCCTAGCTGTCCTGGACTCACTTTGTGGATCAGGTTGGCCTTGAATTCAAAGAGATCTGCCTGCCTCTGCCTCCTGAGTGCTGAGATTAAGGGCATACACCACCACCACATCCGGCTTAGAGTTTCTATTGCTTGGAAGAAACACCATGACCACAGCAACTCTTATAAAGAAAAGCATTTAACAGGCTGGAAAGGTGGCTCAGCAGTTAAGAGCACCAACTGCTCTTCCAGAGGTCCTGAGTTCAATTCCCAGCAACCACATGGTGGCTCATACCCATCTATAATGAGATCTGGTGTCCTCTTCTGGTGGCAAGTGTACATGCAGAAAAGCATTTAATTCTGGCTGGCTTACAATTCAGAGGTTTAGTCCATTATCATCTTGGCAGAAAGCATGGCAGCATGCAAGCAGACAGGGTGGTGCTGGAGAAGTAACTGAGAGTTCTACATCTTGATCCACTGGCAGCAGAAGGAGACTGTGTACCACACTGGGTGTAGCTTGAGCATATGATATCTCAAAGCCCGCCCCCGCAGTGACACACTTCCTCCAACAAAGCCACATACCCTAATAGTGCCACACCTTACGGGCCAAACATTCCAACACATGTGTCAATGGGGACCATTCCTACTCAAACCACATGAACTATCTTCAGAAAACAAAACAAAAAGAATTATAAAGTGAGATGTTATCAATAGCAAATCCCAAAATCTGGATTCAGTAACCTCAGTCCCTGAACTCACTGGTGTTAATGTATTATTGCGTGTCCTGAGAAAGAAAAGCCTAATTCTCATTTCAAATACTGCTGTAGAGAAAATTTAAACAAGGAGATTATTCTATAATGCAGAACTAAGGAACATAATAAAGGATTTTTAAAATTAATTAATTTATTTTATATATATGAGAGCTCTATCTGCCTGTACCTCTGCATGCCAGAAGAGGGCATCAGATTTCATTATGGATAGTTGTGAGCCACCATGTGGTTGCCTGGAATTGAACTCTGGACCTCTGGAACAGCAGACAGTGCTCTTAACCACTGAGCCATCTCTCCAGCCTGTGATAAAGGATATTATGGCATGTGTACTGTAGAAGGCCTATGATCCCAATACTTGGGAGGAGGAGGCAAGATCAGGAGTTCAAGGCCAACTTCTGCTACACAGGGAGTTTGAGGCCAGCCTGGGTTATAAGAGAACCTGTCTCAACAGCAACAACAAAGGATGTTTCTCAAAGACAATAAGCATGGTCAGCTAAGAGCTCACTCCTCTCTGACAGGAATCTCACCGTTCCCACAATTAGACAGATGCTACAGTCAAGAGACTGTGTCTGCCTCTTGTCTTCTCCACTTAGCCTTTGTATCATGGTCCATCACAAGCAAATGCAGCCGTGGACAGAGGAGGCTCATAAACACTCCTCCAGGACTCCTGGAGGTCGAATGTAGCCACTTCATGTGAGTCTCGGGTGCCACGCCCCAGAGAGTGTGTGACTAACTTCCTTCGGGGGAAGCGCCAACAGTTTGAAATGTAAAAACAAATGGAGAACCAACGGCTGGACTGTGGTGTTTCTGGTTTCCTTTCCGACATTCCTTACTTTCTCCTTTCGAGTAACATTTGTTTTATGCAGGTGTTCTTTCCTGCTCTCCTCGGGGACAGTGTCCTTTCCCTCCTTCAGAAGGGGTTTGGTTCCTATTGTGCCTGAATGCTAGGAGACGTTCTGGGGGATTCCGGAAAGTTTTATGGACACAAAGAAAAAGGAAAGTCGGGGAATTCCACAGACCCAGCACCTGCAGACCTCAGGTGCGCTATAGCAGATTCCTAACCTGTGGGTCACAAGCCCCTGGGGTCGCATGTCAGATATCCTGCATATCAGATATTTGCATTACAATGCATAACAGTAGCAAAATAGCTATGAAGTAGCAACGAAATAATTTTTATGGTTGGGGCTCACCACAACATGAAGAACTGTATTAAAGGGTCGCAGCGTTAGGAAGGTTGAGAACCACTGCTCCATTACCTGCCCTGAAGACGGTTCAAGCAGGTTAGAAAACTCCCCTACTTTGTGATAACACAGATGAATTATGGAACCAAACAGGGGGTAAGAAGTAAATCGTTTCTTCCCAGGGTTAGTTATGCTATGTGGAAAATAAGCTAGAGCTTTCTGTTCCAATTGCCCATACTCAGACTTCTCCCTTAGTGTTTTGTTTGCTAATCTCAAATCTTTTATCAGCCCAGGGGGAGAGAAACCTGGCTCTCAGCGTGGGCCGAAGAGAATGGAGCAGCAGCGCCCCCTATGGCTGATCTGTAGAATAGTAAGAAAACACTGACCCCTGCACACCTACCTAGGAGAGTGAACCTCAAAATAGTTGGGATCTTCAAGAGGTTATTACAATGTCATTTTCCTTAGACCACTACCTTCTTTTAGCACCATGGGGTTACAGCCCATGAGTGGAAGTGGAAAGAAAACACAGGCGGAGGATAACCACAAAAATTTGTATGCGTACTTAATAATTGTATGATATATCTAACCATCTTGGAGGGCCAATTTGGGGTAACTATCATATCTTCATAACTCCAAATATCATCCTTTGTTTTTAGGAACATTTAACATATCTATTCTGAAGCATACAAAGTATTTCTATTTTCAAGATTTATTATTTTTGCATATGTGCATGCGTGTCTTTGTGAATGTATGCCATGTGTATGCATGCCAGCAAGGCCAGAAGAGGGTGTCCAATCCCCTGGAGCTGAAGTTACAAGCAGGTATGAGCTATGTGGGTGCTGAGAAACAAACTCTGGTTCCTCTGGAAGATCTGAGCTATTATACACACACACACACACACACACACACACACACACACACACACACACCTGATAGAATGAATATACATTCTAAGGCAGTTTATTATTGGCTTACCTGATACGAGTTGAGTCATCCAATAGTGGCTATCCACATGCTGTCCAGAGACTAAGAACCCACGAGGCTGGATGCTGAGGATCCAAGAGCCTTGTGGCTTAGTCTTCAGCTCACATTGAAAGACCAGAACCTGGGCTCTGACAGCAGCAGTGGCTGGCAGTGGTGGCAGCAAAGAGTAGATGCTCATGCTCCAGCAGCAGTGAGGGTAAGAAAGCAAAGAGCACTGCCAGACATATTTCTCTTCAGACATATATTTGGGGAAGGATCTTCACCACCAGCACCCTTGGTTAATCGTTCCTAGAAATAACCTTTACAGACATGCCCAGTTAATTCCAGATTTGGATCAACATGACAATCAACATTAATTGTCACAACTGGGTGGTGGTGGTGGTGCATGCCCTAAATCCCAGCAATTGGGAAGCAAAGGCAGGAGGATCTCTGTGAGTTAGAGAAGCCAGTCTGGTCTCCATAGTGAGTCCCAGGACAGACAGGGCTATAAAGAGAGACCCTGTCTCAAGAAAACACTTGATTATTTCTTTGACTATATTCAGTACTCCGTCACCTTTTGTTCCTCCTCCCTCCTCCTGTCGGTCCTCCTCTTCTGCTTTCATGTCTGTTTTAAGGCTAACTAGTGTGTTCCTGCTTATACATGCCTTCACAATGGTCATGAGAATGCAGACATCTCTTTGGAATGTTGATTTCAACTACTTTGGGAACATAACCCAAGAACAGGATTGCTGGATTGTCTATGGCTATTCTAATTTTATTTTTATTTTTGATTTTTCGAGACAGGGTTTCTCTGTATAACCGCTCTGGCTGTCCTGGACTCACTTTGTAGACCAGGCTGGCCTTGAACTCACAGAGATCCGCCTGAGTGCTGGGATTAAAGGCGTGCGCCACCACCGCCCGGCTCTATTTTTAGTTTTAAGAGGAAAATTCACACTACTCTCCCTGCCCCTGTCTTACCAACTTATTAGTGCCAAACGCATATGAGTTCTCAGTTCTTCACATCCTCACAAAACTTAATATCTTATATTAAGATTCTAGCAAAAAGCTGGGCGTGGTGGTGCACGCCTTTAATCCTAGCACTCGGGAGGCAGAGGCAGGCGGATCTCTGTGAGTTCGAGGCCAGCCTGGTCTACA
>CAJQZJ010001638.1:5266245-5300548 GCA_907164525.1 Lophiomys imhausi
GCAGAGGCAGGCGGATCTCTGTGAGTTCGAGGCCAGCCTGGTCTACAAAGCAAGTCCAGGACAGCCAGAGCTGTTATACAGAGAAACCCTGTCTCGAAAAACCAAAAATAAATAAATAAATAAATAAATAAATAAATAAATAAATAAAACAAAAAGATTTTAGCAAAAGCCTAGTTAAAATTGATAATACAAATTAAACATTGACTGCATACACACATGCACATCAGTTTGTTACTATCTGAAAAAGAAAATTTTATTTTATTTATTTACATATTTTTTTGGTTCTTCTTCTTCTCTGTGTATCCCTGGCTATCCTGAAAAAGAAATTAAGATGAAAATCTCACTTACAATAGCCTAGTAGAATACAGTGTGGTTAGCCAATCATTTACTGCTATGGGATCTATCTATTGGTAACCTTGGAAGCATGACTAAATGTAAGATTATATAGATAAATGAGAAGATCAGTTGTCTATTGAAATATTCCCTTCAGGTTAGAGGCTCATTAAGACTCGAGGTAGTTGGGCGTGGTGGCGCACGCCTTTAATCCCAGCATTTGGGAGGCAGAGGCAGGTGGATCTCTGTGAGTTCAAGGCCATCCTGGTCTACAAAGTGAGTTCAGGACAGCCAGGGCTACACAGAGAAACCCTGTCTCAAAAAAACAAAAAACACCCAACAACAAAACAAAAAACAAAGACTCAAGAAGTAAACAAAAATACAGGAGTCACTAGACCTCTCTGAGGGTAACCATTGCTGGAGACACAACTAATCTCCCTGCATGTGGTACAGGGAGCTCCACAGGTACATCTCTCAGATGTGATTGGCCATGATAAGGGCTTTTGGGGATGCAGCAACCTTTGAGTCACCCTCACTTGCTAGCTTTCTTCTTTTACATAGTTTGGGGTCCAGCCTAGAGAATGGTGCCATCCATAGTGGGCTGGGTCAAGTTACAATCAAGACAATGAAATGCTCACAGGCTAACCTGATCTACATTTCTCAACTGAGACTCTCTTCCCATGATTCCAGGTTGCATTCATGTTGATGTTAAAACTAAGTGCCTTCCTTCCTCAGCCTCTCAAAGAGCTGGAATGAATTATAGGCCTGAATCAAGCTCAGCACCCTAGGAATTCCTTAATTTGATCTAGTTGACCTTTTTTTGTTTTATTTTTTGGGCCTGAGTTTCTCTGTGTAAGAGCCATGGTTGTCCTGGATTTGCCTTGTAGACTAGGCTGGTCCCAAACTCAGAGGTCCACCTGCTTCCCTAGTGCTGGGTTTAAAGGCATGTGCCACAATGCCTGGCCATTCTAGTTGACTATTAAAACTAACCATCCCTATACAAAAAAGAACCCTTAAGCTGGAGAGATGGCTCAGAGGTTAAGAGCACTGGCTGCTCTTCCAGAAGTCCTGAGTTCAATTCCCAGTGGCTCATAACTATCTAAAATTAGATCTGGTGCCCTCTTCTGGCCTGCAGGCATACATGCAGATAGAACACCACATATATAATAAAGAACCAAAAAACAAATAAAGAAAAAAAAAGAACCCTTATCTTGTATCTAAGAATCAACTAAAAATACTTAAATTTAAGACCTAAAACTAGCCAAGTGTGATGACACATGCCTATTAAAGGATTAACCCAACACTCAGGAAGCAGAGGCAGGCAGATCTCTGTGAGTTCGTGGCTAGCCTGGTTGGTCTAAAGAGCTAGTACTAAGACAGCCCGGGATACATGGAGAAACCCTGTTTTGAAAAACCAAAACCAAAAACCCAAACAAAAAAAACTAGCCCACCCCCAACCTACTAAAACAGGAGAAATTTCATGACAGTGGGTTGAGCAGAAATTCTCAATATGACTCCAAAACATAAGCGCATGCCCTTATACCAGGGCTCGAGTACTATTTAAGACAATCAGGGCTACATAGCAAAGATCCTGTCTAAAAACAAAAACAAATACTCATGTCTATAATCCAAACAATACAAACTAAAGCCCAGTGATTGTTTATATTATTTATTAGATTGTATCTAATAGTCTCCCATAGTTTTTAAAGCCATGAACACATTTTGGTATATAGCCTCTGTATCCACAGTAAATGTTGAGTGACTTTTCCCCTGAGTATATGACAAGCAAGTGCTTTAAAATCAATATATAAGCCTGGCCTGGTGGCACATACCTACTATTCCATTAACTCAAGGACAGTCTAGGCTACTTAGCAAGACTGTCTTCATGTAAACAAAATATATATAAAATCATCCACGATGACATACGCTAGAAGAAAGTGTTTGCATAGCAAAAGGCATTCAGTTTATACTTTCAATTGCTTGAAATTTGATTTTATTAGTAAAATTACTAAATGGCACAGAGCCATTCAGAATATCTCCAAAGATATTTCCAGGATGTTCTTGGATATCCAGTCCATGGACAACTAAGTCTATTAAAAACAGCAAAGTGTCTGCAGGCAAACTATAAAGCACCTTTCTAAAACATCTTTAGGTTCCTTTTTTAAACACTATTACGTAAATACTACCTTAAAAAGTTGTCAGGACAAGAAGAAAAGTCCAAACATGTTCTATGCAGAGTTCTCCGAAATGTTTTTGCCTCATGGGCGTGGAATCTCTGACTATGGAGAGCAACTATTTGTTTTGGAAATTTTTTTTCCTTTTTTTTGAGACAGGGTCTCTCTCCGTGTAGCCCTGGCTACCGAGGAACTCATTCTGTAGACCAGGCTGGCCTGGATCCCACCTGCCTCTGCCTCCCGTGCTGGGATTAAAGGCGTGCGCCACCACACCTGGCAGAAAAAATTCCTAAACTTGAGTTTGCTTATGCTAGCATGGCAAGGAATGAGAAAGTATAATTAGAAATTGGGGTGGGTTAGCTCTGGTAGTGCGTGTGAGCAGAGTAGCTTGCATTCCAGTGGTTTAAACTGAGATATTCCTGGTCAGGCTGGCGGTAGTACTGGGAGTAGAAGAGGTCTTTCCCCAGGAAGTGAGACGGAGAGAGCCTTTGGAGAACAGCTTCGCTGAACTGGTAAGTCAGCTTTCTCCGGATTTTCGTGATCTCCCCAGTTCTGGCATAATTCCTCAGGGCTCTGGCCATCTTCTGGTAAGTCATGGTTTTTCGGTTGCCTTTTCTTTTTCCCCAAAGTTCAGCAAGCTTTTCTTTGTTTTTTGATACAAACTGGAAGACACCTTTGGTTTTGTCGACCCATTGAATACAAGACATCATCTCCGAATTGCACAGGGATTCGAAAAGGTACTCAAACAGCCGGAGCTTCCTCCTGCCTGTAATGGAGGGGGGGAAAAAGGATATCAACCCCCTTGTGGCTGTCCCCTGAAAAGATTTCCTGAGCCCCAGAAATGAGAGGGGCACTGAGCCTGCTGCACAGTTACTGGCAGGCTGGGAAGATCCATGGGTTCCTTAAAGTTTGCACTGGACCTAAATAACGTGGAAATTGTTAAAAGCTCTTTACTCTTCTCTGGGAGAAAAAAAAAAGCCTGGATCTTCAAGTCTGGAGACTCACTTGAAGACAGTCTTTCCTTACAGTTAAACTTCGACCACACTTTTATATCATGAAACATACAAGGGGCTGGAAAGCAGGCTCAGCTTTTAAAGCTGTTAAAGCACTTGGGCTTGCTTTCTTTTCTAGACTTGGGTTTGATTCCCAGTACCCACAAAGCACACATAGCAGATCATAACCATCTTTTCTTTCTTTCTTTGTTTCTTTCTTTCTTTCTCTCTCTCTCCCTCTCTCTCTCTCTCTCTCTCTCTCTCTCTCTCTCTCTCTCTCTCTTTCTTTCTCTCTCTCTCTCGCTCTCTCTTTCTTGGGACAGGGGTTCTCTGTGTAGTACCCCTGGCTGTCCTGGACTCCCTTTGTAGACTAGGTTGGCCTCGAACTCAGAGATCTGCCTACCGAGTGTTGGGATTAAAAGCATGTGACCACCCCTGGCCTTATAACCATCTTTTAACTCTAGTTGTGCTCTTAAATGTCTCTTCTGTCCTAAAAGTAATAGTAAGGGAATTAGTAGTCATGACATAGATTAAGAGACTAGCTTGGGAGAAGCTGTAAAATGGCCTGAAAATTGAAAAAAAAAAAACTGAAGTAGAAATGCTAAAAAAATGTTTTCATGCCATTGTTCATGAGCAATGGCTAAGGACACTGTCATTTTCAATTATGAAATCAAGTGCGAATGTTAGTGTCTCTCATCTTTTAGGACCATAATCGTTTGCGTCTCAAATTGACTAGCCAGGGAAATTTAGAGGATTTCTGTGGATTGTATGTTCTCCTGGTAATAGAATTCATGAGAGTAGAGTGACAGCCACTTCATGACATCCAAATCAACTTACGTTATACCATATTCCATAGATCTCTCAGTCGTTAAAATGGTCTTGGCTAAATTCTATTTTCCCCTTGAGAAATTAGCATAGTTTATTCCCAAACTGCTTGTATAATTCTTCATTCCCGAATCTTGCTTGTATTGTCTTATGTTTATAAACCGTGAAACTGTTTTCTGAACATGATATGGCTGTTAGACTATCAACTCACAACAGCTGTGGCTACCGATATAAGACCTGCAGAATTTGAGACTACTTACATACACTCTAGCATGGATAGGGAGCGATACATGAGGCTCCATGAGGAGCTATTGGTAGTTTATGGCTGCGTGGGGTGGGATAATCAGATATATTTATCCCTCTCAGGTCTCTGAGGTGGTTGAAGACTAGATAGCTAGAGTCTCATAGTTAAATTTTGAGTTTTTTAGGAATCAAGAGGGTGTTCTGGATCTAAGAAGATGTTTTTAAAATTGTGATGCAAGTTAGGATGGAAGCTGAGTTGGATATAGAACTATAAACTCATGGAGATGGTTAGATAGTAGAATGTTAAAGTCAGGTGCCAAATATGTATGGACTGGACATTGGGAATGTATGCTAAGCCATATAACTCTCATAATTGTGGCCTATTTATTTCGGTTGTTTTTTTTTTTTTTGATTGTTTGTTTTTTGGTTTTTTGAGACAGGGTTTCTCTGTGTATCTCTAGCTTTCCTGGACTCACTTTGTAGACCAGGCAAGCCTCGAACTCACAGAGATCTGCCTGCATCTGCCTCCAGAGTGCTGGGATTAAAGGCATGCTGCCACCACGCCCGGCTTATTTCTGTTGTTTTGTATTGTATTTATTGTTATGAGATTGTTATAAGAGAAAGAGCCATTTTGTTGGACTGAAAGGGGGAGCTGTTGAGGGGAAAAAGATATACCTTAAACTTAAAAAAAAAAAACGAAGGGGATGGGGGGTTGGGGGGGAAGAGGGTGGGAAGATGGGACTGGAGAGGGGAGTAGGGAGGGGATTGAGATGTAACTTGAACAAATTAAAAAAAAAAGTATTACCATCACCAGGTGTGGTGGCACACTCCTTTAATCCCAGCACTTGGGAGGCAGAGGCAGGTGGATCTCTGTGAGTTCGAGGCCAGTCTGGTCTACAAAGCAAGTCCAGGACAGCCAGGATACACAGAGAAACCCTGTCTCAAAAAAAAAAAACAAAATAAAAACCCAAAAAACTTACTCTTTTTTTAAGATTTATTTATTTAACATATGAGAGATCTATCTGTATATATCCCTGCATTCCAGAAGAGGGCATCAGATCCCAGTATAGATGGTTGTGAGCTACCATGTGGTTGCTGGGAATTGAACTCAGGACCTCTGGAAGAGCAGACAGTGCTCTTAACTGCCGAGCCATCTCTCCAGCCCCCAAAAACTTATTCTACAGATTAACTTATTGACTTATTCTACAGACTCTTTGATCTAGATAAAATGCAATATATTGTCTATTGATTTAATATACAGTATTTGCAGAGAGTTCCAAGCTAAAAGACAGTTTGGTACTATAGGTACATGAAATATTTCTCCATAGAGGGAATGGGCTATGTAGAAGAATATCTATAATACTAAAATACTGGGACAAACACCATGGTAGAAATATAAGGTGGTAAGAAAACTGAAAATGTAGCAATCAATAGAATATGAATATCAATAGAGAGAGTCCAGGACAGCCAGGAGTACACAGAGAAACCCTGTCTCTAAAAAAACAAACAAACAAAAAAGGGTAAAAAATTAAAAAAAAAATAACCATCAGTAAGTTGCCTATGTTCTAATAAATAACCCAACACCCTTGGAATGGTTCAATTCATGTTGTTTTAAAAGATTTTTCTTGGGATAGAGTCTAGCATGTATCCTAGGCTTGCTTCAAACTTGCAATCCTTCTGCCTCAGTGCTGGACCTAGAAGCAGGTACAGCCTTGGTCAGCTAGAAGATAAATACTTACAAATATAATTCTGAATTCCATCCAGAATGGCACTATGATCACTGCACTCAGGACACTGAGGCAGGGTTGCAAGTTTGTAGATAGTTTGGTCTACATAGTGAGTTCCAGGCCAGTCTGGGCTACATAGTGAAAGAAAAGAGGCAAAAAAAAAAAAAAAATGGAAACACACATAACATCCCTTTGAATCCATGTCAGGAGTGTCACAGCAACATACCTTTTCCTCCCTTTTGCTGGAAGAGGGAGGCTTGTACCAGCTGGCTTTCAGTTATGTTCTGCAGGGACTGATGGGAACTTCCTTCCAAATACAAGTCCACAGAACCATTCTACATAACAAGACAACATGTTAAGTGTGACTTTTTTTGTCCTGTGACACCCCCCCCCCCGAATGAGTAGCTGTAGACCAGCGCTAACAAAGTAGTGAATATCTCCTGCATTCTCAAAAGTGCTGCTCCACTGAAGCCAGGTAGCACCCAGGGAACCAGGGAACACCAACCAGGGATGACAATCAAACCAATAGAGAGAAGGCCAAGGGATATAGAGACTAATGTTTGTTTGGTTTCTCCTCCTCTTCCTCCTCTGTCTCTTTTTTCCAGATAGGGTTTCCCTGACTGTCCTGGAACTTCCTCTGTAGACCAGGCTGTCCTCGGCTTCAGATCTACCTGCCTCTGCCTCCCTGCTGGGATAAAAGGTGTGTAATGCCACCCCGCTGCCAGCAGTGATTGTTCCTCTTCTAAGGATGCTCAGTGAAAAAGATCCGAGAAAATCAGTGAAAATCAGGGATGGCATCTCAGAACTGTAACCACAGCACCCCAAGAAGACTAGAGTTAAGAAGGTAAGTAAGGTTGTCAGAGTCAGTGAATAAAAAGTACCAGGCAGCCCATATTTCACTGGGCAATCCTAAAGGGCAAGAGGTTAAAGTTGAAACCAAAATCCCTTCTGGAAAGAAATGGTTTATAGCCAGGTAGTAGTGGCCCATGCCTTTTATGCCAGCAAGTTGAGGCCAGCCCGTTCTACAGAGCTAGTTCCAGGACAGCCAGGGCTACACAGAGAAAACCTGTCTCAAAGAACAAACCAAACCAACAACAACAACAAAAATGCCTGTAGTGGGAAGGGCTAACTGGAAGTCTCACCAAGGAGAACATTCTGCTTGGGACCCTCTTTACCTATCAAGGGCTCCAGATGGTTGCTACATTGTTTCCAGAACTTCCCCAGTTTCTTCTCCCTCCTGCCACTTGCTACCTTATTCTTTCACTCCTATTTACTTTAAACTTCATAAACTCACTCATTCTAACCCAAAAGCACGGCACAGAAAAAAAGCACATCTTTCTCTGTACAGGGGAGTTGATCTCGGATAAGGATACTTACTGTTACATTTCTCCAGTCATAGCGGGGTTCCTCTGTGGGTAGCATTCCATAACAACTAGAATTGCCTCTGATGTGAGGATAATGGTTAATGAATGCCATGTAATTTTTATGTTCTAATTAAAAAACAGAACAGAAAGACATTTCATAAGTCCCAAGTTTACAAGCACACATACATTTACATAAACAAGTCTGTAAGCAGCCCAAGGTGAGATCTATTCTATTGATATTCATATTCTATTGATTGCTGCATTTTCAGTTTTCTTACCACCTTGTATTTCTACCATGGTGTTTGTACCAGTATTTTAGTATTATAGATATTCTTCTACATATTCCCTTCCCTCTATGGAGAAATATTTCATGTACCTATAGTACCAAACTGTCTTTTAGCTTAGAACTCTCTGCAAATACTGTATATAAAATCAATAGACAATATATTGCATTTTATCTAGATCAAAGAGTCTGTAGAATAAGTCAATAAGTTAATCTGTAGAATAAGTTTTTGGGGGCTGGAGAGATGGCTCGGCAGTTAAGAGCACTGTCTGCTTTTCCAGAGTTCCTGAGTTCAATTACCAGCAACCACATGGTAGCTCATATCCATCTATACTGGTATCTGATGCCCTCTTCTGGAATGCAGGGATATATACAAATAGAGCTCTCATATGTTAAATAAATAAATCTTAAAAAAAAAAGAGGGTAGCAGGGAAGTCGACAGCCTAACTCTGCCAAAACAGGGTAGGTAAGTCCTTCATAATCCCTGCTCTACAACAAATGTCTGTCAGAGAAACAGGACCCAAAGGCTGAAGACTGATGCAGGAATGTATGGAGAGAAAATGGGAACTGTCCAGGCAGTCATTGGTATGTCCTTTCTTAGTTTTGGAAGCTGCAGGCCCTGCACTTCCTATATAAGCAAATATATTTATCCCTCTCAGGTCTCTGAGGTGGTTGAAGAATAGACAGCTAGAGTCTCATAGTTAAATTTTGAGTTGTTTAGGAATCAAGAGGGTGTTATAGATCTAAGAAGATACTCTTAAAAGTGTGTTGCAAGTTAGTATGAATGTTGAGTCACATATAGACCTTTAAACTCATGGAGATGGTTAGATAGTAGAATGTTAAAGTCAGGGGCCAAATATGTATAAACTGGTCATTGGGAAGGTACACTGGGCCATTTAACTCTCATAAATGTGGCATATTTATATCTACTGTTTTGTATAATACTTACTGTTATAAGAGAAGGAACCATCTGTTGGACTGAAAGGGGAAACTTCTGGGGGGAAGAGGGTGGAAGGGTGGGATAGGAAGGGGGAATAGGGAAGGGTTTGTTACTGAGATGTAACTTGAAGAAAAAAAAAATAAAGTATTTAAAAAAAATAAAAAAAAGAAAAAGAGGGCTGGAGAGATGGCTCAGAGGTTAAGAGCACTGGCTGTTCTTCCAGAGGTCCTGAGTTCAATTCCCAGCAACCACATGGTAGCTCATATCCATCTATACTGGAATCTGATGCCCTCTTCTGGCATGCAGGGATATACACAGATAGAGCTCTCATATGTTAAATAAATAAATCTTAAGAAAAAAAAAAACAGGGCTGGAGAGATGGCTCAGAGGTTAAGAGCACTGGCTGTTCTTCCAGAGAACCTGAGTTCAATTCCCAGCAACCACATGGTGGCTCACAACCATCTATATTGAGATCTGGTGCCCTCTTCTGGAGTATAGACATATATGCAGGCAGAACACTGTGTACATAGCAAAAATAAATTAAAAATATTTTTAAAAAAGATATAAAGAAAGATTTAAAAAAAGAATGTTGTTTTTTTTTTTTGGTTTTTTTGAGACAGGGTTTCTCTGTGTATCCTTGGCTGTCCTGGACTCACTTTGTAGACCAGGCTGGCCTTGAACTCACAAAGATCCGCCTGCCTCTGCCTCCCAAGTGCTGGGGATTAAAGGCGTGCGTGCGCCACCACCGCCCGGCTTTTTTTTTGTTTTTTTGAGACAGGGTTTCTCTGTGTAGCCCTGACTGTCCTGGACTCACTTTGTAGACCAGGCCTGGTTTGAACTCACAGAGAGAGATCCACCTGCCTCTGCCTCCTGAGTGCTGGGATTAAAGGCATGTGCCACCACCGCCTGGCTAGAATAAGTTAAGAAGGGTAAAAATGCCGGGCGGTGGTGGCGCACGCCTTTAATCCCAGCACTTGGGAGGCAGAGGCAGGCGGATCTTTGCGAGTTCAAGGCCAGCCTGGTCTACAAAGTGAGTCCAGGACAGCCAGGGCTACACAGAGAAACCCTGTCTCGAAAAACAACAAAAAAAAAAAAAAAGAAGGGTAAAAATATGCATTCTTCCATGCAGACTAAGTCTTGGGTGAGGGGAAGTCCTGAGAGATATATTGTAACAGTTACAAAGCTTTTTCTGGGCTGAGGAGATGATTCAATGGGAAAAGCACTTGGCACATAAGTATAAAGATGAGTTCAGATCCCCAGAACCCAGGTATCACTGAGTGGATAAAGACATGTCTGTGGGGCTGGAGAGATGGCTCAGAGGTTAAGAGCACTGGCTGCTCTTCCAGAGGTCCTGAGTTCAATTCCCAGCAACCACATGGTGGCTCGCAACCATCTATAATTAGGTCTGGTGCCCTCTTCTGGCATGCAGGAGTACATGCAGATAGAACAGTGTATACATAATAAATAAATAAATCTTAAAAAAAAGACATGTCTGTGGCAAGATGAAGGGTAAAGTTAGAATCCCCAGAGGTACTTATGCCAGCTAGCCTGGTAGAGGCAGGTTGAGACTCTGATTCAAACAGAGTTGGAGTCAGCAATGCCACCCACGCCTCTGACCTCCATACTGTAACTATGGCACAGATAATATACATGCATTACACACACACACACTTAGGAAGATTTTCCTGAAAAGTCAGGATGATATAATAAGCAAATGGTATGCAGACTTTATCTTTATTCTCTTATTGAGACAGAGTCTAGCTACCTCTCAGGCTGGACTCAGTTCCACATCACTTTTTTTTTTTGAGACAGGGTTTCCCTGTGTAGCCCTGGCTGTCCTGGACTCACTTTGTAGACCAGGCTGGCCTTGAACTCACAGAGATCCGCCTGCCTCGGCCTCCCGAGTGCTGGGATTAAAGGCGTGCACCACCATGCCCAGCTCCACATCACTTTTTAAAAGTTATTGTATGTATATGGGTGTTTTGGCTGCGTGTTTGTCTGTGTACTACCTGCAGGTGTCCATATGTGTGAGTGTACACATGTGTGGCAGCCAAAGTCAACCTCAGATATCATCCTTTGACAGCCTTGTTTGTTGAGACAGGGTCTCTTACTAGCCTAGAACGCATCAATGAGTGTGCTGGCTAGCCAGGAAGCCCAGGGAACCCCTGCTTCTCCAGCTTTGCAAGTCTATTAGACTTCCGTGCCTATAATTCTTACATATGTATGTGACCAACTATCCATATATGTGCCAAGACATGAGAGTGAATGACTTATCTTTACCTGGGGAGTATTGGAGTTCTCCAATAGAATGCTGTTTCAATACCTCAAAGGCATCTTCAAATGCTTGACCTAGCCCTTCTTGTTCAATGTAACCTTGTTGCCACAGTGGGGAAATGCAGGAGTTCTGAAATGATTAACAACATTTAATGTTACTGTTTTGTTTGTTAGTGAGTTTCAAGTTCAGCACCATGGACATAGTAGACTGCCTAAGTTTTTGTTGCAGGATGCTTTTCTTTGCAACATAGGAGAATGCTCACCAGCTTCTTGGGCTCTCCCTACTTACGTAATACATCCATAGTCATGACAATCAAAAGTGGTTCTGTAGCTGGAAGAGCAACTTTGTGGGCTCCTTCCAACCTTTTATCCCTCTGGTTTCATTAAATGAGAAAGAAAGGATATAGGGAAGAGATCTAGTTTCTTTCTTGTTTCTACTTTGAGTATAACAAATAAATCGAAACCAACTCCTCTGAACGACCAACAGTCACCGACCTCACCTCTGGGGCCCTACCATTTATTTATATACCCTCTGAAAAAAGTTCCCAGAATTCCAAATGTCACACAATTGCAGAAACTATCTGCAGCTGGTAAAACAACCACACAAGGCACCAGGCAAATCACAGTCAGCTGCTGCAAAGCCAACAGCCCCAGATCCCCACACCTGGGATTAAAATGAAAACATATTCTTGTGATATTTCTGTGGTTATTATTTTTTAAAGAAAACAAAATTCCAGAATTCTCACTACATGGCTCGGATGTCATCAAACGTGAGAACCATTTTCCTAGTTTAGTATTAAAGTACTGACCTTTTAGCCTGGTGCTCATGAAAATTATCTTATAGCATAAATTATACTATAAAAATCATGAACTTTTTTATATAGTATAAAATTTTATATGGCATAATAAACAATTATGGGTTCAGTCCCCTGCACCAGAGAGGGCATAAACAGAGCACAGCAGCACATGTCTATCTATAATGCCAGCTCTTAGGATGCAGAGGCAGAATGATCGGTGCCTTATCAAAGTCATCCCTCAAAGCACAGCAAGTTTGAGGCCAGCCTGAGATACATGAGACCGTGTCTCTCAAAAAGGGAAGAAAATTTAGATTCAAAAATTAAGAATAAAGATTTTTTTTAATGCCGACTGACCATTGTTCATTAATTGAGGAGTCTTAGGTTGAGGAAGAAACTCGGTCGTAAAGCCTTGTTCACTGGCTCACACGAGGCTATGGGTTCAGTCACCAGTTCTGGGGGAAGAAAAAGACCAATAAAATAAAATCACAATCCCGAATAGGTTTAACATTTGTTATTTGTTTGTTTTGTCTTTTTTTTTTTTGAGACAAGTTCGGTAGCCAAAAATAATTTCCAACTCATGGCAATCTTCCTACCTCAGCCTCTTGAGTGCTGGGATTACCGACATGCCCTTAAAACAAAAGCAATTTTTAATTTAATTCTAAATGAACAGATCTTGTACAGAAAATTGTTGTTGTTGGTTTTTTTTTAAATGCTATAAATGCAAGATGCTATCATCTGAATTCTTTCATGGGAACAAATTTTCTTCTGTAAAAGTTCTTACAAATTCTTCATTGTTCTATCATTGTGTGCATGTACACACAAGCATGCACATGTGGCTGCTCACGCGTGCCTGTCTACATAGAGGGAACAGAAGCTGATGATGCCAAGTGTCTTCCTCTCCCACCCTCTTCCTTACATAATGAAACAGGATCTCTCCCTTGAGGCTCAGAGCTCGCAGATTGGGTCTAGTTAACCAGTTTGTGCTGATTCTGCCTCCCAAGTGACACTGTCTCAAGACTACAGGTGGCCACCACACCCCGACAAGCGGTTTGGAGTACTGTGGTAAAAACACCATGACCAAAGCAACCTGAGAGAAAAGGGTTGATATCACTGAGGTATGTCAGGGCAGGAACTAAAGCAGAGACTTCTTTATACAACTCAGGTGCCGAGGGTGGAGTCCTGGCACATCAGTCACTAATTAGGAAAATGATGCCCCGACTCGCCTAGAGGCCAGTCCAATTGAGGCATTTTCTCAAATTAAATTTCTTCTTCCCAGATGACTCTAGCTTGTGCCCAGACAACAACAACAAACCACTAAACCAGCACATCAGTATTTTCCATGGGTTCTGAAGATTCAAACTCTGGTTCTCATGTTTACAGTGTAAGCATTTTTACCTGCAGAGCCAGACTCAGCTCCTATAACTTTTTTTAATGTTTATTTATTAATTCAAGTTACGTCTTCATCACAGCCCCCTCCCTCCTCCCCTCCTGGTCCCATCCTCCCTCCCATAATTTTTTTTTTTTTTTTTTTTTAGTTTTTCAAGATAGGGTTTCTCTGTGTATCCTTGACTGTCCTGGACTCTCTCTGTAGACCAGGCTGGCCTTGAACTCACAGAGATCCACCTGCCTCTGCCTCCTGAGGGCTGGGCCGGCCCTATAACTTCTTAAATGTGAGAACAGCTAAAGTTAGTCACCCTCACTGCTTACTCAACTGATAAAGAGAACACAGAAATATCAGGAACAACATATTTAAGAATTCTGATTATTTACTTTATAAACTGGGCATGGTAGTGCAAGCCTGCAGTCCTACCCAGCACGCTACTATACTAACACTCAGAAAGCTAAAACAGGAGGATTACCTCAAGTTGGAGTCGGTGGCCAGCCTGGCCTATCTAATGAGACTCTGTCTCTCCCCATCCCCAAATGCTTATAACTTAAAAATTTTGAAATTTAAAAATTTCACCTTAGCACTCCCTTACCGTTTATAATAGTGAGCTTTAGGAGATGAAAACCCAGACATTTTCATCTTCAGAGACTCTGCTACATACATGTCGTTTATTCAGCCAGGTGTGGTGGCTGGTGTAGAATTCCAGCCCTTAGAAGGCTGAGGCCATAAGGGTCTCTGAGTTAGATGGTATTTCTTATTCTCAAGAAAGAATATGATTCACATTATCTACTTTTAAAAAATCCCCTTTAGGAGCCGGGCGTGGTGGCGCACGCCTTTAATCCCAGCACTTGGGAGGCAGAGGCAAGTGGATCTCTGTGAGTTCGAGGCCAGCCTGGTCTACAGAGCAAGTCCAGGACAGCCAGGGCTGTTACACAGAGAAACCCTGTCTCGAAAAACCAAAAAAAAAAAAATCCCTTTCAGTTACTTATATTTTCTCTAAGACAGTTGTCACAGAGGTGAATGCCTTAAAGTGTTCAATACCCATGTAGTTTGCTGAATAGTGTAACAAACAAGGTCACATAAATAAAGCTGTGGGGGTTTAACACAGACTATCATTTTACAACCAGTTCTTAACCTATAAACGCAGGTGACAGATATTCTTTTGATCACTTAAGGTTTAGCATTTAATACTGAATAGTACAGTGATAATCATGTCACAACACATCATCTTTGCACCAAGTCACTTAAAGGAAAACATAATATTCATAAATCACAGTTTAGGCTATTTCTTTCTCTGTTTTGACTATGTAGCCTGGCCTAGCCTCAAACTCTTTCTGTAGTCCAGACTGGTCTTAAATTTGTGTCAGCCTCCCAAATGCTGAGATTATAGTTGTGCACTAACTTGCCCATCAGATAAACAGTATCAGCATTAGATAGTTTTTAAAAGCCATCCATGGGACTGGAGAGATGGCTCAGCGGTTAAGAGCACTGGTCACTCTTCCAGAGGTTATGAGTTCAATTCCCAGCAACCACATGGTGACTCACAACCATCCCATAGTGAGATCTGGTGCCCTCTTCTGGTCTGCAGACTGAACACTGTATACATAATAAATCAATCAATCAATCAATCAATCAATCAAAAAAAACAAGCCATCCATGACTTGTAGGCAACCCTGACTTCACTCATTTGTGCTGAAGGTTGCTATCTTTTGAACCAAATATTTAACGACGCTTGGAGTATTTTAGCAGAAGCAAACTCAACAACCTCCAAAACAAGGCGCTTCATGGGTTTAATTACAGTGTGCATTGTGAAGATCCACAGCATCTGTCTGTCTGTCTACCCCTGGCTCGCCTCTCACCTGGGTCTCCATTCCCAGCAACTGATGCTCCAGAGTGTGACCCAACGTGAAAGCAGAAAATGCAGAGGAACAGAGAAAACTTTCCTAGTCTCCCCAATGGCTTAATTCCTTGCAGCTGAACAGACAATGGGACAATAGCCCAAGAAACACTCACCCAAAGGACAAAATGGAGCCACTAATACAAAGGTTTTGGGGAAACATAAGCTGAACACTTACCGGGAAGAGAAAGCTGTGATTATTAGGACTGGAGTTGTTAAGAAGGACGCTATCAAGAACGCACTGGCAGGGTTGCATTAAATAGCTATTTTTAAGGAAGTGCTACAAAGGGGAATTTTTTTAAAAGACACAGTGCCTACAGAATTTCATTTCTTGATGTGGCCAGTAAGACTCCAGGGGCTATTATTTTGAAGGAACATGTAATAGTTTGCATTCTCTGGGCGAAAGCATTAGTATCAAACTCAAGGCCTACCCCCCTACAGTCTCCCATCCTCACCCCCATTCAACTTCTCGGATTTGCTAAGCCCATTCAAAAACAAAAAACAAAAAAAAAACCAAAAACCTCTGGCCTATGTCTCTTACTCTCTCCCCCTTTCTCTCACGTTTTAAAAATGTATCTTCTTTCCCAAGTTTGGACTCAACACTCTCTTCTCTAGACCGAATAGCCTAAGACCTCTTCAAATCAGTCTTCTCATGCTAAACCATATAAAACACATGGGCATTCATTGTAGCCTTCCTTTAAGGCACAGCGTTTTATAACCAGCTTACACCTTAGTCCCCTCAGTTCATTCAAGCAAGAATAAAGGAGACTTGAGATCAGTTAAAGGCACTCATCACCAAGCTCGACAACTTGCATTCTACCCCGGAATCTACACAGCGAAGGAGAGAACTGACTCCTTCACGAGGTGGTATGGCATGGCTGGTCGTGGTATCACACGTGCCCAGTGAGCAGAGGCAGGAGGATCACTGTGAAGTTTAATTTTAAGACCAGCCAGGGCCACATCACAAGATCCTGTCTCAAGAAGAAAGGGTGTTGGCTGGAGATGACTCAGAAGAACACTGGCTGCTCTTCCAGAGAAGACTCCTAGCACCCACATGGGAGCAGCATGTATATAACCGGATGCGCCCCATCTCCTGGCCTCTTTCAGGGCTGCAGAATGGCATCCACGAAGGTGAAACACTCATACATAGAAAATAATGAGAGGGGGTGGAGGATGAGGACGATGAGGATGACGATGAGGAGCAAGAGAAAAGAAAGGTCTAGAAACCTAGGCCATTCTCTTTCCTAACTACACCTAAATAGTTGGGTTTTCTGGTTGGTGCCCTAGCTAGTCACTATCAGGGACTGCAGCCATAAGGTTGCAGAGTAATTCTCTACTTAGCCTGAAGGTTAAAGTGCCTTTTGGTGACTCTATGGAAATTCTGGAAGTGTTCCAGATCTCCCTGGTGCACCCTCCCCTTGCACGCAGTTCACATACCTGTTCAACACGGGCTCCTACTGCTCTGGCATCCTCCCATCCTACCTGCACCAGACCTTCTTAAGAACCTTCCCATTTGGCCGGAGGGAAGCTGAATCAAATTTTCAGTAAATCTGTGGGTGGAGGAGATTAAGAAGGGTGTGTGGCCACCTTTGATATGGAATTTGCTGTAGGAGACTGTCATGCAGATTTAACAAACAGCTCTCTTCTCAAATGTAGAAATTAAAGTAACAAAAATAGAACCCTAATCATTCATGTTGATTTACTCTTATTGAATCCCAAGCCCCACTAGGTCTTCACCAATTATTTGAGACACCCAATGAATTCATTTATTTTATTTGTTTGTTTGTTTTTTGAGACAAGTTTTCTCTGTCTAACAAACCCTGGTTGTCCTGGACTCACTCTGTAGACCAGGCTGGCCTCGAACTCACAGAGATCCGCCTGCCTCTGCCTCCTGAGTGCTGGGATTAAAGGCGTGTGCCAACATGTCTGGCTCAATTTTCATTTTTTTTCATTTCATATATATATCAGGGCTCTTTACTCTGTGGGCCTTGTCTTGTGTCTAAGATCCAAATCTTTGAACAAGTTCTAATGAGAATAAATAATTTTTTTCAACATTTATTTATTTCTTCAAGTTACAGCTCAGTCACAGTACTCTCCCTCCTCCCCCTTGGGCAGGGTAGCACACACCTTTAATCCCAGCACTCCTAGGATTATAGGCAAATCTGTGAGTTCGAGGTCAGCCTGGTCTGTAATGTGAATTTCTGGGCAGCCGTGACAACAAATAGAGACAAACAAACAAACAAATAATAGGTAAGATATAATAACCTCTGGGCCTAGTGACAATACACGCCTGTAATCCTATGTTTACATATCAGAAAGGACTTAAAGTTCAAATCCAGTTTAATCAACATAGCTGAGACCCTGACTCAGCAAATGAAGCCTGGAATCCCAGCACTTGTGCAACTGAGGAAAAGATTGCCGTCATCTTTGAGGCCAGCCTGAGCTACACAGTGAGTTACAGGCCAGTCTGTGCAACATCGCAAGAGCCTATCTTGAAAAACACAGAGTGGAGGGCAGGGAGGACCAATGGGTGGGATGGAGACCTAGCGTATTCAAGAGACAGAGAAAAGGCCAGAGGAAAATAAACATGGGTTGGGGTCAGGAACTGGGAAAGGAGGAATGGATAAGAAACAAAGTTGGGGCCTGGATAGATGACTCAGTGGTTAAGAACACTGGTTGCTCTTCCAAAGGACCCAGGTTCAAATCCCAGCACCCACATGGAAGTTTACAGCTGTCTGTGATTGCCAGGCATAGTGGTGCACACCATTATGGGAGGCAGAGGCAAGCAGATCTCTGTGAGTTCCTGAGGCCAGCCTGCTCTACAAATCGAGTCCAGAACAGCCAGGACTACACAGGGAAACCCTGTCTTGAAATCCCCAAAAGAAAGAAAAGAAAAAAAAAAGAAAGAAAAGAAAAGAGAAATGCAATCTTCCTTTTCTAAGAGCCAGTGGGCATGGAAGACACCAAGGGAATAAGGTCTTCTACATACAACAGGACTAGCACACATATGAACTCACAGAGATTCTGGGATCATGCACAGGTCTAAGCCAGACTGGGGGTTGCTGCTAAGAGAGGAAGTAGAGACAAACCCCTATCCTAACCCGGAAGCTATCTATCTCCAACTAATAACCATTCAAAAAAACTATTTTTCTCCAACAGAGTCTCTCTGGGTTTACAGACCACTCTTAGGGGTGTATAAATCACCACCTCTGCTCAGCAGTAAACAACCAACACAAAATTAGCTCAGTGATATTTTGAGAGGGTTTTTGTCTGTAATACTTGGTCTGATATGGGCTTTGTTTTGTTTGTTTGTTTATTTATTTAGGTTTTTCAAGACAGGGTTTCTCTGTGTAGCCCTAGCTATCCTGGAACTCACTCTGTAAACCAGGCTGGCCTTGAACTCACAGAGACCCACCTGCCTCTGCCTCCTGAATGCTAGGATTATAGGTGTGCACCACCACACCTGGGAATGACAGACAGCTGTCACCTGCCACATGGGTGCTGGGACTTGAACCCTGGTCCTTTGGAAGAACAACCAGTGTTGTGATCTCCCCAGGCCCATTTTTATTTACTTTTTAACCTTATGGGTCTTTTTGATTATATCATGTGGTTTCCAATGTTTCTTTATGAGATTTCTGTGTGTATTAATGTGTATCTCTTGGTGTATATATATATATGTATATATATATATATGTGTGTGTGTGTGTGTGTGTGTGTGTGTGTATATATATATATATATCTCCTGTATTTTTTTCAGATACCTGTTTTCTGATGAGAGAGCATGAAAGGCTGTGGATTTGGGAAGTGAAGACATTCTGTGAAGAGTTGAGGTGGTGTAGAACCTGTAAATAAATAGAATATATTATATGAGGGGCTGGAGAGATGGCTCAGCAGTTAAGAGAACTGACTGCTCTTCCAAAGCACCCCAGTTCAAATCCCAGCACCCACATGGCAGGTCACAGCTGTCTGTAATTCCTGGGCGGGCGTGGGGGTGCACACCTTTAATCCTAGCTCTCTAGGGAGGCAGAGGCAGGTGGGTCTCTGTGAGTTCAAGGCTAGCCTGGTTTACAAAGTGAGTTCCAGGACAGCCATGGATATACAGAGAAACCCTGTCTTGAAACCACCTACCCCACCTTAAAAAAAAAGAATATATTGAATGAAAAAAATCTATTCACAATTTAAAAATAATGAAATAAATAAATACGTTTTTAAAGATCTTACTGAAAACCAAAGAGAAAAACCTCAAAGGTGCTCTATGAGGCTGAAGTACAGGATGTTTTTAACAACTAGAAAATATGTCACAATAATCCTCTTAGGTGAGATGTCAAAGATGTTATTCCTCAAACCCAGGCAAAAGTGGCTCATGCCTTTAATCTCAGCACTGGGAGGCAGAGGTAGATGAGTCTCTGAGTGTGAAGCCAGCCTGATCTATACAGCAAGTTTTAGATTGGCCAGGGCTACAGAAAACCCCTGTATATTCTTCCAGAATCTGTTGGAAGCTTGGAGGTCTTTCCCCAGGAAGACTCTAGCCACGTACCATTTTATTTCCTGTCTTTCTTCACTCTTAAGTTGAGGACTTGCTGTGTTACCCAGTTGGCTTTGAACTCACAATCCCTCCTCCTCAGCCTCCGATGTAGTGGAAGAGTGGCTAAATAAGTTGCCAAATATTTGCTTTGGTGATGGCTGCCGTGTTGGACTTTGGCACTCCGTCGTAGGTGAACCCTTCCACTGTATGTTTAGATTCCTTCTTAGGCTAGAAAGACCCTGTTTCAGAACGAAGCAGCACACCTAACTATGATGTCCATAATACACTAGGTCTGAGAGATGGCTATCTCTGAGGCATGGCCACCCGGTACACATAAAGCAGCAGTTTTCTTTGGACAGAGCCTGCTACAGGGTCAGCACTGCCCTGCAGATCAGAAGTGGTGAGCTGGATAGACAGCTAAGGGCTCCATAGAGAGGCTCCATGAGAGACAGACTCTCTTTTGCAGAAGTTCACTGTCCGCAGTGGCAACAGAGATTATTCTGGAAAATCTTAAGCAACAGTTGTGCTGGTGTCTAAATCAGATGGTGCCCGGCTTCAGGTGGAAGACTGCATTTTCTGAGAATAGGGAACTGCAGAAGCCAGGAAAAGGAAGACTAAGTTCAAGCCATGATTTCCAGTTATGTAAATATTTAGAGGGTTAGAATTTGTTCTTTATCTTTGAAGTAACTGTAGGCTTATTTTATTTTAAAATATTTTTGCCATTTATTTATGTATTATATAACAACATTTCTTCTACTCAGTCAGAAAGTGTGCATTTAGGTGAGAACAAAGTAAGTTCTAGGACAGCCAGGGCTACACAGAAGAATTCTGTCTCCAACCACCCCCCCAAAAACAAAATTTAAGTGCAAATACAATAATATTGGTTCCAAGAAGCTTTTTTAAAATTTAGTTTAGCCGGGCGGTGGTGGCGCACGCCTTTAATCCCAGCACTTGGGAGGCAGAGGCAGGCGGATCTCTGTGAGTACGAGGCCAGCCTGATCTACAAAGGGAGTCCAGGACAGCCAGAGCTGTTATACAGAGAAACCTTGTCTCGAAAAACCAAAAACAAAATTTAGTTTAGTTTTTTTGAGATAGGGTTTCTTTGTGTGTCCTTAGCTGGCCTAGACTCTCTTTGTAGATGAGGCTGGCTTTGAACTCACAGAGATCCACCTGCCTCTGCCTCCTGAGTCCTGGAATTAAAGGCGTGTCACCAAACCCCAGCCCAAGAAGCTATTTTAAAAGCAAAAACTTAGAAACTGCATTTGGAAAAGAATAGATTTTAAAATTATGTATTGGCATTTTTTTTTTTTTGGTTTTTTGAGACAGGGTTCCTCTGTGTAACAGCCCTGGCTGTCCTGGACTTGCTTTGTAGACCAGGCTGACCTCGAACTCACAGAGATCTGCCTGCCTCTGCCTCCTGAGTGCTGATTAAAGGTGTGTGCTACTACGCCCAGCCTTGTATTGGCATTGTTTTTTCTTTCTTTTTTTGGTAGGAAGCAAGGGGAGGACAGCACTACATCATTTTTGACTAGCTAGACAAAATGATTCTAACTGACCTTTAATTGGATTGGTGCCAAGTGGAGCTGTAGCTGGGGATTCTTCAGAACGTTAAGGTAACAAAGTATGAGTAATTAAAAAAAATTTTTTTTAGACAGGGTTTCTCTGTGTAGTCCTGGCTGTCCTGGACTCACTTTGTAGACCAGGATGGCCTTGAACTCAAAGAGATCTGCCTGCCTCTGCCTCCCAAGTGCTGGGATTAAAGGCGTGTGCCACCATAACCAGCAATTGCCCGGCAATTACAGACAGCTGTGAACTGCCATATGGGTGCTGGGATTTGAACCCAGGTCCTTTGGAAGAACAGCCAGTGCTCTTAACCACTGGGCCATCTCTCCAGCCCCGTAATTTCATTTTATAACTAGCATGGAGCCTGAAGACAAAAATGGCTGCAGTTATGCTAAAGGCTAACTAAAGCATGTCTCAACAATTAACTTATTGTTACCTGGATTCAGTTTGTCTCGTACAGGAACCTGGTTGCTACCTGTGTGCGGTTTGTTTCCTGTACCTGGTTACCTGGTTGTTACCTGGTTATGGTTTTTCTTATAAAAAGCCTGCCTTGGAAGCTGACGAACCTCACAGTTAGGCTCTGAGACCTCTGTGACTCTGGTTATGCTGGCCATGATCAGCCTTGGGGTGTTCGTGCATTCAATAAACCATCCACACCTGAGATTGGTGTCTGAGCGGTTTGTGCCGCTATTCTTGTACTATAACATTTGGAGGCACCACCAAGGTTGGACTCTAACATTCGGAGGTACCACCGAGATTGAACTGTAACAATTTTAACAATCACCTTGCTGGGTGGTGGTGGCGGAAGCCGTGGAAGTTGCCACGGCTGTGGCACTGTCTGCAGCATTGTCTGCTGCATTGCCTGCAGCAGTGCCAACCACTCTGTCCGAGGCATTGGCCGAGGCACCGGTCTCTGTGGGGATGGCTCACGCCTCTAATCCCAGCTCTCGGGAGGCAGAGGCAGGTGGATCTCTATGAGTTTGAGACCAGCCTGGTCTACAGAGTGAGTCCCAGGTAGCTATGGCTGTACAGAGAAACCTTGTCTCAAAAAAACAAAAACAAAAACAAACAAACAAAAAAAAAAAACCAAAAGCAAACCAAACCAAACCAGAAAATAAAACAAAAAATGCCACACAAACCACTCAGTCACCAATCTCAGTCAGATATTGATGGTTTACTGAACGCACACCCCAAGACTGATCATGACCAGCATGACCAGGGTCACAGAGAGGTCTCAGAGCCTAACTGTCACTAGACTAACTAGCCAAAATGATGTAGTGCTGCCTTCCCCTTGCTTTTTACATGCGGTGGGTTACCTTATTGTTACCTGGATGTGGTTTGTTTCCTAGACCTGGTTACCTAGTTGTTACCTGGCTATGGTTTCTCTTATAAAAAGCCTGCCTTGGAAACAGACCCATGTTGTCACAGTTAGGCTCTGAGACCTCTCTGTGACCCTGGTCGTGCTGGCCATGATCAGTCTTGGGGTGTGTGTGCATTCAATATACCATCAATTATCTGACTGAGATTGGTGACTGAGTGGTTTGCACAATTATTCTTGGACTATAATATTTGGAGGTTCCATCGAGATTGAACTAAAACATTTGGAGTTCCCACCAAGATTGAACTACAACATTTGTAGGTTCCACCAAGATTGAACTCTAACAGAAAGCCCCAATTCCAAGCCAATCATCTTTTTTTTTTTTTTTGAGACAGGGTTTCTCTGTGTAAAAGCTCTGGCTGTCAGGGACTCTCTTTATAGATCAAGCTGGCCTCGAACTCACAGAGATCCTCCTGCCTCTGCCTCCAAAGTGCTGGGATTAAAGGCATGCACCACCACCGCCCAGCCCAAGCCAATCATCTTAAAATGCTTTGTCTAGCTACCTAGGCACAATGTACCTGGAATAGAATTGATAAGAATTCTTGCTTGTTTAGACACAATGCACATGGGATAGAATTGATTCTTCCTGATTGACTATAATTTTTCCTTTAAAAACTTTCTCTGGGAAAAGCTCAGGGTCACAGTCTTGGTTTCTGAATCCAGACTGTGTCCCTGACTGGTCAGTCTACTTCATCGTTCAATAAACTTCCATCAATCTGAGTCTGTTGTTTGAGTGGCCAGTGCAGGGCTATTCCTGAACGCATAACCCCAGGATCACAACCTTCTTACTCTAGAGATAAAGACTGAAAAGTCTGGTGGCTTGGTGAATTTTCTCTGGATAGAATGAGACAGAACTGGTTTGACAACCTCAGCCGGGCATAGTGACCCACTCCTTTAATCCCAGCATTTATGAAGCAGAGACAGGAAGACCTCTGTGAGTTTGAGGCCAGCTTGAACTACAGAGCAAGTTTCAGGACAGCCAAGGCTTTGTTATAGGGAGAAACCCTGTCTTGAAACAAAACAAAACAAAAAGAGAAAGAATGCAGGGTTTGCTGGGTGGTGGTGGCACACACCTTTAATCCCAGCATTAAGAGGCAGAGTCAGGCAGATCGCTGTGAGTTCAAGGCTAGCCTGGTCTAGAAACTGAATCCAGGACAGCCAGGGCTACACAGAGAAACCCTGTCTCAAATAAAACCAAACCAAAAAGAATGCAGAACTTGGGGGATAGGAGTGTAGTTCAATGACTCAAGGCCTTCTGCTCAACCCAAGTAATGTTAATTAATTAATTTAATTAAATTAATTAGTAATAGGTAATAAATGTAAGGACACAGGGCTAGAGGCAGAGATCAGGAGCAAAATAATTGAGTGTGAGGCCCCTGGATCCAGGAAAACAAAATCCTAGCACAGTACTTAGATATGTATGTGTGTATATGTATCTATACACACATACATATATTCATGCAAGTGTAATTCAACATACACCGATATATGCATGCATGTATGTGTGTAATGACAAAACTAGATGAGTTGGACAGGTTGAGAGTGAAAATGCGCATCATGCATTAAGGAAAAGAGGCCTGTTATATCCGGGCAGGGTGACTCGCTTCTGTAATGCCAGCATTCCTGAGGCAGAGACAGAAGCATTGCCATGAGATTGAGGCCAGCCTGAGCTATGAAGTAAGTTCTGGATCAGCCTAGGCTACAGAGTAAGGACCTAACTCAAAAACCAACAAATGGCTAGACAGAATTGCTTAGTGGTTAAGAGACCTGTTCTTGTAGAGGACCCAGGTTCGGTCCCCAGTGTCTCCGTGGTGGCTCACAGCCATCTGTGACTCCAGTTCTACCGGATTTGATATCTTCATCTGATCTCTGTGGGTACCTGCCACACAGATGGTGCACATGCATATATGTAGGCAAAACATTCATATATACAAAAAGCTGGGCCTGGCGGTTCACATCTTTAATTCCAGCACTTAATAGGCAGAGGCAGGTAAATCTCTGTTGTCTGTTTTTTTTTGATGTTGTTTTTTCTTTGAGACAAGGTTTCTCTGTGTAGCTCTGGCTGTCCTGGGCTCACTTTGTAGACCAGGCTGGCCTCAAACTCACAGAGATCGGCCTGCCTGTGCCTCCCAAGTACTGGGATTAAAGGAGTGCGCCACCATGCCCAGCGATCTCTATGGTTTTAAGGCCTAACCTGTTCTACAGAGCAAGTTGCAGACAGCCTCGAAAGAATTTTTTAAAATCCTTTTTGGTTTATTTGTTTTTAATTTTGTTATTGTTTTACATATATATATATTACTGCATGTATGTCTGTGCACCACATGCACGCCTGGTACCCACAGAGGTCAGAAGAAGTTATTGGATCCTCTAGGACTTGTGTTACAGACAGTTGTGAATTTTGACTTGCTAGCAAAGCATTTCTAACTGACCTTTAATTTGATTGGTCCCAAGTGGAGCTGTAGCTAGGGATTCTTCAGAGTGTTAAGGTAACAGTGTAATAAAGTACAAGTAATTTCATTTTTTTTAGGTTTTTTGAGACAGGGTTCCTCTGTGTATCCTTGACTGTCCTGGACTCACTTTGTAGACCAGGCTGGCCTTGAACTCATAGTGACCCACCTGCCTCTGCCTCCCTGAGTGCTGGGATTAAAGGCATGCACCACCATGCCTGGTGAGTAATTTCATTTTATAACTAGCATGGAGACTGAAAACAAAAATGGCTGCAGTTATACTAAAGGCTAAAGCAGGCCTCAACAATTACCTTCTTGTTACCTGGATGCAGTCTGTTTCACACTTGGTTATGGTTTTTCTTATAAGAAGCCTGCCTCGGGTTGGGGGCAGAGGAGTGCTGGAGAGATGGCTCAGTAGGTAAGATCACTGGCTGATCTTCCAAAGAACCCGGGCTCAAATCCCAGCACCCAGATGGCAGGTGTGACTGGGCGTGTTGGGGCATGCCTTTAATCCTAGAACTCAGGAGGCAGTCAGGTGGATCTCTGTAAATTCAAGGCCAGCCTGGTCTACAGAGTGAGTTTCAGGATTTCCAGGACTACACAGAGAAAGTCTGCATTAAAAAACAAAACAACAACAACAACAACAAAAGCCTGCCTTGGAAGCAGATCCATGATGTCACAGTTAGGCTCTGAGATGTCTCTGTGACCTTGGCCATGCTGGCCATGATCAGTGTTGGGGTGTTTATTCAATAAACCATCAAGATCTGACTGAGATTGGTGACCGAGTGGTTTGTGCACTTCCTCTTGGACTATAACAGTTGGAGGTCCCACTGAGATTGGACACTAACACTTTCCAGTTCCCGACCATTCTGGGAGATAGAAGCAGGCAGGGTGCCGGGCGGTGGTGGTGCATGCCTTTAATCCCAGCACTTGGGAGGCAGAGGCAGGCAGATCTCTGTGAGTTCAAGGCCACCCTGGTCTACAAAGCAAGTCCAGGACAGCCAGAGCTGTTACACAGAGAAACCCTGTCTCGAAAAAACAAACAAACAAAAGAAACAGGCAGGATATTGTGGTTTTGTTTTAAGTAGAACATACCCCATTAATTCAAGCAGAATATTCAACAAGTATTGAATTGTAAGGAGAAGGCCATTCTTATGTCAGGCAGGTAGAGCCTGAGAACTTGAACTCAATTTCACCCCATGAGCAAAATGAAGGCTAAAGGCAAGATGGCTACTGGTGTGCTAGAAACTAATGTAGGTCCCAACAATGGCCGGTGTCCTAGACTGAATTACTGAGATAGTACAGAAGAATAGCAAATATCACCAGGACCTGATAACACTAGCGGCATGTGGCACGTGTCGTGTGTTGTATGGCATGTGCCATGTGACTTGCAGCATTTGCCAGGCAGTGTGTGGCATGTGGCAAGTGGCAGGTGGCATGCCCCATGCAGCAACTGCAAACCAAATCCAAATCTTCCTTCACAGTAGCTGGCATTTCTCCAAAGTCACACTGGGCATGTCTTCTCTGTAGTTTCTATGTATTTATTGTCATTACTATACCAGCTCTTATCAACACAAACCTCCCATGCAAGGCTTGCAGAGAGCCACCAAATCTTCACAGAGAAGCTGGCCCAATGATTATAGTCCTGTGGAGGTTGTAGAAGTCTGATGATTTCCCATGTTCTGAATTGTGACTGATTTCGTGTAAGGAGCTCTCACATCTTCCTGAAGCAGCCCATCTGGGCACCTAGTGGCATATCTGACTGTTCCCTAGGAACACAGAGGAGCTGAATTGTAGTCAGATTTTTTTTTTTGAGACAGGGTTTCTCTGTGTAACAGCCCTGGCTGTCCTGGAACTCACTCTGTAGACCAGGCTAGCCTCGAACTCACAATGATCCACCTGCCTCTGCCTCCCGAGTACTGGGATTAAAGGCATGCACCACCACGCCTGATCAGACTTTTTTTTTTAAAGTAATTAATCATGGGGTTGGAGAGATGACTTATGTGTTAAGAATACTTGCTGCTCTTCCAGAGGGATAGACTTTGGTTCCTAGAACTCAAATTAAGGAGCTGTCAACCATGTGTAAGCATGACCTCAGGAGATATGACATCAATACATACAATAACACACACAATTAAAAATAATACAAATAAATCTTTAAAAAATAACAATGTGGGTGCTGGAGAGATGGCTCAGCAGTTATGAGCTCTGGCTGCTCTTCCAAAGGCCCCTGGTTCAAATCTCAGCACTCACATAGCAGCTTTCTGTAATTCTAAGATCTGACACTCTCACAGGACATTGGTGGTGCACACCAATGCACATAAAATAAAGGTAAATAAATTTAAAAAATTAAAAACACAATTTACCAAAGAATTTATTGATAATGTTCTCGTATATTGATATTATATGTTGATCATAAATTCCCCAAACCCCCTCATTCTTTTCTCTCAACTCTCCCTCCTCCAGCTAGAGTCCTTTGAGCCCCTAAACAATTTACTTATATTTTCATGTTATTAATTTAGTATGTGTATGTGTATATGTGTGTGTTTTTGTGAGTGTGTATAGTATATGTGAGTGTGTGTAGTATGCGTGAGTGTGTTTGTGTGCACATGTACTTGTGAGTAGAACTTTGAAGAGATGATTCTCTTCTCCCACCCCATGGGTCCCAGGGATCAAACAAACTCAGGTTGTTAGGTTTGGGGACAAGTACCTTTACTTGCCATCTTACCTACCCAAAGAAATTTTTTTCCAGTAATGTGTGAATGGCAATTCTATATTTCTCTCTCTCTCTTTCTCGAGACAGGGTTTCTCTGTGAAATAACCCTGGATGTCCTGGAACTCTCTTTGTAGACCAGCTGACCTTGAACTCACAGAGGGATCTGCCTGCCTCTGCCTCTGGAGAGCTGGGATTAAAGGTGTGTACCACCACACCCAGCTGATAATAGATTTTTTTCATGCAATATATTGATTATGATTTCCCCTCCCCAGCTCCTCCCAACCCAATCAAACCCACACCCTTTCTTGCAAACCCTTTAGAAAACAAACCAGAATAGCAAAAAAAAAAAAAAAAACGAACAAGCAAACAAACAAACAAAAACAAAACAAAAAAGAGTCAAGGCAGTTGGGCGTGGTGGCGCACACCTTTAATCACAGCAGTTGGGAGGCAGAGGCAGGAGGATCTCTGTGAGTTCGAGGCCAGCCTGGTCTACAAAGTGAGTCCAGGACAGCCAGGATAGCCAGCGCTGTTACACAGAGTAACCCTGTCTCAAAAAACTAAAGGAGGGCTGGGCGGTGGTGGCACACGCCTTTAATCCCAGCACTTGGGAGGCAGAGGCAGGTGGATCTCTGTGAGTTCAAGGCCAGCCTGGTCTACAAAAGCGAGTCCAGGACAGCCAGAGCTGTTATACAGAGAAACCCTGTCTCGAAAAACCAAACAAACAAAAAACTAAAGGAGAGAGAGGCGGGGTGGAGGGAAGCATATGAAATAATATAGACACAGACACACACATTCACACAGAGAGTAATCATAAATCCCATAAAGACACAAAATTAGAAACTGTGACATATAGGCAAAAGACCTGCAACATTACAATGAGACAGAAACTTTTCCAAAATACCACTGAATTAATTTTGTGTTGGCCATTTACTGCCGGGCGAGGGGCCTGCCCTTCAGAGTTGTTTGTATACCTAGTGACACTCTGTTGGAGAAATTATTTTTACATTGCGAGTAGTTATCAACATGAGAAGGCTTCTACATTAGGGATGGAGGCTTTTGTCCAACTCCCCTCTCAGAACCAGGACCCCATTTGGCTCCGACCCATCAGGCCCTGTACATACTGCTGTAGTCACTGTGAGTTCCTTTGCGTATTGATCCTGTTGTGTGTAGAAAGACTTGTTCCCTTGTTGTCTTCCATCTCCACTGGCTCTTGGGCTCTTTCTGCCTTCTCTTCCAGGGTTCCCTAAACCCCGAAGAGAAGGATTTGATGGAGGCAATCCTTTTAGGATTGAGAGCTCCAAGATCTCTCATTCTCTGTACTTTGTCCAGTTGTGGGTCTCTGTGTTTCATCTCATCTACTATGAGAGGGAGCTTCCCTGGTGATGGCCGAGCAAGACAGTGAACTGTGAGTATGGCAGAATGTTGTTAGGAGTCGTTCATGTTATTGCTGTGTTCCTTCATTATTTGGTTTCCCCCAAGTCTATGACCTATCTAGTTTCAGGTTCTTGGCCACCGAGCAATGTCAGGCACTCAGGGTTCATCTCATTGAGTAGGTCTTAAATATAATCACATAGTGGTTGGTTACTCCCACAATGTTTGTGCCCCTGTTGTACCAATGTATCTTGTAGGCAGGTAACCATTGTAGATCAAAGGGCTTGTAACTAGGTTGGTATTTACCTTTCTCTCTCTCTCTCCCTCCCTCCCTCCGTTTTTCGAGACAGGGTTTCTCTGTGTAGCCCTGACTGCTGTCCTGGACTCACTTTGTAGACCAGGCTGGCCTTGAACTCACAGAGATCAACCTTCCTCTGCCTCCCAAGTGCTGGGATTAAAGGCGTGCGCCACCACGCCCAGTTTACCTTTCTCTTGTAGTGAGCAGAGTACCCTCCAGTACCATGAACACTAGTTAGTAAGGATTAAGACTCTATGTAGGCACCAGCTCAACTTCTTTGTGTTCAATGAGTTATGAGTTATCTTCAGCAATAGGGCCTTACCATCAGTTTGTGGAGAGCAAATAACAACCTTGGCAATTGTGTTGTTTGGTGGTTCCCTTGGTACATCTTTGCCTAACAACTCAACTAGATATAAGGCATTCCCGGTGCTGGAGGTCTCATTAGGTGGCGAGAGATGTCTAGTTAGGGCTTTGTATGTATGTATATATACATATATGCATGTATAAACATGTATATATGCATGTGTAGGTATATAAAGAAGCTTCTACTGTATTAGATTTCTATACAACCTCTCAATCAGCCCTTACTTTTAGCTGTCCCTCCTCGTGCTTCCTTCCTTACTTCCATTTTCCCATTTGATCCTCCTACACATGCCCCCCATCCACCCATAACTACCTGCTATGTTTCCCTTTTCTAGGGAGATCCCTCTGCCAAGTCCCTTACTCTATACTTAAACTCTATGTTGTATGGATTGTAGCCTGCTTATCAAAGACTTAACAGCTAACATTCTTTTTTTTTTTGGTTTTTTGAGACAGGGTTTCTCTGTGTATCCTTGACTGTCCTGGACTCACTTTGTACACCAGGCTGGCCTTGAATTCACAGAGATCCACCTGTCTCTGCCTCCCATATGCTGGGATTAAGGGTGTTCCCCAACATGCCCAGCCATTAGAGACAGTTTCTAACTGTTATGTGGGTGCTGGGAATTGAATCCATGTCCTCTGAAAAGAGGAGCCGGTACTCTTACTGCTGAGCCATCTCTCCAGCCCTGCTTCCACTTTTTATTTAAAAATGCCTGGATAATATTCCCTTGTGTAAGTGTATCACATTTTCTTTATCCATTCACTCATTGGCAGACATATAGGCTGTTTCCAATTTCTGGATAATATGAATAGAGCACCAGTGAGCATGGCTGAACAAATGTTTCTGTAGTAGGATATAGAATCCTTTGGGTATATGGCCAGGAGAGGTAGATTTATTCCTAGGTTCCTGAGGAACTACTTTGTATAGTGATTTCTATAGTGGTTGTACAAGTTCGCATTCTCACCAGCAATGGAGGAGTGCTCCCCTTATTCCACATCCTCACCACCATGAGCTGTCATTTGTCTTATTGATCTTGGCCATTCTCTATGGCGTAAGATAAAAATTGTTTTGATTTGCTTTTTAGATGTAGTCACTGGAAACCATTCTTGGATATTGACAATGGCTTAAATTTGTTTCTGTGGTGCTGGGACTGGAATCCAGGGCCTCAAATATACCAGGCAAGAGCTCCTCTACTCCAGAGCCCTGTCCCCAGCCCCTCCTCTCTCCCAGGTCTACAGAATGAATTCAGGAACAGCCAAAAAGTTACACAGTGAAACCCTGACTTGAAAAACAAAACAAAAAAACAAACAACAAAGGAACCATTGATACATGTCCTTTCCACATGGATAAATCTCCAAATGTCATATTCATGAAAGCATCCAGACACAGAACACTGTACATTGGAAGACCCAATTTGTCTCAGATTTGGGCCAGGCAACAGGTTTTTGGAGGGGAGAGCCTCAATGGACAGCAGGCTGTAAGTGGTTCCTGTCCCACCAGCTGCTGTTTCCTGCTGTCCTCCTGGCTGCTCCATGTGTGTCTAGGGCTGTGTCTGCAAAGGAGATGTCCAGCCAGTCCAAGCACCTTCATGTTTGCTGTGAAGACAACATAACCACCACATGTACATAGGGTAGTGTTGATCATCTAGAATTGATATTGATATCAATTGGAATTGATATTGATATCAGTCATACAGACTGACTCTATTTACCACTCCCTGTTTCCTACAAAGTATGTGAATAATTTGATTCTAAAATTTTTATGTATATGGATATATTGCCTGCATATATGTCTGGGCACCACATGTATGCTTGGTGTCCATAGAAGCCAGAAGGTATTGGATCGCCTGGAACTGGAGATGCAGAAGGTTGTAAGCCATTATTTCTGTGCTGGTAATTGAACCCAGGCGCTCTAGAGGAGCAACTAGTGATCTTAACCACTGAGCCATCTCTCAGAGATGTCATTGTTTGTTATGTGACAAGAATTAAATAGCCCTGCAGGAAAAACCTCACCTTTATGGAAATACTATGCAGAGGCAAATTGACCCATCCCTCCTTAATGATCTAGAAAGTAAAATTCAGCTCAGTCCACACCTGCAATTGAGGGTCATCTACTGACAGGTGCGATTGCAAGGTTTGTGTCCCTTGGAGTGTCTCTAGAGATGTGAATGGAGAGACAGCACTCACCAGTGAGAGGAAGTCATCTCATTATGGGGCATGGGATTGTTCCTCCAAAGCCAGTGGCAAAATTGATCTGGTGTATTGACCACCGACTATCCCCATATACCTACAACTGAAAGGACTCATAATCTATGGCTCTTCTAAATTTTAAACAGCAGAGAGCAGGGTGTGAAGAAGTGGGGGTTTTTGTTTGTTTGGTTTTGGTTTTTTGATTTTCCATTATTTAATTTATTCATTTTACATCCTAATCGCAGCTCTCCTCCCTCCTCTCCTCTTAGTCCCCTCTTCACACCCTCCCTTGCCCTATTCTCCCTCCCCTTCAAAGGGTAGGGCTCCCGCATGAGCACAAGGAGTCTTGTGGAAGAGCTGGGGGAAGGATTGAGGGAGTCAGAGGAGTCAAAGACACCACAAGGAGACCTACAGACTCAATCACCTGGGCCCTTAGGGGCTCACAGAGATTGAACTGCCAAAGAGCATACATGGGCTGGACCTATGTCCCCTGCACATATGTAGCAGATGTGCATTGTGGTCTTCGTGTGAGTCCCCAACAACTGGACTCTGTGGCCTGCCTTTGGATCTCTTTCCCCTAGCTGGCCTGCCTTGTCTGGGCCTCAGTGGGAGACAGTGTCCCTGGTCCTGCAGGTGCATCCTGCAGGTCCTTGTTTTTAAGCCCAACTCTCAAGTCTGTAAATGTAAGGCTAGCCTGATCTTAGTGAGCTCCAGGACAGCTAATGAGACCAAGCTCAAAAGGGGAAGAGAGAGAGAAATAGAGAGAAAAATTTGTTTATTCTTGTCTGTTTATTTATTTGGTTTTTGAGACAGGGTTTTTCGTGTAGCCCTGACTGTCCTGGACTCATTTTGTAGACCAGGCTGGCCTTGAACTCACAGAGATCCACCTGCCTCTGCCTCCCAAATGCTGGGATTAAAGGCGTGCGCCACCACACCCAGCGTTTATTTTGTTTTTTGTTTTTTGTTTTTTTTTTTTTGAGAGAGTTTCTCTGTGTATCCATGGCTGTCCTGGACTCACTTTGTAGACCAGGCTGACCCTGAGCTCACAGAGATCCTCCTGCCTCTGCTTCCTGAGTGCTGAGATTAAAGGCTTGTGCCACCATGCCTGACTAGTTTATTATTTATTATTTATTATTTATTTTTATTTTTTTGAGAATGTTAGTTTAAATTGAACAAGAGAAACATGTTCAGGTAAACCCGGAAGGACTTTGGACAGGTTGGCTGGTTATCTGCAATGTGTTGGGTGTGTTCTAAGCACTTTTCACTTGCTAGGTCCTTTAATATTAACATTTTCACCTCCAGGTAAATGCTATTGTTACCAGGGCACACAGATCCTCTCAAGGTTGTCACCAGGGGAGTGGTGACATCAAGCAGTGCCCTTGTAGAATTCAAGGCCTTTACCATCGCTTAAGGTCATTTTGGGAAAACAACCATACAGCCTGCTTTGTGGGCACCAGGATCTTGGACACCCCAGAAACCCAAGAACAGACATTCTTGAGAACCAAAGCATTCCGAGGGCTCCCTTCAGGTTGATTTTAACCCAAGACTAGCACCCTCCAAATTCATTGCCTTTCCAGTTAAAAAAATAAATTAAAAAAAATCCTAAATTTCATCATCCGGTAACATTCTGGTTCTTACAGAACTCTGATTTAAGTGGGAATCTCAACTCTGCCCAGACACATTTTCATTTAATCAATTAAAAACAATCTATTAGGGACTGGAGAAATGGCCTCTTAGTAAAGGATGCTTCCTGCCTTCAAAAGACCTGTATTCGGTTCCCAGCACTCAAATCTGTTGTGGGATATCCAACAGAAAAGACTGCTTGGACATGAGTTTAAACTAATACAAAGTCTTTTTTTTTTTTTTTTAGTACAACTTCCATTTATTTGTCCAAAGTGATTTTCCTTCTGTCCCCAAAGCCTCATGTCTTTACATGGGCTTCGGTTCAGCACCAGCAGGTCTAAATCTCAGTGGGGGTCTTCAGTCCTTCTAGGCTTCTCAAAGTTGATTCCTGACCACTTTGATATGAATGACACAGCTCATGCAGTAATGCAGCTTGACACAGAGTTGGAAAGCACATAAGTGTCAAAGACACTGGGCACAGTTTGTGCAGCAAATTGGCAGCACGTGGCCACGGCCTTTTTTGTCATAACTGTTTCTTCTTTTCCTTCTTCTTCTTCTTCTTCTTCTTCTTCTTCTTCTTCTTCTTCTTCTTCTTC
>CAJQZJ010001638.1:5316099-5326399 GCA_907164525.1 Lophiomys imhausi
ACACACACACCTACACACATATGCACACACATACACACATATACATACCCTTACACACACATACATACCCCTACACACATGCACACACATACACACACACTCCTACACACATACATACCCTCACACACACACATACACACATACAGGCACACACACCTACATACACATACATACACACACACACCAACATACACATACACTTACCTACACACATGCACACACACACACTAAAGAAGTGTAATAATTTTTTTACAATGTGTAACTTAACCACCTCCACAGCACCACCCTCAGAGTAAGAGTTTGTCCTACTTTGAATTCTATGCTAGATCACCATCTCAGAATTAATCCATTAATCAAATAAGTCCTTCCAAACATATTCTATGCATACATTCATGGGTAGGCATTTCTTTTAATATAAATGATAGTACAATGCCTATGCTGTTTTCTTTTTTCTTTTTTTTTTTTTGGTTTTTTGAGACAGGGTTTCTCTGTGTAACAGCTCTGGCTGTCCTGGACTCGCTTTGTAGACCAGGCTGGCCTCAAACTCACAGAGATCCACCTCCCAAGTGCTGGGATTAAAGACGTGCGCCACCACACCCGGCTGCTGTTTTGATTCTTATTATTCTTCAACAACGATATATTTCAGCAGATGCTTTGTATTCATTCAGGTAGGTTTATCTCATTATTTTCAAACAGCTTCCATGAGGAAGAAGAGACTGAAGAAGTAGAAATGGAGTAACAGTGTTAAGTAGCGTTTCTCTGGATTCATCTTCTACCAATACCTGGGAGATCCCCAACCTCACTGCAAGTCCATGTGGATGATCTGTCAGCCTCCAGGCAAGGAGACCATGCCCAGACCCACAGTCTGATGACACCACACAAGGATTTAGTGCACACGCTCCTAGAATGGATGAAGGACACCATTACTGCACTATACAGTGGAGCAAGGGTCTTTTCTGCCATTATGTCCCATGAAAGCTTTTCTGTCATAACAACTCATCTGGTTCTTAACTTTGATGCGGCACACAAACTCTTCAACTCTGAGTAATAGACAACACACAAGACTCAAACTGTCTTTCTCTGTGATGGTGCACACTTTTAATCCCACCACTTCTGAGGCAGAGGCAGGTTGATCTCAGTACATTCAAGGCCAGCCTGGACAATAGAGAGATCCTGGCTCAAAAAACAAAAACAAAAACAAAACAAAACAAAAAACAAAATGAAACAAAAACAATTGTCTTTATCCAGAAACACCATATTTTGTCCTCATTTATTTTGAGATTAAATACCCTCGGTGAAAGAAATGGGGTATGATGTTCATGCAGGAGACTGATATGAACATATTGTTTCACACTGCTTCCCAGAGTATTTATCCTCTAAACACAGTCTTTCTAAGCATGGCCTGATATTGAATGCCTTCTAAATTTTAAGTTCATCATGGATAGGCATGTGTACTTGGACATGTCAAATCCATCCATCCATCCATCCATCCATCCATCCATCCACTCAAAAACAGGTGGCTCAGTGCTTACGGGCACATGCTTCCATGAGGAAGACCAGAGTTCGTTCCCAGCACTTACATCTGGCAGCTCAAAAGTGCCTGTTGCTCCAACTCCAGGGATCTGATGCCTTCTTCTGACCTCCTCATGTGAGTACAGACACATGCATACATACCACACCTGATAGGCACACATACACATAAATTAAAGTTAAGTATAAGCTGACTAACCACTGTAGTTGGCCCTGGAGATTTGCTCCAAAGATAGTGGAAAGTGTGATTTTCTTTCTTTCTATCTGTTTTTTTTTGTTTGTTTTTTGTTTTTCTTTTTTTGGTTTTTTGAGACAGGGTTTCTCTGTATAACAGGTCTGGCTGTCCTGGACTCACTCTGTAGACCAGGTTGGTCTTGAACTCACAGAGGTCCACCTGCCTCTGCCTCCCGAGTGCCAGGATTAAAGGCATGTGCCATCATGCCCAACCATTACAGACAGCTGTGAACTGCCATATGGTGCTGGGATTTGAACCTGGGTCCTTTGGAAGAATAGCCAGTGCTCTTAACCGCTGAGCCATCTCTCCAGCCCTGAACATGTAATTTTCAACAAAGTAACAATTAGGACATTGACAGATTGCAATAAATACTGTGGAGGAACCCAGTGGGATAATGTGATAAGTTGTAGTTAACTGGGGAGAGGGAGGAGTAAGAGCAGATCTCAAAGCAGGTGACCTTTCTTCAGGTGTGGTGGCACATACTCTTAATCCCAGCACTTGGGAGGCAGAGGCACAAAGATCTTTGTGAGTTCAAGGCCAGCATGGTCTTCAGTGAGTTCCAGGGCAGCCAGGGGTACATGGTAAGACCCTGTCTCAGAAAACCAGGAAAAAAATATGGTGACATTTTAGGAGGAGTCTCTATGGCTAAAAACGGGAAGGAGTAGGTCAGGAAAGACTAAGGAAGAGCGTCCAAGAACAGAGACAGCAGCACTTGACATTTGCAATTCATTTCAGTATTGTGCGGTGTTGAACTCAAAATACACCCCCTCAAATGAAAATGAATGCATGCTTAGCTTGCCAAGTGCCAAAATGTATTTTTAAGTCACTTATTTCCTGATCTGAAATTTTATTTAAAAATATACAAAATAGTTAATCATCATAGTACTTTTTATTTTTTGGTTTTTTGAGACAAGGCTTCTCTGTGTAACACCTCTGGCTGTCTTGGACTCGCTTTGTAGACCAGGCTGGCCTTGAACTCACAGAGATCCACCTGCCTCTGCCTCCCAAGTGCAGGTATCAAAGGTGTACGCCACCACGGCCCAACTTGTTGCTTTTTTCATCTTAGAACTCTTACAGACAATATGAAGACATGCAGTTTGAGACAATTCAAGGACAACATGAGATATAGAGTTCATCCTCTTGGAGCTGGAGAGATGGTTAAAACCATGGCTCTGGGAGAGGACTCAGGCTCACTTCCCAGCACCTGCATGGCAGATCACAACTGTCTGTAACTCCTGTTCCAGGGGATCCAACACCCTCATCCAGACATACATGCAGGTAAAACACCAATGTACATAAAGTAATTTTTAAAATTCTCCACTTGAACAAATATTAAAAGCATAGATAAAGCATTTTCCCCTTATGATTAAGAAATTAAATAAGTTATCAAAGGCCCTTGCCTTCTGCAGAGCAAATCAAACCAATTCCTGTCCTTATTCTTTGAGAAATGTTAAAGCAATTGGCATCTATCTTAATCAACTTCTCTCCTTTCAGAGTATCTAGAAACCTTTTAAGCAATAAGGAAGGAAATACTAAGCTGGCAAATGTGGGATGTGAAAATGGTTCTCCAGGCATGAGAAATGCACTCCTATTAAGTTAGCAAGTTTCAAGTCCTTTACAAAAAGAAGAACTAGCTTGGCAATGCCAGTTTTGCTTAGTCATGTCATTTTTTTTTTTTTTGTAACAAAAAGTTATTTTTCACTTAGGCATTGGCTTTTTCGCTGGCATCGCCGTGGGAAAGTCACATGAATTTGAACTTGTGCTCACTGAGTCCCATTCTTTTCCTCTTTGACACCTATCTAGGGCATCGGATTATGAAACTAGTAGCAAAGACTTCTAGACTTTGCAAAAAAGAAACAGTAGCACCCTTTCTTGTCTTGCCTGCAGCACTCAGACCATGTTTCTTCAGAATGTGTAAAGTCACTGTGATATCACTCCTTTAGCCCCAGCACTTGGGAGGCAGAGAGGCAGGAAAGCTCTCTGTGTGTTTTGGGCCAGGCTGGTTTATACAGTGAGCTTCAGAACACCCAGGATCATAAAGAGACCTGTCTCAAAAAAAACAAAACAAAGCAAAGCAAAGTCCATTATACATTAGCATAGAGAGATGATTCAGCAGTTGCCACCAAGCCTGATGGCCGGAGTTTCATGACCTCCACAAGTGTGCTAGAGAAAAGGCTCAGCAGTTAAGAGCATTTGTTACTCTTGCAGAAGACCTGGGTTCGATTCTCAGCACCCACATGGTGATTAACAATCATCTGTAACTCCAGTTCCAGGGGTCTGGAGCCTTCTTGGGACTTCTGTAGGCTTCTGCACACGTGTGACTCACATACATACCCAGGCATGCACACGTACAATGAAATACATAAGTAAATACATTTTAAAAATGAAAATAGGAGCTGAGGATGTAGCTTACTTGATAGAATGCCTGCCTAGCTTGCATCAAGTTGTGGGTTCAATTCCTACTTAAACTGGATTTGGTGGTAGACACCTGAAATCCCAGAACCATGATAGAAGCATGGGGAACACAAGTGTAATCCGTCCTTAGCAACATATCTAATTAAAGGCTAGTTTGGGCTACATGAGACTGTCTCAAAAAGAACAATAAAATTAAAATACAACTATAAAATTTCAATTCATAGGGAGCAATGAATTATCTGAAACTGGCCCAGGTATGACAGTGTGTGCCTATAATTGCAGCATTTAGGAAATGGAGGCAGAAGGATCAGGAGTTCAAGACTAGCCTGGGTTACATGAGACCTTGTCTTAAAAAAAAAAAGATCCCAGCAGCCACATGGCAGTTCACAGCTGTCTAATTGCTGGGTGTGGTGGCACACGCCTTTAGTCCCAGCACTCAGGAGGGGAGGCAGAGGCAGGTGGATCTCTGTGAGTTCAAGGCCAGCCTGGTCTACAGAGTGAGTCCAGAACAGCCAAAGGGTACACAGAGAAATTCTGTCTCAAAAAATCAAAAAAAAAAAAAAAGAATTAAAACCACCAGGCATTGTGGCACACATCTTTAATCCCAGCCTCTGGGAAGAGGCAGATGAAATCTCTATGAGTTCAAGAACAGCCTAGCCTATATAGTGAGCTCCAGGACAGCCAGGGCTAAAAAGACAGAACTGGCCTCAAAGCAAACAAAAACCAATAACAAATCAGAAAACCAGAGGCTGGAGAGAGGGGTCAGTCAGTAAAGTGCTTACTGAGCACACAGGAGGTCCTAAATTGGATCCTCACCACCCACATGAAAAGCTGGGCCTGGTGGTACCCCAGTGCTGAGAAGGTAGAGACACCCATAACCTGGAGCTAATGGAATAGCCAGGCTAGCCTCACTGATGAGCTCTGGGTCTCAGTGAGAGACAGTCTTCAAAATCAAGGTGAATGGCTCCTGATGAATGACTCTTGAGGTTGACCTTTGTTCTCCATGCATATGAGCTCATACATGCATCTGCACCCACCCACTCCCTCACAGAAGCACATCCATACCCACTCACATATATGAACCTAAAGCAAGCAAGCAAGCAAGCACACAGGCAAATAAAATACAGGGACCTGGCTGGAAAAGCAGTAATGAAGGACATTGTTTTATACTCTCTAGCAAAAAATATAGTAAATGTGAGTTGGAGATCATTAAAAAAGAATTTCCAGCCAGGCATAGTGGTGCATACCTTTAATCCTAGCACTCAGGAGGCAGACACAGGAGGATCTTTGTGAGTTTGAGGCCAGCCTGGTCTACAAAGTGAGTCCAGGACAGCCAGGGCTCTGTTATACAGAGAAACCCTGTCTTGAAAAAAAAATAATAAAGAATCTCCAAACTACACATTTCAAACATTCATTTTTTTTCTGTGTGTATATAAGTTGTGTATTTCATCCATCCTCCTAAAAGGAAATCAGAATCATATTCCTACTAATATCAGATTCCCTAGGGATGCCATGATGGTTTTCAAGGAACATGATCCTCTAGAAGTAGTTTTGAAAACTAAAACGAAGAAATCAAACTGCATCCAAAAGGCTCATAGTGGTGCCTGCCTTTAATCCCAGCACTAGGGAGAGACAGGCAGATGGGTTTCTGTGAATTTCACAAAATCGCATTCTGTGAATGAGGCCAGTCTAGACTACATAGTGAGTCCTAAAGCCAGAGCTATATAGTGAGGGGAAAAAAGGAACCAAAGTGACCAATGACAAATGAAAGGCTATATTAGCTACATTCCAACTGCAACTTCTTTCATTTACTATGAGGATCAAGACAAACAAAACCACTAGTCTGTGGTTCCTGATTTAATCTTACCTCAAGTCACTACTAATGACATTGTCAAAGGGGATCCTTGTGTACAATTGTAACAAAAGGGCTTAATATCAACAGGGCTTTAGAGAGCCAAATCCTCTGTATTTAATGCAAAACAGGGTATTAGTGGGGTAGGGGTTGGAGAAGGACATGAAAACATCCATTAGAAATCAGTATAACAGAGCAGGTTCCTAGAGAAATATTCTATCTGGAGAAACAGCAAATCAATGTAATTGAGTTTCATAGTTAGGAAATTTCCACTCTGAGTTAAGGAACAGGAGACATCTGGTTTTCCATCTACAAGTCTAGAGGTCTTTTTTCTTTTTAATGTACATTGGTGTTTTGCTGGCATGTATGTCTGTGTTAGGGGGTCAGATCCCCTGGAACAGCAGTTAGACAGTTGTGAGCTGCCGTGTGGGTGCTGGGAGTTGAACCCAGATCCTCTGGAAGAGCAGCCGGTACTCTCAACCACTGAGTAATCTCTCCAGCCCCAGATCTAGAGGTCTTTAATTAAACTTTAATTAAAGAACAAAAACTCGTAGCTGGCCCTGGTGGCGCATGCCTTTAATCCCAGCACTCGGGAGACAGAGGCAGGTGGATCTCTGTGAGTTCGAGGCCAGCCTGGTCTAGAAAGTGAGTCCAGGACAGCCAGAACTACACAGAGAAACCCTATCTCGAAAAACAAAAACAACAACAAAAGAACAGAAACTTTCTTTACTTTAATATAGATTGAGGTTTCTTTTCTCTCTCTCACTCCTCTCTCTCACTCTCTCCCCCCCTCTCTCCATCTTCTCTTTTTTTGTTTCCTTATTTGAGAGAAGGTCTCTCTATGTAACCCTGGCTCTCCTAGAATTCATTACATAGACCAGTCTGGCCTCATAGAAATCTCCTTGCCTCTGCTCTCTCAGTGCTGGGATTGAGGTGTGCATCACCATGCCCAGCTAGGTTAGGGTTTCTTATATGAACCCTAAATTTATCTGAAATATATGTATGTAGAATATTTTGTTGTATTATACACCAATTCCACCATATTTTATGCAGTAGATTCTGTTTTTTTTTTAAATTTTTTGATCTAATTTAAAGCTATGATAAGAAAAGTACCACAGTTGGCTCAGTCTAGAGTGTCTTTAGTTTCGGAAAGCCATTGGTCATGGAACTACCTTTCATTGCCAAGTCTGTTACTAGCAAAGGCCTCAGAGTGCTGAGTTTGTTGAGAGGAGTCCTCACCATTTAAAAATGTCCTACATATGGGACACGTGCCAGGCAGTGAGCACAATGCTGCTGCTGTGAAGGAGGTGATCACGGGGCAGCTGTCAGACTTCCACTGGGTAATCTGCGCATCGGGCTTTCTAAACCCCTGTCAGCTTGTTCCAGAGTCAGTCACTGCTGGACGAGATGTGATCTTTTCCTTGTCACAGTTGGGGGTGTCCTTTTGCTTTCCTAACAGCTGGGTTATGATGCTATGAAGTCCCCCGTCTAACGTCAGGCATGGTCCCCAGGGTTGGACTGCAGCATCCTGTTCAAAGACAAGTCATGTGAGGGTCAGAGAACTGCAGAATTTGCAAAGGCTCCTGCAAAGGTCTGCCTTGTGCTATTCGTTTCAGAGGTTTTGGTCCATGGTGCGATAGTTCCATCTTTCTGGTCCTGTAGTGAGGGGGGAAGTTCATTATGGTAGAAATTCATCATGATGGAAGGGGTGTAGAAGCAGGGCTGTTCAAATCATAACAGCCAGCAAGCAGGCATGGGTTTTGTTTTTGATATGGGGCTTCACTAAGTAGCCCATGACAGCTTTGAAAACCCTTAATAGTTCAGGCTGACCTTAAGCTTATGAACCTCCTGCCTTCGCCTCCAGACGGCTGGGGGTGATAGGTGTATACCAGCACATCTAGCTACAAGGAAGTTTCTTATTTGGAATTAGCCAATTTCTTTTCCAGAAACTACACGCAGTGAGTGTGCAGGAGACCTGGTTCTGATGTCAAAGAGCTTAGGCCAGTTTTATCACAGCCGCTTACTGCTTATACACCATGAGCAAATTGTTGAACTTATCTGAATGTTGATTTCATTGACTTTGAATCAGGGCTATGTACTTCCTTGGGTTCAAATGTAAATTGCATAAAGTAACATGGTTAAGTCCACAAGCACACAAAGTAAATACTGGCTAGATGTCAGTAGAATGACGTCTAGGCAAGCCTCCACTGCTCAGCTCCATCCCAACCATGGTTTGTTTTTGTTTTTTCAAATGTGGCCATTTCGTGGCCAGAATGTTAAAACATGTTTAGCACACACAGACATTCCATTCATATAATCAACCACTTAGTAATTTCCAGGCAGTGACTGACAGTCAAGTCTCTCAGGGATGAAGAATTGGTGAAGCATGGTGAAGCAAACTTCTCCTTCTCATTCTGTAGTTGAGGCTAGCCTGAAATTCAGTACATAGCCCAAACTATCTTCCCCCCTCAACCTCCCCCCTCAGCCTCACCCGCGCTTTTGTTAGGTGTTTCATTTAGCTGATATTTGCAGCATTTTGTAGGAATGCTATACATTATTGACCATGATTTAAAATGTTTTAAGAGGCCAGAAGTGGCGGTGCACGCCTTTAATCCCAACACTTGAGAGGCAGATGCAGGCAGATCTCTGTGAATTTGAGGTTAGGCTCGTCTATAAAGAGAGTTCCAGGACAGCCAGGGCTGTTACACAGAGTAACCCTATCTTGAAAAGTAAAATAATGATATACTAATAATAATAACAACAATAATAGTGTTTCCAGAGGGGCAGGAGAGATGGCTTAAGGGTTAAGATCAGTGTTCGTCCAGAGATTCCACTTCACTTTCCAGCACCCACGACACAGAGCACAACTGTCTGTACCTCCAGCTGCAGGGGACTCAACCTTCTCTCTCCTCCTAGCGTACCTGCTCTTATGCGGTGCACACACACACACTTACACTTGTAGAAACAGTACTTTACAGTTTTCACAGTAAGCTTCAGTAACTTGCAAGTAAAACTTCTGCCTGGTCCATAATTTGGTCAGATACAACACAGTTCTTTCTTCTGTCAAAAATGATAGGTTAATATTTGAATGAAAGCTTATGAGACACATACTGCAAGTTGGCAAAAAAAAAAACCCAAAAACCAAAAACCAACCAACCAAACAAAAACCCAAAACAATCAAGCATTCTGTAAAAATGCAAAGTAGGGTGGCATGGTCTGAACCGTTTCTAACTTTTTCCCACAATAGTGAGTTAGGCAACATTCAAAATACTTCCTTATTTTAACTTTAAAATTTGAAATAACTTCTCTATATTGATAATATGAATCTTTCTTTCCCTGGCAGGGAGTTCACACTATTATTTGACATGTGGTTGGTAGAAAGCTTGTGTTTAAACAGGCTACTGAAATCACCACATCAAGAAATGTTCTATAAGCCGGGTGTGGTGGCGCACGCCTTTAATCCCAGCACTTGGGAGGCAGAGGCAGGTGGATCTTTGTGAGTTCAAGGCCAGCCTGGTCTACAAAATGAGTCCAGGACAGCCAGGGCTACACAGAGAAACCTTGTCTCAAAAATCCAAGAAAAAAAAAAAGAAATGTTCTATGGAACTAGTTTTTGTTCAAGTGATGCCTGAAGTCACATGAGTACTTCATTTTGAACTACGGGGGCAGAAGCAGCAGTGGCCAGTATTGTTTTCAATGCTGAAGAGAGAAAGTTGGCTCTTAAGATAAACTCACTTTAGATAGTCCTCATACTATCAGCTGAAGAGCAGGCCAGGCTGTTGTTTATATTAGATTGCTTCCTTCCAGTAGATTAGGGAAATTCCATATTGGCTATTTCCTCCACACTCTTGAAAACAATATTGTACATTAAAGCATCTGATTTCTTCTGAGGCATAATGCTGTGATGAATCATTCATTAAAATATTCAAGCATGATTCTTTGGAGTACTTATTATATGTGAGGTATATATTTTGTTTTGAAAGAAAAGAAAGAAAGAAAGAGAAAGGAAGGAGGGAAGAAAGGAAGGAAGGAAAGAAAGAAAGAAAGGAAGAAAGAAAGAAAGAAAGAAAGAAAGAAAGAGAAAGGAAGGAGGGAAGAAAGGAAGGAAGGAAAGAAAGAAAGAAAGGAAGAAAGAAAGAAAGAAAGAAAGAAAGAAAGAGAAAGGAAGGAGGGAAGAAAGGAAGGAAGGAAAGAAAGAAAGAAAGGAAGAAAGAAAGAAAGAAAGAAAGAAAGAAAGAGAAAGGAAGGAGGGAAGAAAGGAAGGAAGG
>CAJQZJ010001638.1:5326499-5341183 GCA_907164525.1 Lophiomys imhausi
AAAGAAAGAAAGAAAGAAAGAAAGAAGGAAAGAAAGAAAAGAAAGAAAGAAAAGAAAGAACTGGTTAGAAATATTGCTTAGTTGGTAAAGCGCTTGCCCGGCATGTGTAAGGCATTGGTTTCAACCCACGGTAGCACAGGGTTCTAGTTTACTTCCTGTTTCTGTGATAAAGCACTCGGACAGACACACAGGGAGGAAAGGGTTTATTTGGCTTACAATTCCAAGTCACAATCCATCACTGATCAGTGAAGGGCATCAGGACAGGAACGCAGGGCAGGAACTGTGGAGTAACCATGCTTGCTGGCTCCTTCTCTGGCTCACTCACCGGCTGGCTCAGGCTCATACTTAACTGCCTTTTGTGTGCATAGGACCACCTGCCTAGGAACGATGCTGTCCACAGTGTACTGGGCCCCCTGTCAATTACCAATCAAGGTAATCCGTAACCCTTCCCAGACATGCCCACATACCTACCTGATAACGACAATTATGGACACTCCCTTCCTCCCTCCCTCCCTTCCTTCCTTTCCTCTCTCTCTCTTTCTTCCTTTCTCCTTCCCTCTCTCCTTCCTTTCTTTTTTAAGTTTGTCTATATAGCCATGGATGGCCTCAGATTCACAAGGTCTGCCTGCCTCTGTCTCCAGAGTGCTGTGTTTAGAGGTGAGCACTCAGTCTCACTTGAAACTCCTTTAGGTGATTCTAGACTGTGTCAAGTTGACAGTTTATGCCGATTAGGACTCACCGTTTAAAAAAAAAAAAAGAACAGGGTATACCTGGATATTTGCATAAACCTGATAATTAGCTATGGTTAGTGGTTATAGACAATGAGTGCAAATTCCAAACACCATTAGTGAATTATTTTAATGCAGTAGAAGAGGAGTGAGGACTTGGGTACTAGAATAGCCTAGGGGAAGCCTGAGGAGATGGGTGGGATCCATATAATAGGAAATAACAGAGAAAGCAAGGAGCAGAGAGCATTGTACAGACAATTACTTTGCCAGCCGCATAAAACACAGTCACAGGGCATAGAATTTCATAGTTACTAAAGGATGGTTTGGGAGTCAGCAACACTAGTATGCTAACAATTGCAAAATAAGTGTGTGGTTCTGTTTGGCTCTCATCTTTAGCTACTTTGGTCATTAATGTCTGACCATTGGCCATCCTTCAATCCTCTGAGCTATAGAAAGGTTGAATGGCTTCCCTTAAGGTAATAGAAAACCATTCAGAGTTCAAATCAGACAGTCCTGGAAATAATGAGTCCCCTGACATGTCGAAGTATTTGAATTCCATCTCAGAAAGTTTAAACTTTATTCTTCACTAATTAAGCATCTATTATCACTGTTGCTCTGTGTGTGTGTGTGTGTGTGTGTGTGTGTGTGTAGGTGTGTTCATGTGCACATGGTTGGAGTCCAGAGGTGGATTTTTGGTGGGTGTTTGGGTCTAACACATTCACCCTATTTCTCTCTCTCTCTCTCTCTCTCTCTCTCTCTCTCTCTCTCTCCTCCCTCCCCTCTTTTTCTTATGTTTTGTTTTTTTAAGGCAAGTTTTCTCTGTGTAGCCCTGGCATGCACCAACACTGTTCCGTCATTTTTACCTTATTTTCTTGAGATAGGGTCTCTCCCAGAACCTGGAGTTATGCACATCTCCAGTAAGCCTCTCCCAGTGATCCCCCTGTCTCCGCTGCAAGAACTCTTATCCACCGAGCCCCTCAGGTCACCTTCTGCAGGGTTACCTCATGAGCCATGCTGGATACTTCACATTGTTTGTGTGCTCAGGGGTTGCCTGTCAGACTGCTTTGTGCCGATTGGCTAGTCCTGTGTAAAGACACGTGACAGGACAGGTAGGGCAAGTGCTGTGGTTTGAGAAACAATTCTTCTCTTTCTCTATCTCTCTCTGGTTTTTCGAGACAGCGTTTCTCTGTATAACAGGTCTGGCTGTCCTGGACTCGCTTTGTAGACCAGGCTGGCCTCGAACTCACAGAGATCCGCCTGCCTCTGCCTCTCAAGTTCTGGGATTAAAGGCGTGAGCCACCATGCTCGGCTAATTCTTCTTTCTCAATCCTGCTAATTCTTCTTTCTCAATCCTGCTCATACAGTATGGTCCCCAAAGTTATTTGCTAAAGGCAATAAACATAATACAAGAACAGAAGTGTGGGTTGTTTGGTTTTTGATTCTGTGAATAGCGCTGTTTAAACACCCTGCACGTGCCTCTGGGTGCACACACATGTGTCTGTTGAGTATACGCCTAGGGGTATGGCAATGTTGGACCCATGCCAAGAACAGTTTAGCCTTTTGGGGAGAGGAGGACCACGAAAGCAAAGAAGTCAGTTCATCCAGCCACCGAACCAGGTGAGTACAGCTGCACAAGCATCCCCACACAAGGCTAGAAAAAGAATTGCTCAACCAATCCATATAGTCTGGATAAAGATTATTTTACTGTTGTTTTAATCTCTTACTTTTGGTGTGTGAATGTGCAGTACTGGGGATAACATGAGGCCTTGGTTTTTGTTTTGTGTGAGGATCCTGGTTGGCCTGGAACTCACAGTGTCAAATGGCCTGGCCTGAAACATGCCTTTCTGCTTCTGTCTCTCAAGCGCTGAGATTGCACACACCAATGTGCCTGGCCTGGATTCCTAATTTCTAAAGTAATTTGCTACACAGCAAGAATTGACACAGAAGACAGTAGCAGACACGGTACAGACATGGGTACATGAAAATCTAAAAAACGTGACTTTGGGTTTTGAACATAGTAGGTGGGAGCTGGAAAAACAGAGAGTCTGTTTGAGGTAGAGGAGGAACAGGTTATCAGTGAAGGGCCACCAGGTTGGGAACAAATGTCAATGTCACTGGAGGCTAGTTTCAGGTACCTGTGAAAGGGGCACAAAAAACCTTCCTGTAGAGACATGAAATTTATGTCACATAGCTAATGAATTTTCAGAGCATGCTGGGAGATTTCTGGGTGGGATGTTGAAAGTATCATTTGGCTTCTGAGAACTGAGTATGTGAGAGAGAGAGAGAGAGAGAGAGAGAGAGAGAGAGAGAGAGAATATATTTGGGTCTGTAAGCAAAAAGCTGGCCACAGACTGAAAAAAATTAGAAAATGAGACTTCTTGAGCCGGGCATAGTGGCGCATGCCTTTAATCCCAGCACTCGGGAGGCAGAGGCAGGCGAATCTCTGTGAGTTTGAGGCCAGTCTGGTCTACAAGAGAAACCCTGTCTCCAAAAACCAAAAAAAAAAAAAAAAAAAATGAGACTTCTTTCATTTCAAGTTTCTCCCTCTAGCAAAATAAGAGAAAGTCAATGGTGTGCCTGTGATCTTCGTTAAGACCGCAGAAAGAAGCTGTGTGCTGGTGCAAGCTGTAGTTCCAGCGCCAGGGAAACTGGAGCAGAAATATTTCTGCATTCTTAAGGCAATCCTGGGCTAACAGGGTTCTTGTACAGAAAAGAAATATAGAGGGGTGAATTGAGATGTGGACTGAACTTCAAGTCCTTGGAAAGTTGCAAAGCTTTCAAGAATGATATTGGTGCAGAAGCAGCCAGAAGCCTGGGGGAGTGAGTGGAATTCTCCCCTCCACATCCCAGACTCTGCAGCACATGTTTGAACAGAGTTAACATGAGTTCTCAGAAGATCAGGAGTGGGGATGCCAGAGCTTCTCATCGAATTAAAAGTTTGAAACGTTCCAAGGTGCTAAGAGAAAGGGCACCAGGAATGCTTCCAGGTCCTTTATTTAGATCGAAGAGTGATTTTGCAATCTGAGCCTTTGTGCAAGGGACAGGAAGTCAGCCTCCAAGGGAAGAAAAGCTACAGTGTGGCTGGATGCTGTTCCCAGCATCTCTAGCAGAGGTGTGAAGAGGTGTGCTGATGAGCTTATCAGATCTGTGACAGACTAAGGAGCAAACCCTGCTTTACCCTTTGGAGAGGCTCTGCATAGGAACTGGGAGTACAGGAGCAAAAACAATGATCCCGTTGTACTCTCTGTGAAGGCACTGTTGAACCCCCACCTCCTGTGTACCTTCAGCTTCCAGTGTTCCTGACTCTTCCTGTGTATACACCCTGGATTGTGGCATCCTGTCCCCTCCAGGGAGCTGTATACCGACATCAGTGGTCTTCATTGAAGATCTTCTGGTTCCCAGATGGGAGGCCAGGCTCAGGAACATGAGCCCACTAGGGGCAGGTTCATTCCTGCTTCCTGCCATTGTCCCAGACCACCTCCTAGTCTGGCAGCCACCATCAACTTTCTGAGGAACCACAGAATCTTAAGATGCTGTAACTACTGGCTACTTTCTCTATCTCAGAATGAAACGTGAATTTAAATGAGGGAGGGAAAGGTATTGGTGAAAATACATCTATTTTTAAAATTTAGTGTTATTATTGGATTATATCAACTGAAAAAGATTAAATTGGCTGGGTGTTGTTGCTCAAGTTTTTAATTCCAGCATTTGGGAGGCTGAGGTAGGAGGATCTCCATGAGTTAGAGGCCAACCTGAGCTACAGAGTGGGACTCTGAGGAAAAAAAGAAAAAAATGAAAGACCAGAAATGTAACCGATTAAACAGTTTGCTCTGAAGTTAGAGCTGCTGGGCTAGCACACATCTCTAATCGTAGCAATTAGAAAGTTGAGGCAGGAGGATCACAAGTTTGGTGTCAGCTTGGATTACATGGCAAGATTCTATCCCAGAAAACAGATAAAAGGCCAGTTGTTCACTGTTTCAAAAAACTGACCAAGGGATTGGAGTCTAATAACAATTAGCTTAAAGCACAACCTCCACCTAGTGGCCACTTGGGACTAGGGATGTTCTTTGATAGTTTGACCTCCTCCAGTATCCCATTAAGACAGTGGCTGGAGAGATGGCTCAGCTGTGAAAGGCTAGGCTCACAACCAAAAATATGAGACAGTGGCTCATTTATGACTATTGCAGGTTAAAATATTCAATAATATTATAGAACATTTAAGAATTAAACTAATGATCATTGAATTAGTCCCCAAATCTCATTTTATTTATTTATTTATCTATCTATCTATCTATTTATTTATTTTTTGGTTTTTCGAGACAGAGTTTCTCTGTATATCTCTGGCTATCCTGGACTCGCTTTGTAGACCAGGCTTGCCTCGAACTCACAGAGATCCACCTGCCTCTGCCTCCCGAGTGCTGGGATTAAAGGTGTGTGCCACCACGCCCGGCTCAAATCTCATTTTATAATTTAACATATGGTGTGTTGGTCCACACCTGAGACCAGCCGGATCAACATAGTGAGTTCCAGGCTATCGAGGAGGACTGACTACATAGTGAGATCCTGTCTCAAACAAACAAGTGCAATAACAAACAACAAAAACAAATACCTTAGTTCTCTTCTGTAACAATAAGAAATCATTTATTTTATATTTTAGTGGATGTAAGACAATAAGTATAAGAGCATAGTTAGTGAGAAAATTTGTTTTTTTTTTAATTGTTGTCTTTGTTTTTGGTAAAAATTTGTCCTAAAAATCAGAGCAATGAGAAATGGGACATGCTGAAATTTTAAGTATGACATTTCAGTAAACATGTTAAACAAGTCAATTCTATGTGGTTGTCTCAAGAACAAAAATTCAAAGCTTCCAATATAATCATTGTTTTTTTTTTTTGGTTTTTCGAGACAGGGTTTCTCTGAATATCTCTGGCTGTCCTGGACTCACTTTGTAGACCAGGCTGGCCTCGAACTCACAAAGATCCGCCTGCCTCTGCCTCCCAAGTGCTGGGATTAAAGGCGTGCGCCACCACCGCCCGGCTATAATCATTGTTATCACGACTTTATAGTTCTATTTTCTCAAATATTATTCTATAAAATATATCCAATTTTATGTGAGGTGTTTGCTTGAGTCTATGTATACCTGAAATGTGTAGGAGTCCTTGAAGTTCAGAATAATAATTGAATCCCATGTGTGCGATGGCTACTCTTGGTTGTCAACTTGACCACATTGGAACGAACTACAATCTAGAAATGGAGGGCACATCTGTGAGAGATTACTTTTGCTTGGGTGAATCCATTGCTAGTCAGGCCTTTTGAGGGAGACACACCTTTGATTCAGACCTTGAGGCAGGAAGACACAACTTTAATCTGGGCCACCCCTTCTGCTGGAAGTATATACAAGGACATGGAAGAAAGGACCTATTGCTGTTCCCCTGCTTGCTCTCATCTTGCTAGCACAACCATTCCTTTCCTGGTATTGGAGCCTACTTCTTTGGGATCCCAGTACATACTGAAGACTAGCAAGACATCTAGCATCGTGGACTGGGGAACTGGTAGATTCTTGGACTTTCTGCTCCCAGCCAGCTATTGTTGGAGTAGCTGGACTGCAGCATGTAAGTCAGTCCAATAAATTTATATATGCACATGTATATATTTATTTATTCTATAGATTCTGTTACTCTAGAGAGTCCTAATATACCTTGGAACTGGAGTTACAGTTGGGAGCCACCTGTGGGTGCTGGGAACCAAACCTGGGTCCTCTGCAAGAGCAGTAAGAGATCATAACTGCTGAGCCATCTCTCTCCAGTCACAGAGATTACTCCTTATTGTGGAAGTTTTGAAAAAGCAAGAGTTCCAAAATTTGCCTATGGGGACTTAAAAGTATTTTCACAGTAGTTTTATAGTGGTTGTATTTTCCCCTTTCTCCCCCGCCCCCTCTTTTGGGACAGGATCTCTCTATATAGTCATGGCTTATCCTGGAACTCACCGTGTAGACCAGGCTTGCCCTCAGACTAGCTAGATTCACAGAAATCCACCTGCCTCTGCCTCCCACATGCTGGGAATAAAGGCATGTGATTCCTGGCCTTTACAAATGTAGCATATTTTTCCTTTTGGCCCTTTTTAAAGAGAATCCATTCTCTCAGGTATTTTATGCAATTGTACTCGAAGATAAATCTGTAAGAGCCTAAGTTTGAAGTAGCAATGATCAAGTCCTGCCAAGTGTAGCAACTCGTATTGGAGACAATGTGTAAGATGGTCAGTGGAATCATATGTATGATTTATGTGTAAAGCATGTAAAGACAAGGCAGTCTTTACAAATAACCTTAAAAAGACTCGGGTATTGCCATTAACTGGTGACTTATCATGTGCTCTTTAAGGCAAGAAGCTGAAGGCAGCAGGACTGGCTGTCCTGCTTCAGGCCCAAGTGTCCTAAAACTCCCCTGTGCTGAGTCAGGCTGGTCCCTGGATCTGTAACCCAGAGAGAAAAGCAGAAAGGAACAAAAGGAATCGTGCCCTTGAGAACAGCTAGAGGGTGAAGCACTCCCAACAGGAGAAACTAGTGTTTGCCCCACAATATAAAAATGCCCAGAGCAGAAACAGAAAGCCAGAAATTGAGTCTCAGGAAGCTCATCAGTGGAACGAATGCTGTGTTCTTGGAGTTCTCACTGGTGAAATCTAGCACTGCTTTCAGAGTTCCTTTCACCAGATGGTTTCTCGGGGATGACTGTAAAAGCACTCTCCAAGTTTCTATCTGCTGTTATTGTTCTTTTACATGGATGCCTCAGCCTAAGGGGGCACTCTGATCAGGGGCTCTAGCTTGTTGCCTCAGTGAGAATGTTTAAAAGTTCCTGATTTGATGCTACCTTTGCCGGCTCTCTCAATTGGACTACCCTAGTTGTCTCTGTTGGAAGTGGTGAGCACATGAGCTGATAGTGTTTTATTACCTGTCGCTTCTGTCTCCTGCCGGATATTTACTTACTTTTGCTTACTGTACACTTAATATACTAATTCGTGACTCATTCTAGAGAGAACACTCTCCAGACCTCACAGATGTTTAAATAGAAATTCACTTTCTCAAACAACTTTTCCTTGCAAGGAAATGTTTCTGTGAATCTCAGGCTTTGGGTGAAGATGAATGGGTGTTGGGAGATTTTTTTTTTTTTTTTTTTTGGTTTTTCGAGACAGGGTTTCTCTTAATATCTCTGGCTGTCCTGAACTCGCTTTGTAGACCAGGCTGGCCTCGAACTCACAAAGATCCGCCTGCCTCTGCCTCCCAAGTGCTGGGATTAAAGGCGTGCGCCACCACCGCCCGGCAGGTGTTGGGAGATTTAATTCAACATTATATAGTAAACTTAAGTTAAAAATATAGACACTCTTGGTAGGAATGTAGACTATTATAGACATTATGGAAAACAGTATGGAGGGTCCTCCAAAAAATAAAATAAATACTGTAGTATCTACTTTTGGGTATTTATCCAAAGAAAATGAAATCAAAGAGATTTCCTGTACACCTATGTTCACTGCAGTATTAATCATGATACAGAAAATCAGTGGGTGCTAAAGAGATGGGTCATTGGTTAACAATTACTATTCTTGCAGAGGACCCTAATTTGGATCCCAGCACCCACATCAGGTGGTTCTCAATCATCTATAACTCCAGCTCTGAACAGCTCCAGATGTTGTTGGCCTCTGAGGGCACCTGTCCTCATGTCCACATACTTACATGCATGCCATGGGCACACACACACACTTAAAAATTATTTAAAAAGGGCTGGAGAGATGGCTCAGAGGTTAAGAGCACTGACTGCTCTTCCAGAGGTCCTGAGTTCAATTCCCAGCAACCACATGGTGGCTCACAACCATCCACAATGAAATCTGGTGCCCTCTTCTGGCCTGCAGGTATACATGCAGACAGAACATTGCATACATAATAAATAAATAATAAAAAATTAAATCTAAAAATGATATAAAATCAACCCCAGTAAACAAGTTAATATGTAAAATATGATGTGAATTGTACATATGCACATGATTACACAGTAGAGCACTAGTCAGCCTTACAAAGGACAGAACTTCACTTAGGAGAACATGAATGAACTTAGAAGTCATTCGGCTAAATGAAATAAGCTAGGTATAAAATCACACAGTTCACAGGTGAAATCTATGGAGGAAACTAAGAAGCAGAGAGCAGAACAGTGACTGTCAAGGGATGAAGTAGGGATGCATATACATCACTAAAGGGGTACAGATTTCTTTGGGACAGTATGAACAAACCCCATGGATTTATAGTCATAGCACAATACACTGCCTACTTGAAAATTGCGGAATAGATCTTCAGTGCTCTCAACAGGCAGGAAAAGGAAATATGTGAGGGTTTGGCTATGTTTATAGCAACCATTTCTCTCTCTCTCTCATATGTGTGTGTGTGTGTGTGTGTATATATATACTATATACTCATATTAAAATGTCACACTGCACAACATACATATAATTTTGGCAATTAAACCTTAATAGTGCTAGACTAGATCTTATGCAGTTTGTAAACTTCCAAACAGATGAAAAGTCCCACTATAAATAAGAACATAATATGCTAAGTTTGCATCTGGAAGAAAACCCAAAAGGTCTGTTATTCCGGCGAAAACCTAAGAGTTTGAGATAATTCTACTTTTCTACGTTTTTAGGAACTTAAAAGAAAATAAGCCATTTTTGTTATTGTTCATTTCTTGGATCTGAAGTACTCTTCGATGACATCTTTAGCCTGCGACTCTTTGCCATAGTCCTTAACCACCACACAACTGCAACTTATCACTTTGCGTGGCTTCCCCTTTCGATCAGTTTTGCAGAGGCCTACCCATTCCCCTAGTTTCTTGTTGTCATCAACCTTAATTAGGTTGATTTGGTGCTCAGCACAAAGGGTTTCCACCAACTTGATGTACATAGGTTTATCACAGTTGGATGCAAGCACGCAGAGATGAGCTTGGCGCTTGCCTAAGGCTTTGGCAGCTTCATGAATTCCTCGTGCTAGGCCGTTGTGGACCAGGGCGGTCTTCAGCACCTCTTGCAAAGCAGTATTGACGTCCATTATAACTCCAGCAGCAGTACCTTCCTTGGCCATGGCGTGAGTTACAGGTGGATCTGACCTGGAATGAAGCGTTTCTAGCTGTTGAGAAACACCCAATCCTTTCACTACGGAAAACTACGTAACTTCCAACCCAAGTCACAGGGGGTAACTAGTTCCCAGTACTGCGGAGGTGGAAAGGTGGTCAGGTGGCCACCCAGGGGACAAAAAATTAGACACCTCAGGTATGAGGCTGCTCCGTGCGGGTGGCGCACAGTGGCTATGGGTGGCGCGCAGTGAGTGCGGGTGAGCTTTCTCGTTATTATTACGTAACCTTGGCTCCTCCTGCGGGAAAGCATTTGGAAGAAAAGAGGACCGCCTCCGCTGACTGCTCCAGGATCTACAACCACTCTGATGCAGCAACCAGAACCAGCATATGGTGCCTCCGCTTCATCGAGCTCTGACCCTTATTTTTCGTTGGCCGATTCGTCGGTATTTGGTGACAGAGTTTAACATGAAAAAAAATCCGATTTTAATATCTGGGAAGACCATACCGTTCAGACAAGTGGAATTAGGAAACGCTTTTGGTCTCTGAATTATTATTATTTTTATTATTTTTTTTTTTTGCTATCGCTGTGGCATCCACTTCAACTACACTCGGCGCGCCTGGGCTTTGCGTCGAAAGCGCAGACGCGGACGCCCAGACCGCCGTGCCCGGCGCGCAGTCGCAGTGACCTCCCGCTCCCGCCCCCGCTGGGTGGACGACGTGGAAGTGGCTGGTCCACCCGGCCTGGAGGAGTCCGCCTCGGAAGCAGAGGCCCGGAACAGCGGAGGTGGCGGCGCCCAGGCTCCACTAGGAGTCCCTGCCGAGTCCCGGACCGTCTCTGAGGATCGGCGAGGGCACGGCGGCGGTTCATCATGGGTGAGGAGCGTGGGAAGGGCGTCGGGCGGCCGAGGGGGACCATCCTGGGCCCGCGGGCCAGCACGAAGCCACCTTGGCTCTTCACCTGCAGGGAGACCCGGCCCACATGGCTCGGTCCCCCTCTCACCTGCGGGGTCGCGACGGGTCCTAGCCCGTCCTTTCCCTCTCACCCCGCGTCCCCGACTCGGTTGGCCGGGGCGGAACGGGCCGCCGGGTGCCTGGCAGCCTGGCAGCTGGCAAGTTCACCGAGGTGTCTGACCCTTCGTGGAAGGAAGCTCGATGGCTTCTGGGTGGGCGTTGGGACTGCGTCACTTTGAGAAACCCGAGGACCGGCGCTGTTGCTCCTGGCGCTGCTCTTGTCCGCTCGCCCGCTGTAGCTGTTGGTGGAGATAGTTGAGGAAGGTGGATTGCGGAGTGGGGAGGGTACGGCGGGTCCGTGAGTGAGATTTTAACCGGGATTCGCAGATTCCCCGTTCTCCCGGTGAGGGGACTACAGTTGTCCGTGAGCATCCTGTGGTGACGCCCCCCAGTATATCTGGAGCGTCTAGGTAGTTGCAAATTCTCCCGTTTCTTCCAGTCCGTCCTCAGTTTTCTCAAAAGTGTTTAGATTACCGATCGCCATAGTTCACTTCTCTATGAACCTTCGGGGTTGTTTTTCCACCTCCCTTCTACGTGTGAACGGTGGAAAGGACTTTGTCAAGTCACACCCATTCTTTCTGTATACAGCTTTGTGCTGTGTTTGTTTTTCTATACTGGACAGCTTTAATTGTGCCATGATTTTTTTTTCCAAATAGCAAAGTGTGACATCTTTTTTTCTTCCTTTTCCTTGAGTGTGTGTGTGTTTGTGTGTACACCTGCAGATTGAAGGCAGCCTTGAGGCATGCTAGGCAACGCCCTACTGCCCAGCTATATAGCCCCAGCCCTTTTAAAACTTTGAGATAGGATCTCACTAAATTGCCTAGCCTTGAACCTAACTCACTCTGTAGCCAAGGTTGGCCTCAGACTTACCACTGTAAGTCTTGCTTTAGCCTCCTGAGTAGATGGTATTACAAGGCTTGAACCGCTAGCCAAAAGACCTTGCCTTTTATTTTAACAATTATATGTGTGTATGTGCGCGCACGCGCGTGCATTTTGTACTTGTGTATATATATATATATATATATATATATATATATATTACATGCTGATCATATTTTCCTTCATACCCCTCACTTTTCCCTTTTCTCACTTTGTATCGTGAATCTTTTTTTTTCCTTTTAGTGACTTTTGAAGGCAGAGAGTGTGACACAAATACTTTTACGTTTCAGGGTGCCTTCGGTACATAAAGGTTCCTGGAAATATTTCATAAAGTAGTGGATATAGTCTTACTGCCTAAAATGAGTTTTTTTGGTTTTTGGAGACAGGGTTTCTCTGTGTAGCCCAGACTGTCCTGGAACTCCTGGAACTTTTTAGGCCAAGCTGGCCTTGAACTTGGAGATCCATCTGCCTCTGTCTCCGAAGTGCTGGGACTAAAGGCGTGCACCCACGACTGGTTCTAAAATGAATTTTTAATGCACTCAGGAAACAGGCAGGCTGATCTCTGTGAGCTTGAGGCCAGCCTGGTCTACATACTGATTTCCAGGTCAAGGGCCACAAAGTGAGACCTTGTCTCAAAAAATACTCCCCTACCCCAAATAATAATAATAAGACTCTTCCATAATAGCTATTATTAGAAAAGCAGAACAACAACAAAATAGTTGTGATTTTGCTTTGTGTGGCCCTGAGAGTTTGTTGTGAATGTGGGTTAGTGGAGAGTGCACCAAAGGCTTAAGTCGGTACTGCCCCTCAGAGGATTCCATCGTGCCATGCTCTTCTGACTGCGCTTTGGTATTTACAGGTAAGGGGGAGACTACTAAGATATTATGTCCTTATTCTACTGATTAGAGAATGAACCAGACTCTGGAGGGAAAGGTCTCTGTCTGAAGGTTTAGTGTATCTTCCGCATGTCTGACATTCTCAGGACCTGGTAACATCACTGACTACTGTTTGCTGTTGAGTAATATTTCATTAGAAGCAAGAGTATCTACCTATGCATTCAAGAAAATATTTTGCTATTTATAGGTATACAGCTTTCAAAAAGCAAGGTTACATGTTTTTGTGGACCTAATTTACAAGGTGACATTGAATACAGTTTTGTTTTTATTATCTTGTAGGTGGCTTTTTCTCAAGTATTTTTTCCAGTCTCTTTGGAACCAGGGAAATGAGGATTTTAATTTTGGGATTAGATGGTGCTGGGAAAACCACAATTTTGTACAGATTACAGGTTGGAGAAGTTGTTACCACCATTCCCAGTAAGTATTGGTTTGATAAACCTATTCTGTAACTTTAATGGCCTCCCTCTAATACAAATTTTTGAATAAATGAGTCATATGATACATTGGTAGTGATTTGTAAACTTATTGTATGAAAGTGATATTGACAATGTATTTTTTTTAATTAAGCATTTTGATGCAATTTAAGGTTCCCTATCCGGGCACACAAACGGGCTTCTCTGTTTAGAGCTATAGTTGACTTAAGTCACTAAATCTTTACTGCTTAGTGAAGATACTATAAATATATACTAGCTTTGAGGAGTAAATAAATGAAGTGTACAACGTACTTTGCTAGCCTGCATAATGAAGTATGTCGATGTTAAATTGGTATTGTTGTATGCAAAGCACCTTTTTCTGCAGTTTTTTTTTTAATTACTTGAATCACGGTGTAGTTTCTCCTAAGTAGTTCTGTAGATCACTTTTAAAGATATGAATTGCAGAGGCAGATGTTGAAGTGACCGGGTACCTGAAAACTAAGGAGAAGAAACAGCTGAACTAAATTTAACTCTGCTCATGGCCTTATTATTCTTGCTGTCTTAGAAAATTATTTGTAGATAGTCCTATTTTGCTACATGGGGATGCTCTTGATAATTTTACTTTTTCATTTGTTCAACTAGATTCATAGAGGTAAAACTGATACATTTTAATTAAATTGAAGAGTCCATATAATTTGCTCTAGATTTTAAATTGTGTGTTTTATCAGGATACTATGTCAGGATATTCCCATTTTGTCACTATTAAAACTTACAGAATTTTTTTTTTTGTTTTGCTTTTAAGGAGGAATATTTAGATTTTGTAGCATCTGTTACTTCTTTTTGAAAAAATTGTGTTTTATGTGCATTGGTGTTGGCTGCATGTATGGCTGTGTGAGAGTGTCAGATCTTGGAGTTACAGACAGCTGTGAGCTGCCGTGTGGGTGCTGGGAATTGAACCCCGGGTCGTGTAGAAGAATAATCAGTTTTCTTAACCACTGAGCTATCTTTCTAGCCCCACATCTGTTATTTCTGCCCATTTCATTTTCTTTGATTCTCACTTCTCAAAATCTCTCTTCTGGATGTGGGTAACTTCTGGTGACCTCTGAAGTGCACATGCTGCCCATAGACGGACTGCAGTGTGGGCTGTTTTCACACCTGTCCTTTGCACATGAGCGTGGTCTTGATGGTGAGCATAGGGCTGCATTTGTCTAGTTCTGAGGGAGACAGGAACCTGCTTTTTCGTTTGCTACATTTGCTGTAGTTTTATTTTTCAGTTGTAATATGCATAATTACCTGCTAAATGCACCATTTACTAACACAACATTAAAAAAATAGGAAACAAAAATCATGGTAATTGAAAGTCATTTTCATACTGACTTTTTTTTTTCCTTTCCTTTTTTTAGTTTTCTGAGGCAGAAGTTCTCTGTGTGGCCCTGACTGTTCTGGAATTCACTTTGTAGACCAAGCTGGCCTTGAACTCTCAGAGATCTGCATACCCCTGCCTCCCAAGTGCTGGGATTAAAGGTGTGCACCACCACCGCCCGGCCTGAGGATTTTTTTTTAAAGCTAGGAAGTGTGGGCAAAGTTTGTACATGTCCACCCTAGGAAGTGTGAGCAAAGTGTGTACATGTACACCCTAGGAAGTGTGAGCAA
>CAJQZJ010001638.1:5354069-5435205 GCA_907164525.1 Lophiomys imhausi
AAGCAGACAGTGAGTCCATTCCCATCTGCTCCTGTGAACCAAACGCTACATTGCATACTTAATGGAACCAGTCAGATGTACTTCCTGTGACTGTTGGAACCATGTGATTCTGGCATATACAGAACTGACTTCAATATTTGTAATATAAAAAGCAAGTACTTGGAGAGTTAGCTTGATTGAATCACCCAAATGGTTTATATAATGTAAAATATTTCTTCCTTGCTTTATGTTAAGGTATATATTCTATTTGTATGGAATTCTTATTCAAATACAGTTCTATTAAAGAATGTACATTCTTGGGGGGAACCCTATTTTTAAATTAGTGGTTGCATCTTGTTTGTATGAACACTAATATTTAGCTCAGACTTTTTCCCTGTTAAAATGAATTAAGGTTTTCCAAAGATTAGTCTTAGCAAAGTAAATTAGAAATATAGAGTGTATAATATAATCTTCATTTGCCTAGCTGACTAGTTTATACTAATGTATTTCACTTAAGAGATTTTGGTTGTAGGCATGAGAGTTATTTTGTTGGCTCACTCTACTGACTTACATTATTTTACAACACTTGATAGTTGTCAAAAGAATGTTACGTATGTTGACCTGAACTTTGTACAGGAATCCTGTGAGAAAGGCAGGGTTCTGTTTGTTGCTTTGCCAGGCCCTATACAAGTAAAGTGGGGTAGGGTTCAGAGTTGGGCCTCTGGGTCCGAAACTTGTGTCCTAGATCATTCTGTATCTGGAAATGCCAACACTGGTAACACTAGACCGATACCTAGGTGTGGTGGAGCACACCTGTAATCCTAGTACTCAGGAGTCGGAGGCGGGAGGACCAGGAGTTGTTCAAGGGTAGCTTCAGCTTTGTGGTGAGTCTGAGACCAACCTGGGCTGCTTGAGACTATGTCTCAAAACAAAACAAAACACAACCAATGACCCCCAAAAATTATGCTAATTAGGGACATTCAAAGTAATGTTTATATAAACTCTTGTCTGTGCTAGTAAAATGATAAGTGATACAGTCAGAAGGATCCATATGGCTATATTTGATGAGTTCACAATAAAAAAACTTCACATGAAAGGACAAGATGTCTTTACTGTCTTCCATTCATTTACCTTCATTAGTAAGATGTTTTTACTGCCTTCCATTCATTTATGTTTATTGGCATGAAATTGGTTAAAGATAAAAATCTTATTGGTTCTACAGCAAAAATGAAATATTTCTAGTTTTAAAAATTAGGCGTACTACATATAGGCTATAAGATTGTTTTATAAGAGGAACTTTCCCACCAGGCGTGGTGGCACACGCCTTTAATCCCAGCACCCAGGAGGCAGAGGCAGGTGAATCTCTGTGAGTTCAGGGCCAGCCTGGTCTACAAAGTGAGTCCAAGGACAGCCAGGGCCACATAGAGAAACCCTGTCTCAAAAAACCAAAAAAAAAAAAAAAAAAAAAGCAACTTTCCCAACACAGAATTTACCACATGCTTAGCTACAGTGTGCAGTGAGTATGGTTCACATATTGTAACACTGGGAGTTCTCTCAAATAAATTGGACAACTGGCATTTTAAAACTAGGTAATTGGTAGAGACTTGGGTTCCTTTCTTCCATATATGTGGTCATTTTGTTGGAGTGACTCATTCATTTTGCTCCTGTGGGATTTTTTTTTTTTTTTTTTTTTTTTTGAGCTAGCCCATGCTGAGCTCAGACTCCCAGTGTCTGGCTCCTATAGGGTTGAGGTTGTGGCTGTGCTATGAATCCTAACCACCATGGCCAGCTTGGGATTCATAACTTTTCTGTTCTTGCCTCTATAGTTTGATTTCTTTGAAGTCTTTTTAGGAACCCTCTTCCTCCAGGCAGTTATTACCAATACAACTCTTGAAAATGAGTACACTTTTGATGGGCAAAGGCTTTTATTTTAGATGAATACTATTATCCATATAGGTGGACATTCCATTCCACTGGAATATATATTCATTCTTGAGGCTGGGAGGTGGCTCAGTGGACCGTTTGCTATGTAAGGATGAGGTCAACGTCTTATACTCAGCACCATGTAAAATGCCACATATGTCTTCAGCCTCAGTGCTGGGGCTTTCTGGTCAGTTCAGCTGAAATGGCAAGGTCCAGACAGCCGCCCCTTACCTCAAACAGAATGTTAAAAGATGAAACTCAGGTCAACCTCTGACTTTTGCATCTGCACACAGACAAGTGTACCCTCATACCCTAGCATACCTAATCTACCACACAAAAACTATATTTAAAGTTGAAATGAGACGGATATGTATTTGTCAGGTAGGCAAGTGGCACTGCAATTTATACTTTAGTTTCCTTCTGGTCAATGACACATAGCTGGAAGATGGTCGAAAAGTAACTTATTTACACTGAGTTACTAGGCTTAGTCCTCACGGTGCCGAGTACTTCCATGTTTCTGGAAGCTTTCTGGTCAGTTAAGCTGAAATGGCAAGGTCCAGAGAGACCCTTATCTCAGAGAATGTTAAAAGATGCAACTCAGGTCAACCTGGTTTCCTGGTTGATATGAAACTCATGTCAACTGGGAAAAATAGGGTCTGTCAGGCACATGTGTAACAGTAAATTTTTATTTTTACTTACATATTAATACTTAACAATTACCAAACAATTACCTATAAAGTTCCTAAATCTTAAAAGCCAAACCCTAACTCTAAAACCTAACATCTAAAACACCCTAATACCTATAATACACTTAACACTAACCTAAAGTTTTTTTTTTAAAACATTTTATTATGTATACAGTATTTGCTCTACATATATGCCCGGGCAGATCTCAATGTAGATGGCTGTGAGCCACCATGTGGTTGCTGGGAATTGAACTCAGGACCTTGGGAAGAACAGCCAGTGCTCTTAACCTCTGAGCCACCTCTCCAGCCCCCTAAAGTTTCTTGAAAGGATATTTTCTCAAGTTAATTCCCTGGGCATGGATCCGTATAGATGGATGGTCTCAGCAACTTTTCAATCTTAAAGTCTATAAGTCAGAAATTAAGGCAGTTTATAAATTTAATCTGTTTTGACCATTGAAGTGGGGCAGCCCTTATATCAAGAAAGAATTGCCTCTGCAGTCCTAGGGCCCAATTATTTGCAAGATGAAAAGTTTCTTAGGCTCACCATTCCGATAGTTTGGGCCTCCAAGGGTTTCACTCCAGTGCTTGGTCCAACCTGATGCTTTCGGGCTCCGAGGGGAGAGAATTCTGTTTAGATGTTCTAGAGGACCAGGGAGGATCTGCCTTTACCTTCTCCACTAGCATGGATTCACCGCAGGTCAGTGCAAGATGGTGATGAGCAGCTGAACATAGTGAAACCTCTTGGCCCACAATTTAAATCCTTTGGGTCATAATGAGTCGGCAAAGGATTCTGGCCTCTTGCTGCCGTGGTTCCTGGTGGGCTTTTTCAGGGAACTTCCCTGTCCAAAGTCCCATGATCAAAGACATCATCTGCTTTTTGCAGGCTCTCAAGGCATGCCTTTCAATGGTAAACATGGCCGTAATTGTATACGCCCATCTTTTTCCTGAGATGCCAAATTTCCAAAATCCTATGCTGGCAGACACTACACTACTTCACTAACCCCACCACACACATGCTGCCTGGCACATAGCCACTGCCATCCCAATCTGATCATGATTTGCTATTTATCACATACAGGCTAGAATAAATCCCAAGTTTCAGTGTTGATGCTTACAAAATAAGTTTGAATAGTAGAGTATGTGCATATGCATGCAGCTGTATGAAGCTTGGAATGGGAGTGTGTTTTGAATCTACTATCTATATTCCACATCTCTGTAGTTTATATGCTGAAGTCTTTCTATAAAATAGGAACTTTTTTTTTTCATTTTTCAAGACAGGTTTTTTTTTGTGTATCCCTTGCTGTCCTGGACTCACACTGTAGACCAGGCTGGCCTTGAACTCACAGAGGTTTACCTGCCTCTGCCTCCTGAGTGCTGGGATTAAAGGTGTGGGCCACCATGCCCAGCAACAGGAACAATTTGGAATCTCACAGATTGTATCAGATCTAGAGTCTAACACACAGGATGGGTATTCTGTTTTCCAAATACACAGGGACTGAAGACTTTATGTTGAGTGCAGTGAGCAAATGATGATGTGGACAACTAAAAACTGTTTCCTCTAGATGTGTGAGTCAGTCACTACAGCCTTGGGTATGTATACTCAACCTTAGAACCAACTGGGAAAGTTTCAGTGAGAAAACAGACCAATTTCTGTTTCTTGTTGTTTGCTCCGTTTAAATTATGAGGTATTTGCCCACAAGCAAAATCTGAAACCCTGGAACGGAACACTACATCTTAGGAGAATTGCTAGTGCAATTTAAGGCCGGAGCTGCCACACACTGTGGGTTTGAATCCTCTTCCCTCTCAGGCCCATCTTCAAACACTGTAATCATTCTCTTTATCTGTCTACATATAGATTACGGGACCATGTAACACGTAAGTTCTACAGAACTGGTACAGCCATTATCAGCTAACAATTACAATGACGGATCATTTCTCTTTTTGCATACCTTATTCTTTTGCCACTTTGTTTTGCTACTGGATCATCAGCGGATTCATGGACAATCCATTACATAGTCAGGAAACAATACTTTTAACAGTGGTATACGGAAAATGCCATAACTTAGTGTGCACCTCTTTAGAAGCACCTTAAAAAAATACGTATTCGTTTTATTTTTATGTATATGCTTGTATTCCATGTTAGTACAGGAGCCTCCAGGAACCAGAAGGAGGGTACTGTATGCTCTGGAGCTGGAGGTAGAGATGCTATGAGCTGTCTGACATGGTTGCTGGGAACTGAACTCAGGTCTTTGGCAGGAGCAGGAAATGCTCTTAACCACTGAGCCATCTGGACAGAAAGCTCGTGATACAGTTCTGCTACTGACGGCATTTTATGTCTTCGACACATACAGGACAAGCCCTTACTGCATCCTTTTCTAAAAGCACCTTGATTTGTTGGCTCACTAGTCTTGTCTTCATGGAAGCTTTAGAACTGGCTTTATTAATTAGCTTATCATGAACTTTTTTGGGGGTCTGCTTCATATGTAGTCAACCAATAGGATAAACTTGGGAAAAGTATTTTATGATAGTAAATACTTCAGCATGGCTGTAGTTATTTGCACAGATTTCTCAATGTCTTCTAACAGGTTTACATGTTATCACAGATACTGTGTTTTACTTATTGCATATACATGTGTGTACTTTTTCCTTCTCCATATATATATTTTTTTTTTTTTTGAGGCAGGGTCTCTGTTCTCAAACTCATAGAGATCCACTTGCCCCTGCTACCACAGTGATTCAAGGTACACAGCACCACACCAAGATTCCCCCCATTTTAAATGATCTTTTTGTGTGTGAAAAAACTAGGCTTTGAATCATGTCATTTAGTATCATATTCCTTTTTGACAATGAAGATACAGGAATAGCATATTAAACATTTTAATTAAAAAATAAAAACGATTACACTAAAATATATATTACAAATCTATGTGAAAGTTTTAACTTATTTTCTTTTGGTTGAGACCGGTCTCATTAGTCAGGCTGACTTGAAACTTGTGGAATCCTTTTGCCTGAGCCTTCCAAGTGCAGAGATTACAGGTATCAAGCCACCACACCTACCCTCCAAAGTTTAACGCAAGAAACAAACACTGCTGGGCATTCAGCCCAGTAGAGTAAGGCAGGAAGGTCAGCTTTTCACCCTAGCTGAGACAGTGAGACACTGCTATGCACAGGGAGGACTTACTCCACCATTGCTAAATCTCTCAGGCTGTGGGATTTCTGTCTCTTGGCCTTATAGCCTGGGCGCAGGAACTCTATCTTTCTCTTCTTTGCTTCACTTTTATTTTTATGTTTCTTCAACTTCTTCTTGGCAGCAATATCAGGATTGGTTACAAACTTGAAGAGAAAACAGAAATCTTTCATTACTTTTCAAGCACATGTTAAAAGAATCCAAATCAAATGCAGCAGATGTGTCGTTAATGCCATACTTCTCCCAAGCCCTCATTTTCCCCTGGGGAACAGTGGCACACTCCTAGTTCAAAGCACTTAAGACAGTGGAGCAGCCAGACTCACAGCTGCAGACTCACCTCCAGGGCCTTCCTCTTTTTCCGGAGCGCCCTCTTTTCACTGGCTTGCTTCTGCACAGAGGCAAAGGCTGATGAGAAACTTTCCAGTCCCACCAGCTGTTTGAGTAATTCTATGATTTCCTGGGATAGGTTCTTCAGCAAAGGATCTAAGGGTCACACAGGAAGAGAAGATCAGAGGCAGTCACACAACAAAGCAACAGTTAAAACTCTCGTGGCTACAGAACACAAATCTAAAATGGGCCTCTAAGCTCCAGAGATGGGAGGGTGTGGCCTTGTAGCCTCTACCTTAGCTGGAATGCAACAAGAGACCAAACTCATAGAGGCCCACAGGCTGGCTGCAAAGACATTAACACAACCCAAGAACTCGGCACTGTTTTGGGCTGCCTCTGTGAGCCTGCTCAGTTCTGCAGATGTGGAAGAGGAAGACTTCCTCTAGCCTCTAGGGCACAGGTCAGTCTAGCTGGGCACACAGTAACTTTTTTTTTTTTTTTTGAGATTACAGACTGAGAAGCTGTGTTCTTTCTCCCACCCTCCCTCTCTTTGTAAGATGCAAATCAGAGCCAGGCATGGTGGCACATGCCTTTAATCTCAGCACTAGGGAGGGAAAAGTAGATCTCTGTGACTTCTAGGCCAACCTGGTCTAGAGTGAGTTCCAGGACAGCCAGGGTTGTTACACAGAGAAACTCTGTCTCGACAAACAAAAAACAAAAAACGAAAACAAAAAGATGCAAATCAGCCACAGAGTTTTCCATATTTCTCAAATACCATGGGAATAAAGATGTATATATACTAAGTACCTAGCACACAGAATGGATCGTTACAAATACACTGGGCACTCACTAAAGAATATCTCTTCAACACCAAGTGCAGTGAGCAGATGAATGGGGTATACAGCTAAAAACAGCCTTCTACACGTGTGACTTACTGTATACGGCATTAGGTGTATCAGCCTAAGGTCTCAATGAAATCATGCACTAGCTTATATTTTCTATTAGTCGTTTAGGCCACACATTTAAATAAGTATATTATGAGGTATTTGTGAATAAGGAAAATATGAAAACCTGGGATCTAACACTAAATCTGCTTTAACTGTTTTATTTTTAATCGGTTTAAAAGTTTTTTCCCCCTTTTTGAGATACTCTCCCCATGAAGCCCAGACAAACCCCAATCTCACCATTCTCCTGCCACAGCCTCCAGAGTGCTGGGATTACAGGCGCGCACTGCCTGCCCAGCTCACTGTGAGGGTTAGGAATACCCCAAAGCTGCCTGAGAGTACAGCCCTCAGTTTGTACAAGTAAAATATTCTTTTGTTTTGGACACTGTGTTTTACTGTGTAGCTGTAGCTAGTCTTGAATTTATCAAGATCCACCTGCCTCATGAGTCACAGCCAACACCATTCACTTTTTGATGTGACAGGAAGCATACACTGGAGTTCACTGTAAGAGAAAGTAACTGCTCTCTCTTCCTTAAACTCTTGTGGGAAGAAGACAAAGGAGGCAGTCATCCAGCATCCACAGATAGAAGTAAGGGGTTCTTGGGGTGCAAGACACTCGGGAGGGCAGAAATGGCAGGGTTACCTTGCTCGGAATAGGTGCTGTTGAGTTCTCGAAACAGTGGAGCAATGATGACTGGGAGATAGGGCTTCACCCGGTCTACTCCAAGGTCCACGGCCACGGCGCCGAGGAACTTAAAGATGCAGGTTCTCTGAAAGAAGAAACTTTTCACTTGCAATGTTTGTGCTCAGCGTTCAGTCACACAAGCACAGTGTTCATTTGAAAAGCAGAGTTCACTCTATTTTGAGACAGATACTGTTGCAGTTTTAGGTTCAAAACTGAGAATCCCAAGGACCTGAAAGTTTCACTGACAACATTAACATATTCAACAAAAACCCTCCAACTCCAAAACAAACACCCCCAAACCAAAACTTGAAAGCAAACAAAACATCAGGCATTGGCAACAGATGCCTCCAAATCTAGCACTGGGAGGCTGAGGCAGGACGGCCGCAAGTCCAAGTTTCAGCCCAGTCGAGGATTTAAAGCAAGCACCAGCAGATGAGTTAGAGCGTGGGCAAAGCTGGGAGTAGTGGTACAGGCATTTAATCCCAGCACTCAGGAGGCAGAGGCAGGTGGATCTAAGTTCAAGGCCAGCCTGGTCTAGAGAGTGAGCTGCAGGACAGACAGAGCTACACTGAGCTACCCTCTCTCCAAAAATCAAAACCAAACCCAAAATAAATAGAAGAACCTGCGTGAAAAAACAAGAGGCATAGTGGCACGCCCCCGTGATGCCAGCATTTGGGAGGCAGAGGCAGACAGATCCCTGTGACCCCCAGGACATGCTGGCCTAGCAGAACTCCAGGCCACCCGGCACTGTGAGCTGAGACCCTGTCTCAGACAACAATAACAAATGAACAACAAAGACTTGCAGCTGCTTTGTCCACCCCACCTTTAAGGGGTTTCTAGGTGAATAAGCAGCTTCCAGCTTAGCCATCAGGGACAGCTTCTGGATCAGCCATAGCAATGTGGCTGGCTTGCTGGGCTCTTCCTTCTCTTCTCTGTTGAACTCTATCTTTCCATCTGCAGCAGCCTTGCCTTCTGCCTCTTCTCTGGCCAGAGCATCTCCTAAAGTGTCCTGTTCTTCCGAGGCTTTCGGCTCTCTTCGATTGTTCACAGAATCAGGTTCCAGTAAATATAAGACTTTTGCTATGAACAGTAAGTTCTTTACAACCTTAAAAGGAGGAAGGGGTGAGGTTAGAAACAAGCATGGCTTGTGGAGCCTAACACTGCAGTAGACAGACAGTGGGCACAGCCCCGTTCCACTGAGGGTGTATTCTCTGCTTAAGTTCTTCCAGAAGGGTATCCAACCTCATTCTCATGTAATTGTTAATCCACCTGGCTTAGTTGTCTTTGAAATCACAGAAGAAGTAAAGCATTCCCCTATAGAATAACCATTTTTATTTTACTTTGCACTAAGTTCTTTGAGCCTAATTATATAAAAATATTAACTGATTAGTTGCTTTTATTCATGTTATGATTCAAGTGTAAATGATCTCTCAGAGATCGTTCTATTATTACTACAAGGAAATAAAAATGAAGCTCAGATTTATTGTGAGTTACATCACTATAAAATATCACTAGTGTCAGCCAGGATTCTAGTCTTTAGAATTCCATGCCAAGTACCTAATTTTGCCTCCACTTCTTCCCTGAGCCTGCCACATAATAAAGCATGTTACCAACTGCCTTTTAAAGATGGAGTTGAGTAGCTGGCCTCAAACTGATATCAAGCCTCCCGCCTCAGTCTCCCAAGTGCTGAGATTAGACATGAGCTATCCTGGCTACAGTTATATTCCACCTTATGGAAGTACATAAGTTATTTTTAATGATAGAATGATGTATCTGCTTTTAAGGACAACAAATTTTTAGGTCAGACTGTGAATGGCATTCTTTAACTTCCAGAGGTAGGGAAAAAAAATTCATGATCAGGTTTTAGTAGAACATTTAACCCATCAATTAACCCTTTAAAGCCTTAGTCACAGAGCAGAAGTGGTATTTTAAGGTTAAAGATGGAAAGGTAAACACTTTTCCTACTCTATCATCTTTACTGGGAATGGGGATGAAGCCAAGAGCTATTCCAGTATAAACCCCTGAGTCAACTAGACATACATGTATAACTGAACACATACTGGGGAGGATGTTTACATTTTATCAAATATGCCAAACACTGAAGCTGGTTAAAAACAAAAGAAATCAAATAACAAATGTAAGCTTATGCTCAGTCTGCTGGTAGAATGAATAGTAGGTTGCTTCCCTTATGCTGGGAAGACTCGCACACTCTTACCTGTTCCCCTAGAGATTCATCTAAGAATTTGGAACGCAACTGATGGCATGAAGCTAGAGAGATACTCTTCATCTGTAAAGGAAATGGACATCAGCAAACAGCAGGTTTGTTGGTTGTTAACAAAACAAAACAAAACCACCAACACCAATAAACAAAAAACCCCAGGCATGTATAAGAGCCGGGTATGGTGGCATATATCTGAAATCCGAGCACATCAGGAGGTTGAAGCCAGAGGAGCCCCATGAGTTCAAGGTTAGCCTGGAAGCACAGTGAGTTCCAGAACAACTTTATGTTACATAGTGACATCATATCTCAAAACCAAACCAACTAAACACCCCCCCCAAAAAAAACCCTCCTATTGACTACACATGCCCCAAACAGTGGCATAAACCAGAGTAAACATCTCACTCAGTTCAGAAGAGAAAAAAAAGGCTGTGGAGAGACTGTACCTTAAAAACAGACAAGCAACAACAACAAAACCCAAGTCAGGCAAGGAGGAATGCAAGTCCCAGGATTTGGGAGGCCTAGGCAGAAGGTTCACAGTCCGTTTCAGGTCAGCTTGATTTTAGGGAGCAGGGCTACATATCGAGCTTCTGACTTTAAAAAAGAAGAAAAAAACAGTACCTTTTGGTCAAGGTCATTTGTTAGGAACATGACTGCTACAGGCTCCGCGGGCTTCTTTTTGGTCTTTTTGTGTTTCCATTTTTGAATCAGCTCTTCTGGTTGGCAAGAGGCAAAGAGCAACCCAAAAATCTGGGCTGCCGTGAGCCACACCCAGCTGTGAGGATGTCGGAGGTGAGAGTGCACGTGACCTGAAAGAGCAGATGCTCAGATGCCTCCCACATTTCTGACTCCCTGGAGGTTAGTTAACACGCAGCGTACAGGCATCTATGGAGCCTCTTATGGGCTTGGACCGAGGAACCAAGATGAAAGAATTGTCCTTGCTTTCCAGGCCACAGAAGCCAGGGAGAAGAGGTAGAGAGGAACAATTACAAAGCTAACTGCATCTGGTAAACGGTGCTCAGGAAATACATGAAAGCCCCATAGTTCCCTATGAGACGGTGCCACACGGCTAGTTTCAGAATCTAGGGAAGGGAGATAACTGTTAACAGGACTTTTTTGTTTCATTTTTTCAAGACAAGATTTTTCTGTGTAACTTTGTAGACCAGGCTGGCCTTGAATTCAGAGATCTGTCTGCCTCTGCCTCCAGAGTGCTGGGATTAAAGGCGTACACCTCTGCCACCACCGCCCAGCATAACAGGACATTTTTAAAGGTCAGTAATATACACGTGTACAGACCCAGCTTACTTCTAATAGAGAAACTGGTGGTGGAAAACAATCATTTCTTTCTGAGTACCTCCTACTAAGTGGTATGGCAACCTGCTTTAGAGACCACAATCGTGAGGCAGAGAACTGCAGCTTCATCTTACAGATGAGGAAAGAAATGCTCCCGGGAGGCTTGGGCATGCAGAGCCAGAGTGGGGCCTAGCCCGACCTCACCCAGAACTCACAGTGCTCCAGCAATGGGATGTACACAGGCCTCTCTCCATCGCCACACTTGGCAAGTAATGTGAGAAGTCTAGTGTGACTGCCATTTAACCAGGGCATTCTATGTAAATATCCATGTACTGATTAACCTAAACTTAGACATTGAATTAAAACTCTATGGTTACACTCTTCATTTAGAGACTTATATAGCAAACACAGTGATTTAATGTCCCTGAGTGGGCTGTACTGTAGTCAAGTGCTGGCTGAGCACCACAGGATGTCAACGTTTCTAGGGAAACGAGTTCTAGGGAACCGAGCCACCGTTTAAATCCTACTTCACAGAGAGACTGGATGGAAATGCATGCGTTGCAAAACATGCTGCAAACGACAAATATAGGGATAACTCCTTTTAACATTTTTATTATTTACTTTCATTTCAGCCCCCACTCTCTCTTGTCCCCCTCCAGCCCTCTACTCCTTTTCATCAACAACCCACCCCAGAACATAATTCTTAACTGTAGGTCACACCTTAGCAAAGGTGGGGAAGACAGGAAGGAAGAGCTGGCGCATGTGTATGAAGGGGTCACCACCCAGAGCAGCGGGGGCACTTCCGAAACTTCTGCCCTTTCAAAAATTTACTGCCAATTAATATCCTTTGTTTCCTAAATGAAATGTATTAGTGATGAAGAAATACCCCACCCAAAAGAAACATTTCAATGTAATCTGATGGGGCCCTTTGTTTTTCTCCCTTATGTACTTAAAAAAAAATTACTTTCTATAGTACTTTTTCAAAAGTACAAGTTTCAAGTACTTTCAATAATTCTATCACAATTACTATGTTGTTAGATTAAATAAGATACTTACTCCAGATGTTATTCAATGTCTCGGAAGGCTTGGTAAAATGAATAATATTACACTCCTTGATGAGTTTACTTATCAGTGTGAGAAAACCAAACAGCAGACGATCTGCAGCCTTTTCTTCTGTCTCCTCTATGATCTAAACACATGGTGAACGCACGCCAGTTAACGTAAGGACCCACAAGCACCCAGTGCACGTATCTCTCCAGCGTGTGTCCCTACGAGACTTCCCAACCACACCAACACAGTCATTATCCCCGGGCCTCTTTACCACCGAAGCCAGTGCAAGTCCACCCTCCGGCTGTGATAGCCAAAAATGTTTTTGGGTATTGCCAGATGTCCTCTGTGGAGTAAGATGCCCTAGTTGGGGGGGGGGGGGGGGGGGAATGGTGTCTCTAATCTTCATATACCATGGAAGATAACTTATTTTCCCCTCCACTTACTTTTTGAGATAGTATCTCACTGTGTATGCCAAGCTAGTATCAAACTCCTAATTCACCTGCTTCAGGTTCCCAAGTGCTTGGGATTATAGGTGTGATCACCATGACAGGCTGCCCCTTGGGATTATGGGTGTGCCTCACCACAACAGGCTGCTCCTCAAATGTTTTGGTGGTGCTGGGGCTTGGGCATGCTGGGTAAGCACTCTATCACTGAAATATTCCCTTGACCCTGAGGCCCCATTTTAAAAAGCTCCAGCTGCTCTGACTCCTTCCTTTTCCTAACAAGAACTGCATGTTTAAAGACAGTACTAGCTACAGCAACTCAACGCGGGTGCTTTCATAAACATGTCCTAAGTTTTAGTAACTAGCAAATTACTTACATCTTTAAAATTTTCAGGATCAATTTCCTTTTCGATCACAGGAAGAAGAGTTCCAAGCCGTCTCTCAAAATCAACTCCTTCACTTTCCACAAACAAGCCACAGGTCAAGGCGGCTAGCTGCCTGTTTAATCGCTACCAAAAAAAAAAAAAAATCACAACACGATGTAGTATTACAGAAAGAAGGAGGTATTGTCAACACCAGAGATAATAAAGATAAACACCATGTGCTAGCCCTTCTATGTGGATCCTAGCTTTACATTATGTGCATCCATACCTGGGAATGGGTGTGTATGGATGATAGGAAACCAGAAAAGGGCCCATGAGACAGGAAAAAAGAGATTAAAGGAGAGGGATGGGGGGATAATAAAATATGAGAGCAAAAGGGGGAGCTACAGGGTAGAAAGATTCATGTCATCCTGTACAGGATAACTATACTACAACGAATGCACCAAAGGGAACAGGAACATAGACTTTTTTTCCTGTCAATGAGACACTTTACCCTAGTGGTGCTGCCTTGTAGGTCCCCAGTGTATGAGGAGGCTCTTGGCCCTCATGACTGCTGAACTAGGGCGGGGGACTAATATGCAGAGACACTCCACTCCAGAGGAGTGGGATGGAAAGGATAGGGGGTAGAGGGTGGGAGGGCGGGACTGGGAGGTGTGGAAAGAGGACACTGTGATGGAGATGTAACCTGAAGTAATAAATAAATAAATTTAAAAAAAAAAAAGAAAAAGAAAAAGAAAAAAAAGAAAGACTCATGTCAGATGGGGGCCATCAGGGCTGGAGGATCAATCAAACCAAGTATGGAAAGAAACTATAACTTTCAAAAAAGAGAAGAAAATAAATAAAATCCTAGTTGAACTCAATAAAAGATGGACCAGGGTTGAAGGTGACAGTATTAAGTGGGAAGAATGGTGAAAACTACACTCCAGAAACTGAAGAACAAAACTGGAAGCAGAAGTGTCAGGTCTTCACACAGCAGAGTGTTCTGTTAACATGCAGTCAGTTCATTCTCTGTAGCTTTTATACTGTGTGCAATGCTAAGAGCAAACTATTTGCATAATCACAAACCAATAAGGCTATCTGGGATATGCCATTTCAACAATATATCTAGCATGTATTCTGATATAAACTATGCACCAAAGCTAAAACATGTCAGTGTACTATGACCAAAAGCAACACTAACCTTCTTTGCTTCAAACCAGAAGGTAACCAGACTAAAAAGCCAGTCTTTCTTCTCAAGGCTGACCTTGCCGAGCAAGGACTTGATGACCACGGACGCCATCCTTTTGCACATGGCAGAATCATCGTTGACCATCATCAGGCAAAGGGGGATGAAGAACATCCCGCAGTGGTCATGGAGGAGTCCCTGCAGGAAGACAGGCGCCAGTGAGACCCCAGAATGATTCTGCTACGGGTGCGTGACAATGCAGTCAGGGGTTCTGGGCCCAAGTATAGACAGTACCTGAGGGAAGGTCTCAAAAAGATAGGCGATCATTTCCAAGGTGGATTCTCTTCCAGTTTCATGTTCATAACTAGGACAAGAATGTTAGGCAGACTCAGTATGTTGTGATTATTATTAAAATGTATCCTATCCGTCTGTCAATTTATTTCTTAAAAACTGAAAACCACGTCAGTTCCTTAGTGTCAATGATTGCATGTATCCATCAAGCTGTATGAAGTTTAAGATGAAATCTGCTGAGCTTCCAACATTCTCCTACGTATGCTCTGATCAGACTGAGTGAAGAGCATCTTACAGAAGCACCAGGGAAGCTGAGAGCAACAGCACAGCAGTCACAGAGTGACCGCCACCACACTCAAGACCTTGGTGGCACTTTCAAGACCAGCACCATACTAAAATCAAAGAAGAAACCACCCCTCTGCTCTCATACAGTCAGTTCATGGCTGCACTTACTTCAGTTGAGCGAGCATGAATTCCAAATTGGGTCTCAACTTCTCACCGAGAGGATAGTCAAGAATATATTTCAGGAAAACCTAAGAACAAAACACTCAGCTGATTATGTAGATAGATCCTGTCTGTCCTGGTGGGAAACCTTGCCTCCCCTCCCTTGTTTCCTTATGAGATTGGAGATTGACATAGGATCCTAGGTTTGCTAGGCCAACAGTCTGCCGCTGAACTATGTCTCCAGGATTCCCCTCTGCTAAGGTGCTGTCTGGGACTCACACGAGGGATAACCCGAAGAAGTCAGGCTTTCCAACCAACTCCAGATTAACCCGTCTACTCAGCCTAGGTTTGTGTCCCTTCCTGTCTCCATGTCACTTATTGAGGTCTGGCTCCACAGCAGGTCCTGCCTATCACCACATGGCTAAGGCTCCAAAGCTAAGCCTGCACACGCGAGGCTTCTCAGACAGGTGGTGTGGTGTCTAAACTGGTTCAGCCTTCTATCTTCCCTTGGATATAAAAAAATCAACACCGACAGTGATACCTGCTGCAAGCACCAGACACCACCTACGCACCCAGCACCGTTAACCCTTGCTCGGTTCTTCTCACTTCCTTACGCAGCAGGTGATGTGAGCAAAATGGTGGCACAGAGAGACTTAAGTAACTTACTGGTCCAAACTCTAATTAAAAAAACCCAAAAAAGCCGGGTGTGGTGGCGCACGCCTTTAATCCCAGCACTCGGGAGGCAGAGGCAGGCGGATCTCTGTGAGTTCGAGGCCGGTCTACAAAGCGAGTCCAGGACAGCCAAGGATACACAGAGAAACCCTGTCTCGAAAAACAAAAACAAAAACAAAAACAAAAACAAACAAACAAAAAAAAAACCCAAAAAACATTACCTATTTAGTATGTGTACGTGTGTTTGCACATACACGGGGGTAGGAGGACAACTCATGGGTGTTCTTTCCCTCCATCACGTGGGTCCTAGGACTCAAACTCAGAACATCAGTGTTGGCAGCACATGCTTTCACTTGCTGAGCCATCTAGCCTGCGAGCCTTTATTTTTAAGCCACTAGTATTTGGCCTTAAACACACGGTGGGGATGAGGGCATATCCCTAAACTTCCAGAGCCTGCTTGTTTCCTACTGCTGAAGCAGAGAAGCTAGAAACCTCCGTGAGGCTGTGAGACTGTGTGAGTGGCTGAGGTGACCAAGTGATGTGAATGTACCAAGCACGAGATGCCATCCCTTGGTGCAGAAGAACTGACTCCCTATCACAGCAAACGAGGGCAGGTCACAATCCAAAGTGAGTCAGACAGGGACCATGTCTGTAAAGTCCTGGGCATACGCTAGTGGGCCCTCCATTCTGTGCTGTGGTCAAACAACTTTCTGTTTCTAGGGATTTGCTTCCTGTCTTCCACCTAACTGCCTCAGCAGCCTAAACCCCGTACAAAACTGCAACTCTGATGTCCAACTCTTGGTTCTGGTATGTGGTGTTCCTAAGATTAGAGATGGACAGGAATATAAGCAAATGAAATCACATCATCCTTTTGCCTAAGGATTACAATGACTGCTTACTATTCTTAGACAAAGCAAAAGGGGGGAAAATTCATTTTTTAGTCATTCATTCATTCATTCATTTTGTGTGTGTGTGTGTGTGTGTGTGTGTGTGTGGTGTCATGTGTATAAAAGTATGTGTAGAGGACAGAGGATAACTCACAAGGAGTTGGTTCTCTTTCTTCCATGTGGGTTCAGGGGACTGGACAAGCAGCACCTCTACTCACTGAGCTCTCTTACCATCTCTAACCAGACCACAAGCTCTCGCCCACCCCAGAGTTGCTCTCCGAAGGCTCCTTCACTTGAAAGGTTAAGCTTTACTCTTCAGAATTTGGTTTACCTGTCAATCCTCAGGAAGGCCTTCCTGCCCTCCTGCCCTGGTAGCCAGAGTCTCAGGACAGAGCAAGCGTATCATCACACAAAGCAGTCTTCAGAATCCAGGCAGAGGATGACTTCTCTAACTAAAAGCAGAGCTGGCAGGGAGTGGCCCAACATTTACTAGAGAAATAAGTTCTCTCCACGTACCTGTCTGCATTGGACCCTGGTAGGTTCATTTTGTGCAGTAACCGCCAACTTGGATACTTTCTGCATGATATCATCAATTTCTGGGACCAACAATTTTCTTGATAAAATAGCCTAAAATACAAAGAGAAAAGACATGCACATTTTGTGCACAGATGATGATGTTAAAGTGATCACAGGCAGTTTTTTTTTTTTTTTTTTTTTTTGAGACAGGGTTTCTCTATATATCCTTTAGCTGTCCTGGACTTGCTTTGTAGACCAGGCTGGCCTTGAACTCACAGAGATCCGCCTGCCTCTGCCTCCTGAGTGCTGGGATTAAAGGCGTGCGCCACGCCCGGCCCCACAGGCAGTTTTCAAACAATGAAAATATCCAAGAGAAAAAGAATATACTTAAAAGGGATTAAAATGGAAAACTTGATATTGTGTAGCAGTTCATCAAATTCAGAACAACAAAAGACCCTCCAACATGATAAGCTGGAGCACCTAAATTTGTACAGAGTTCCCTGGTACATGTGCATATATGTATGTATGTGTGTATGTATGCACGAACACAATGCTAGGGGTTGAAACCAGGGTGTTTCACATCCTCGTGTTTTACCATTGAGACCAATCCCCAGGCCCTCTGGGAAGTTACTATAGACCTCACGTTTAAATAACTATATTAAGGCTGGAGAGATGGTTCTGCGGTTAAGAGCACTGGCTGTTCTTCTAGGGGTCTTGAATTCAATTCCCAGCGCCTCACAGCAGCTCACAACTGTCAGGAGCAAGTAAGAGAAACTTATTGTAAGTACTAGCATTCCATTTTCAGACCCCATTTAATAATAGGGAGAAACTAAATTCAAAGTCCCAGGCCCTAGGGGAACCTGAACAGCTTCTGTTATAAGAAGACAGTTGTCTGAGTCCAGCCATCTCAGGGACAACTTCTCCATCTTGCTGGCAGGATCAAACAAGTTCCTGTTCCCAGGCCCAGGGACCAACTCAGATCCTGACTGGTGAAAAAATGTAACAACAACTTGGCATAGATGTTTGTGTTTTACAAGCTTAAATATTCTGTAATATTCTGCACAGGGTAGAAGTTCAGCTCCCGAGTCTGTTCTGCGGCCTTTATTGATCAGTAATGGCTTGCTTACAATAAATTTTTATCATCTGCATTGACCTGGTATTTGAATTACGTTGGATTTATGTTAGATTTAAGCAGACTTCACAACAATAACCATTTATAACTGCAGTCTCATGGGATTCAATGCCCCCTCTTCTAGTGTGCAGACAAAATACTCATAATACATAAACAAATAATTCTTTAAAAAATACTATATTAGCTTATATCTGACTTCAAAATCATAACAAGCTTTGTCAATTTCTTAATTTCAGAAGTTAAAGTAGTGTGCTTCATATTATTCTAAGGATCTGATGTGAGTGCATGAATGTCCAAAAGCAACAACTGGCGACATCATACCTTCAGAAGCCCAAATGCAGTGGCTTGTCTTGAAGTATCATAAATGTCTTCTTCAGCATAAGCCAGGAGAACTTGAAGTTGTTTCTCAGTTACCTGGTGAGACTTGACTTTCTTTACAAAGATGGTCACACACTGTAAGTCATAACAGTGAAGTTAGCTGCAGCCACCCCAAGGTGACTACTATTGAACTGAAAAGGCCTTGGTAATAACAACTGAGGAAACAAATCTGACCCAAAGATGTGCTGTGGATCCCGGCCCTGGCTTCTCTAATTGTTACTGCTTCTCTCACCTTGAAACAATTCACTACCAGGTGGAAGTTCTGGCCCCTGGCAGCCCCCAGTCTTGCATAGTTCCTCAGCAAGATGAAAAGGTGCTTCATCAACTGCTCTGCTTTGCTTTCTATGGAAGGCAGAGGGAACCGCAAGACCCAGATCAGGCACTGCAAAGCACCCGTGATCACCTGAGGAAACAGAATGCAAAACTGTCACTTAGGATGCAGCCAGTAGACAGGATGAGTAAGTAACAGATTGTGCTGGGCCTGCTTTGGGAGAACTAGCCACAAAGCCTAAGTTTCTTATTTCTTTAAAAAAACAAAACAAAACAAAGTTTTTTAGATTATTTTTGGGACTAAATGAAGAGGGCATTAGAGCCTCTGGAGCTGGAGTCATAGCTGGGTGGGAGCCACATGAGTGCCGGGAACAGAGCCTGGGTCCTCTGCACCAGCAGTGCTCTGAACTGCTGAGCCATCTTTCCAGCCCCAAGCCACATATTTCCTGCTGTAGAAGAAATGACTCCTTATTATCATGGCAAGGGAAGGCAGATCACAAGTCAAAACAAAACGTGCTCACTTACCATGTTCTTAAGGATTTGGACAGACTGGACAATTTCAGGACTTCTTTCTCTTTTCTTAAATGTTTATTTATTACTTCAAGTTACATCAAAACTTTTTTCTTAAAAATTAATTGAAAATAGCCTTTGACACTTCTAGAATGGCATTTCAGTGTCCCCATCTTGACAAGTCTGTGTTCTATATACAAAGCACTCCCCTGGGTATCACGGGCATCACGAACCACTGCTACCGCCACCACCGCATTTCCTGAAGTCCCAGGATCAAACCCAGGGCCCTTCACATGTGAGGCAGATGTTTTACCACTCATCTACATTCCTACTAAACTACAGGGAATTATAAATGCAAGACAGCCAGGTGTGGTGGCTCAAACCTGTAATCCCAGCACTTGGGAGGCTGAGGCAGGGAGATCTTGAGTTTGAGGCCAACTTGGGCTACATACTGTTTTAAAAACCCCAAAATAAACATACATGTAACCTCTATGTTAAGTAAGAAGAGACATGTGGCTCAAATTTAGGCCTAAGAACAAGTAACATTTACTACAGTTATGTCTGTGTGCTAGGAGAGAGAGAGTGCTGTACTAGTGATTACAGAGTCCCGAAGTTCCCAGGGGCAGACAGTTCTGCAGTACCTGACACAATGTCCCTCTAGCACAATGGCATCCTTGCAGGGCTGGAGAACCAAAGAGCCTGGTCATCTGAAAGACCTGGGCTGACGTTGGAGCTTTCTGGGTACTGCCCATGTGACTCTGGAGATGCACCTAATCTCCTAGCATCTTCACCTGCAAAGCAGGTAATATGCAAAGTAGGAGATGACAGCTCTCATGACCAGCTGCCAGGCCTAGCTTCCTTATTAAATTCTGCCTTGGGCTGGGAATACAGCTCAGTGGTACAGCACTTGTCTAGTGTGCATAAGGTCCTAGGTTCATTAACAAAAAAAATATCTGAGGGCTCGAGAGATGGTTTGCTGCTCTTCCAGACGACCCAAGTCTGCCCTACCCCCCACATCACAGCTCACAAATGCCTGTAACTGCAGCATTCAGGGGCTCCAGTGCCCTCTGCTGGCCTCCAGGGCATCGAGATGCATATATGCAGACACACATACACATAAGTAGCAATAAAGTAAATCTTAAAAAAAAATCTGCCTCAGGAATTTGAAGGGCTGGAGATAAAGTTATTAAGATAATGACAATGGTGACCACAATGAAGATGAAGGTCACCGGCCTGGGGACATCATTGAAGGTGTTTTGAAAATCAATTTTGATAATGTGCCTAAAAGGACTTTCAAAGATGTTAAGGGCTATCCAAACAAGTGGGACTCTGTGTGTGGTGCTAGCTTTTATGTGCATGGTGGGACCCTAACACAGGTCCTCATGCTCACATAAATCGAGTTTTTCTTACTGAGCCTTGCTCCTAACCCAGAATGGGTTATTTTCAATGAAGCAGACAGTGATGGTTTATGCCAAAAATCCCTTTCTAAGTCTGATCATCTCGAGAAGCAGAAGTTCCTGAGGTAAGTTCCACACAGTGCAGCCCTTGTGAAGGCACGGATGCTCCAACATGGACGAATACTCACCTTCACATCCCTGGAACCCAGGCACTTTATGAGGGCTGACACAAAGGGGTCCAACATTGCCAGCACATGCTCACTAGGTGACTTGATCTTGGAAGTCTTTAGACTCAGGTGCAGCAGCTAAAAGGTTTGAAGGAGATATTTTATATTATTTTGGACTTAGAGATGAATATGACATTTCAAGATGCTTCTATTAAAAATAAGAAAAGAAAGTGAAGAAATCTAAAAAAGGAGTCTCAGAAAGTCAAGCTTGAGGGAACTCAGCCTGTAGCTGAGATGCTGTTCGCCACATCTACTGGGGTTTTGGGCCTTGGCTCTGTGCACAGCAATAATCAGGACAGACCTGGTGCCTGTCCTGAGGGATCTTAGCTAGGAACAGACACAGGGTGACTTTAGAGGTCAGAATAGTAACTCTGAGACAACCGTATCTTCAAAGAAGAGGTCAAGAATGGTGGTCCATGCCTGTAATCCCAGCTCTCAGGACTCAGAGGTAGGTGGATGTTGTAAAGTCTGAAGCCAGCCTGGTCTACACAGAGATCCAGGCTGGCCAGGGGTTCACAGTATTGGAAGTATTGATAGAGGCAAACAGTAACTTAACAAACGCACCCTTACACAGTTCTGTAAGTTATCTGTAGTGCATTATTTGCACAGGATGGAGCAGCACCTGAGATTCTGCAGATGGCTAAATAGGAAACAACTTGCAAGGAAAATTCTTACCCGTAGCCCAGACTCAATAAATATGTGCATGTTGGTCTTCTTGCTCACGACAGCTTTGGGCCCACCTCGAACGGGAGTTGGGGGAAGCAGAAGGCAGCTTTGGGGTGGCAGTCGAGCATCAGGCACAGGGGCTGCTGGCTTTCTGTCCATTAATGACAATGGAAAAAAAGAAAGAGCACTGTCACCTGCCCCGAGAAATGAGCAGCACTGAGACTAGCTGCCCCTCTGCCTAGCTTCTCCCTCAGACAACGGGGCCGCTGACCTGAGTTATTGCGATTCCTAACAGCTAGGTCAGACTGAGGAAAACATCTGAATGAAGACGGACGGACAGCAAGAGGACACTGTGTGAGGCTGCAAATCTGAAAATAACTGCCAGGGGCTCTCTTTTTAGACCACAGAGCAAGATCCAAAGAATGTGCATGAGGTATTGTCAGATGACTGAAGTACTCCATCTGCTTTTAACAGAACAGGAATGCATTTCAGATCTATCTTTCCACTAAGTAAATATTTAAAAGCAGCATCAGAGAACAGTATGAAAATAACTTGCTGTTGTCAACCGTAGCCATCTCATTAAGAGAAAAACAATCTTTCTGGAATTTTTAAATTTAATTTTTTATTTTCTGAGAATGAGTCTTACAGTATAGCCTGGCTGTCCTGGAACTCACTGTATGTAGCCCAGGCTAGACTTGAGTTCACAGAGATCCTCTGCCTCTGTAGCCCAGGCTAGACCTGAGTTCACAGAGATCCTCTGCCTCTGTAGCCCAGGCTAGACCTGAGTTCACAGAGATCCTCTACCTCTGTAGCCCAGGCTAGCCTTGAGTTCACAGAGATCCTCTGCCTCTGTAGCCCAGGCTAGACTTGAGTTCACAGAGATCCTCTGCCTCTGTAGCCCAGGCTAGACTTGAGTTCACAGAGATCATCTGCTTCCCGAGAGCTGGGACTGAAGGAGTGCACCGCCACATGGGACAAAACCTGATCTTATATTAAAATTAGCCCTCAGAAGGTTCTCAGCACAAACAGCACAAGGCTAAGAAGAACTCTGCTATCTATCCCAGGTTGGCAGCAAACTCATAATTCTTTTGCCTCTGCTTCCTGAGCATGAGGGTTACAGGCATCCACTGATGTGCTCAGCTTCATTCATGTTTTGCATTGCATCAGATTATTAAATTAACACACTTAAGAGATGATGACTGAGCCAGGTGTGGTGGTGCACACCTTTAATCTTGGCACTCAGGAGGCAGAGACAGGCAGAGTTCTGTGAGTTCGAGTCCAGCCTGGTCTATAAAGTGAGTTTCAGGGCAGCCAGAATTCCACAAAGAAACCCAAAACCTGTCTCAGAACTCCCAAGAGAGAGGGCGGGGGGAAGGGGGGGAGAGAGGGAGTATGATGACATGAGGACTAAAGGGCTCATTAGAAAGAAAGGCTCAAAAGACAGATGGCTTAACCCTCAAAACTTACTTTTCCTTTTCTGTTAGCAGTGGTAGATTTTCACTGACCAAACCATAACTGAGCAGTAGAAGAGAGTCTGCCGTCATGTCTGGATTCACAATTAAGCCTGCTATGATTCGGCGTAAGGTTTCGTGAACTTTCCGGGCAAGCTTTAAACTCGTGGTGTTTTGTAGGATCTAAATTGTCAAACAGAGAACAGTGTGCAGATGAGCAGAGCTTTCATTTGCTATATGCCTCTTCCACCTGTTTTCTTTCTGGTGTGTTCTTTTTCTAATTAAAAATTACATCTTCAAATAGATATGACATATGAAGTAAAAGTCACTGTGAACTTGTGAACCGGAGTTTCCAAAAGAAAACAGTCTACAAGGCTGACTGCATAATTACATCCCCAATGATTGTGGAGAGCTGGAGTGTGGCAGGCCCAGAAGCAAATTATCTTAGGCTATCTTTAGCCCATAAATAGCCATTTACTGCACACCCCTGTGTCTGACCTAGCACCCTGTGGCTATCTACTAAACCCTTTTGGAAGTGTACAGGTAGACCTCCAGGTTCCACCAGGCCAAAGGTTAAGAATGTCTTCAGATAACACCATGGGACTAGTACTGATACCCTCTGCTTTACTGTAACTGACCTACCCAATGTATTTTTTAAATGCCTTGATTGATGACTTTGTTTCTTTCCTACTATAAAAACTTCATTAACTTGTTACCATGTTGAAAAATGGTATTTACAGTAGCATGAATTCATGCTATGGGCACTCATATTTGGCTTCAGAATAATAAACAGTATAAAATTTCGGATTCCCTTTGAGAGGAGGGCTGTGTTTTTTCAGCAGTCTCAACTTTGGAGACAACCGCGGTGAACAGCTTCTGTGGTTCTGGAGGCCTTCCATCCCTGTGTCCCCCTTTCCTGTTGGTGAGGTTCAGGGAGCCCTGCTGCAGGTGTCCTCCACCAAGTGCACTGAGGGAGTAAACTGGCAGGCACACATGTGCATAGGCACACAGGAGCGCGCGCGCACGCACACACACACGCACACGCACACGCGCACACACACACACACACACACACACACACACACACCACTAAATAAAATACATAGTTGCTATTTAAAAGAAACCATGTCAATTAAGGGCTGCAATGGCCAGGCTTCAGGACAAACTCAAAGGAACTCAATAGGAACTTGGGATAACCATCAACCTCGGCAAAATACTCAGAACTGCATTGCATGAGACCCTTTCTACCTCAAAATATACCCAACATTCTTAGGTCAACATCAGATGAAACTACATTCATTCTAGGAACAAATTTACCTGCCACCAACACATCTGGAAAGAAGAGTAACTTTTACAACAGAAAGCACCGTGGCTCTAGTTTTAGCACATAAAGCTGTAATAAAGTGAATTATTAACATTATTGAATGGCTGTCACTTAAATGGGCATGGAAAACAGTAAGACAATGTGGGTAAATTAGAGCCTCTGTTTTCTGTGGGGCAAAAGAAACAGTAGAAAGTGAGTCAGCTTTGCATCAGAGTGGTCTAGAATAAACCCCAATTTTCTGTAACTATGTTCCTTTGTACCTCCCAAGTCTCAATTTTCTACCTGTAACATGTTTATGGCATTTTTATTTATCTTTATTTTGTGTGTAGGAACACACTGCATGCATGCTTGTGTGTTCCTCAGAGGCCAGAAGAAGGTGTCAGGTATCTTGGAACTAGAGTTAGAGATAGCTGTGAGGCTCCATGCGAGTGCTGGGAATTGAACCTAGATCCTCTGGAAGAGAAGCCAGTGTTCTTAAACACTGAACATTTCCCCAGGCCCCATGTTCAGAACATTTATCAGCAGCATTCTTCTGCTTGGAAATATGGAGTTGTCTAAATCCAAAGACAGAGACGTAAAACCCACTCACACGCCAACACTTAGTGCCTTTCCTTTCACGTCTTGACTGTGTCAGGGACCATGATTCCTGATCATAGCACGTAAGCCAAGGCTGCAGCCCAGCACCCATATGGTACTTGTCTGCTCCTTTAGCACAACTGGCAATCATGGGTGACAATGGACAGTGTTCACCTTGTAAGGCTCTTTCAGGAACTCAGAGTTGAAATGCTGAGCACTCCCGGTCCTCTCAGGTCCTTACCTCTTTTAACGGAAGAATAAGCTTTGTGACCTGTTGCTTTCCAACAAACTTGCCAAGGATTTCATAAGAATCATAACTCTTGCTCCTTCGAGCCTCCATGACTTTGGACAGAATCTGTTTTACTTCCTTCTCTTCAGCAAGGGCACCAAACAACTCATGGTTAAAAATCTTAGAAAGAAAGGGCAAATGGCAGAGATGAGTGCTCAGCAAGATATGCTGTGACAAGAAGTCTGTGACGGCAAGCAAAGTGAGTCAGACTGGACTGACATGAGGAGGAGCTGCTGTTAGGTTCCAACATTTTCAGTGAACTTTAGAGACCATTTCAGAAACACAACCCCCCCAAAAAAACAACAGACAAAAAAAACCCACAGCAATATGCTAAGATCCGTATGTCCTCATATCTGCAACTTAATTATTGAAATGAATATAGATTTTGAAATCCAGACTCCAAAATTAGAATCCACATTCTAAAAATAAGTGAAAAAAAGGTTATGTGTCAAGTTTATTCTATTCTTAATCCTACCTCCCGAATTATTTAAATTATCTAACTTTAAAAGCATTCCTTTTTTATTACTCTTATGAGGCTCTGGTTGAACATACTTTTAGCTTATTCAACAGATCCATGCCATTTCCTTTAACCTGGATCACTGGAGAGAACTACAAATTTTTGCTCTTTTCAAAAGCTGCTGACATGCAATGCCAACCCTCTTTTGAAAAACAAAGGTTAAACCAATTTATAAGACACAGAATGCCCACTGCAATGAAGCCATAGCTTCTCTAGCTTCTGCTAATCTAAATCAGAAAGACAGTAAATTCCTTCTGTGTATGTGCATGTGTGTATATGTGTGTCTTCTACATACTAAGCGCCCACCACCACTGAATGAAACCTTACAGTCTACTTTTATTTGTATAGCCTATTTTTTATTTCTTATTTGTAAACTTCTAGACTGACCATAGCTCACTTAGGGAAAGCAGAATTGCATTCTGTAAATCTTACCTCAGTCATTATATGTAGACAAGAGTCTAAATCCCCAACTTGCAGTTTGCTGGTGAGGCCTTGCAGCAATGTGTACACAGTGAACGTGAGAACGTGGACCTAAGATGAGATGAAGTCAGAATGCAAATTACCAAGAGTCCACAGCTGAGGGTGCTGGACCTAAAAAGTGCTTCGCAGAACTCTAGCAGATAGATAGTTACTGCTCAGAGCAGCTCTGCTGAGGCATGGTACCACACGTCACCACTTAAGGCCTTGACAGAAAGACGGCTTTGTACAAGGTCCAGTGTGCTCAGAAAAACAATGGTATGCTTAGGCACTGCAGAGGTTTATGAAGGAAAGGCATGCAGACACACATGAACAAAGTGCTGAGAAAGAGATCAAGCATTTAACAGAGCTAGGGAAGACCGCGTTACTTGGAAAGAGAACAAATTGCACAGCTCACCACAAAGGTGGTACAATGTTTTTAAAACAAATACTTGTCAAGGCAGAATTCCATATTGAGCACTGATATCCTTTTCACAAAAGAAGGTGAGATAAAGGCCTCCCAGAAAAAGGGAAGTGAGAACCCACTGTGGCTAGCCCCATGCTCCACATGGTTGCTAAGGACGCTCTTCAGATTGAAGGGAGTATTAGCAGACAAGCCTGACTGCTCAGAGTTGAAGGGAGAAACAATGGTAACTATCTAGAGGGGGACCACTTTCCTGCTTTGACCATTAAAAGGAAAGTTACATTATCTATGAAGTTCCCAATCTGTAAAGAAGCAACTATAATACAGGAGGAGGGGGGGGAAGAAGCCTCAGAGTGGTAAATTTCTACATTTCACTTGAAGTGGTAAAATACTGATTCTCCATTTATTGTTAAAACATAGGTATATATATATATATATATGCGCTGACCTCTAGATCTGCTAGCAAAAAAAGCCACATAAAGAAAGAATACTGGAATTTTGGTTAGAACAGGTTCCTTACACATCAGTAAGTTAAGACATGCAAGGAATGTTAAGTACAGGACTTTTAAATGAGTACTTGAACAAGCTGTAAAGCTTCCCAACTTGACCTGAGGATCCTAGTAAATGCAGGCTCTACAGGCAAGTATGGGCGGCCTCTAGTTTGCACCTTTCTTTCACTTCCTGTGTGCTGTTGTCTAGGCCCATACTTGGAGCTGTACCAAGGCTAGACCACCATGCAAAACCTTAAACACATAAAAACATGTCTTCTTTCTTATTCAGTTGACAATATCTTCAAATAAACAGGCTAATAAAATTTTATTAAGATCTAGAGACTATGAAACAATGTTAAACATATGAAAGAAAAAAGGCCATGTAACCTCAAGCCAATAATGAACCATAAAGGAAGACACAGGATCTTTAGAACTGATGGATACATATTGGAAACCCTTTGCTGTTGCTGTTAGTTTGAGACAGGGTTTCATCTCCCCCAGACTGCCGTTGACTTCCTGATGCTCTTTTTCAACCCCCCAATGCCTGGATTAGAGACAACAGTCACCAAGATCAGCTGTGACTGGTAACTTGAATGCTCTGGCCTGCTCACGCCAATAGTTTTACTGAAGACGGACACAAAGTACTATGACTTGCAGGGTTCAAGCTGCACATATGTGCCATCCAATGCTGCATTTACCTGATACCCACGGACAAGGGTCGTCTGCAATTCTTTGAGGACGTACTGCAGAAAGTGTACACCTAGGTCTTCAATTATTTTAGAGAGAGTGCTGCGTGCAATGTCTCTGATTTCCTGTGCTCTGTTCTTGAGGAGGACACACACTTTCAGCAAAATACTAGAAAATGCAAAGTTGAAAACTAAGTCACAGAAACAAATAAAAAATACACCCATCCTTTTATCTTTTAATTACTGATAACCCGAATTCCCAGTTAGGATTTGGAACTACAGCAAACCATGGCAGTATTTTTCTTTCTGCAAAAGAAATTCAAAAGCCAGGAGGAAAACGAGCCAATTTTGGGTTTCCCTGAATTGTCCTATGACGTACCTGGGCAGATTTGCCTCCATAACTTCCCGTGGAAGCGAGTGCATCAGCTTAACCATGGCGAAAGCCAGGGGCACTCGGACCACTTCCTCGTCATTCACAACCTTTGACTTGACCAACTTGTGCTCTTCCTCCCTTTTGGTCTATGAGAAAAGTTCAGGGGAAATTTGAAAAATATGTACCACGAAGATATGACAACACTACCTGCATTTGATTGTCTCTTGCTCCTCTCACTCGATCCTGGCCAGTGACTGAACCCCAGGTCTTGGGGCTTGCTACACTGAACTTTCTTGGCCCAAACTTTACATTTGAAGGACAATTTTTCTATTTAAAGCCTATCGCTAGTTTACTTTCTTGTGTGTTTGTGCGCACACACACAAAGGGACCAGAGGTGGAAGTCCTGCTCCATTACTCCGTCTTATTCCTTCGAGACAGTCTCACACTGCACCTGAAGATGGACTGACAGCCAACAAACCTCAGCCACCTTCCTGCACCCGCCCTCCTCACAGCACCCGTGCCACATTCCGGCTTCTATGTGGGTGCCAGGGTGAATTGAACTCAGGTCTTCATGCTTGAACAAGAACTCTTACTTGGCTTGTCTCTAAAAGCTAGTTAACGCTGCTGCTGTGCTGCGAAACAATGGCTGTGTTCTAATGAAACTTCACACACACACACACACACACACACACACACACTCCTAAGCTGTAGCCTAGCTACAACTCATGGCTCACAGTTTGTAGGCCTATGTTTTATACCAAGAAAGAAAGGCTCTGGGTATGAGAATGGGCTGTTAAATGTTATCCCTGTCAACCAGGAGAAAGATGGATCTCTCAGACCATCATGTCTGCCTAGGATGATATTTAAATAGTACAGAAGTAGCCAAAAAAAAGCAGAAAAGGGAGATATAGCCTAACATTTAATTAGCTTTTCTTCAGAAAACTCATCATTACCTTGGAGAGAGAAAAAGCAAACACCTGCCACAGCAAACGTGTACTGAAGGAGAACTGTTGCAGCAGGACATGTCTCAGGTTAATGGCAGAAGAAACTATGACATATTGAGATGAAAGGAAACGTACAAGCTTACGCTGGTCAGTAGCCCTTCCCAGTGCCATGGGCCACTAACACCTGGGCTCACACAAAACTGATGGTCCCAATCCTTACCGCAGATGCCAGGCACTTATGCAGCCTGGGGAGGATATCCCCAGTTATGGCTCCTTGGATGGTTTTAATTGTCCTTTCCAACTCCTCCTTATTCCGAGGAAGAAAAGAGACAGACTTGGAGATCTCTGGTTCCTTAGCTGCTGTCCCCTCAGAATCAGCAGCCTCGGGGGCTTCCTGCGGCTCCTTGTCTGACAAACTCTTACAGGTTTGTTCCTTCTCTTCCACATCCATGTGCTCCAATTCCATGGCTTCATGTTCTAGTAACTCAGCCATTTCAACTGTGTCTGTAACAAAAGTCATCTTTAATTATAAAAAGAAACATCATAGCTGGGTGTGGGCTTTGTATCTGTAATCTTAATCTAAACAGCAGCACTCAAGAGGCTGAGAAAGGAGGATAAAAATCTTTGAGGCTAGCCTGAGCTACACAGCCACATCCTGTCTCAAAATAAGGAGGAAGAGAAGATGAAAGAGGAAGAGGAGGAAGGGGAAGGGACAATGAAGATAAAGTCGCGTAGCTGTGATATGTTGCTTTTTCTGTCAATATCTATCATCCCATAGATAATGATTACCAATTACAGCAGGTGAATAATAGCTGAGGAAGCTGGAGTGAAAGGGCTGTGGGTTTCCTTCTCACAGCTGAGAGTCTAGTGAGGGATAGAGACAAGGAAACCGGCAATTGTAAACGTATGCATGTGGTAGCGAGGACAGGGTCACTTGACAACACATTGGGTGCCACTAAACTATGGCTTATTAAAGAAAGCAAGGCAGTGAAGTACTGTGGCTAATCCCAGAGCTGATCCTGCTCATGAACTAGTGAGCTGCCTTACTCCTAGTGGGTTCTTCACCAGGGAAAGGGAAGCACTTAACTGTAAAACTCTTGTGGGAATTAAACAGTAAATTCTGTAATTGCCTCAACCGTGTTTGCCATCAAGTGCTCTTTAAAAGGTGGTGGCCATGAAGCCCCTTCTTTCTGTCATTTACGGCTATGAAACTTTATTCTGTTACGCTGCTGAAGCCCAGTTTCTCCTACCCAGCAAAATCCAGGTAACTAACGGCTCCTGAAAGGGTCTTAACAGGAGGAGCCACTGCCCCTCTGCTCAGAACCCTGTGTCCATCTGCCATTTCATTGCTGAGCATTTTTAACCAACATGGAATTAAGAACCAGAAAATGAACTCTTGGCTTGGCATCCTAAAGGGCTGTAAGTCAAAGATGCTCTTCACTCTCTTCCTGGACTGTGATGCTCCTCCACTGTGGGCTGTTCCAGTGCTGATTCAGGCTGCTCTGGGGAGAAGGATAACTAGGAGGTCGAGGGTTTTGGCTGTGTCTCAATGTGACGAGCATTCTTTGATGCCACTCTGTCACGATCTGACAGTACAGTGCAGGCTGCTGGGGAGGAAGCAGAAGGGGGAAGCGCTGCTCTGTGTAGGCCTGATGGTGGCAAGTGGATGATTAATCCTGAGGCGGAGAAGTAACGTTCGGTCTGTCCTGGCCCTGGATCTCACTGCTGGGGACTTATAGACAGGCTGCCACACTTTAGGGGACTGACCTCTAGGGAATAACCAGCAGCTCTGATGTTTACATTATGCACTGTACATGTGTCTTCTGCACAGGAGAGTAAGATTTTATAGGAATAAGCCATTCGTTTCAGTTTCTTCCCGACTAACTAGCCCTTATGGCAAAGTGAAGGAGAAGCAGTGCATTTTGCCATCTTTTTTTTTTTTTTTGGTTTTTTTCGAGACAGGGTTTCTCTGTATAACAGCTCTGGCTGTCCTAGACTCACTTTGTAGACCAGGCTGGCCTCGAACTCACAGAGATCCACCTACCTCTGCCTCCCAAGTGCTGGGATTAAAGGCGTGCGCCACCAACGCCCGGCAACATTTTGCCATCTTTAATTATCATAAATTACCCAGGACTAGTGTAAGAGAATCTAGTGTAAGAAAGTTTCAAGACGTACTTTCTTCATTCTTCACATTTCCCATTTGTTCTTCAAGAGTTTTGTAGTCAAAATGGAAGGCTTCCAACACTATCACCAGCAAACTGTCAAAAACAAAACAAAACAAAACAAAACAAAACAGAAATGCCATTTGATTAGCAGTATCATCTACAAAGGGGAGAGGGAACTCCAGGACAGCACAACTGTGTTTACCACATGACCCTAAGGAGCATCACTGTAACCACATTCACACAGTGAGTGTAAGCAGAGACCCCAGAAAGACCCACGCAGGAAGCAGGGTTTTATTTTAGGTTACACTTTAAAGACAAAGAAATCGACTATACCTGACGGCCAGCTTCTGGTTGATCTGGCCTGCCTGCAAGACATGGATGAAATGTTTCAAGTAGTAGACGTATGCTGGCCAAGACAGGTGTCTGCAGATAGCTCCAATAACCTCCGTGGCAGCAATGGTTATGTTTTCATGCTGTCAAATAAACCAAGAGCATAAATATACAAGTAACTGCTAATAAAACACAACGTTAATGTGGTATACTCTGCAGGGCAGCAGGCCCTCAGTAATTCCAGAAGGAATTATAGTACTATCTGTTCTTTCACACCTAAGTTTACCAACTACTGCTACAAAAAAAGTGATTTGGGGGCTGGAGAGATGGTTCAGCGGTTAAGAGCACTGGTTGTTCTTCCAAAGGACCCAGGTTCAAATCCCAGTACCCACATGGCAGTTCAAAACCATCTGTAATGGCTGGGCGTGGTGGTGTACACCTTTAATCCCAGCACTAGGGAGGCAGAGGCAGTAGGATCTCTGTGAGGTCAAGGCCAGCTTGGTCTACACGGTGAGTTCTAGGACAGCCAGGGTCGTTACAGAAACCCTGTCTTGAAAAACATAAAAACAAAACAAAACAACAAAAACAAAATACTGATTTGGTACTATGTGTGTCAAATTAATTGTCCTTCCTTCTTTTCCTTCCCTCATCCCCCAAAACAATGGTATCAACTAAAGAATATTAATGTACTGTGAGCTCTTTGCTACCCAGGTCTTCCAGTCAAGGTTATTGGCAGTCAATGAAAAAAAAAAAGTTGTGACCAATGTAAAAAAACTACATACTATGCTGCTCAGACCTTTCAAACCTTAAACCAGGAAAGTGGACAAAAATGTGACCCAGGTTGTCAGACTCTGGATGTTGAATACACCAAGACAGGACAGAGATCCTCACGAGGAAGGGCAGGGAGTGCTGCCGTGAGCTGAGTTTACTGTGTGCAGATAACTGTGGGATGCCAGTTCAAGAGAAGAACCCCAAGAGTCTAATGGTCTCTGAGTTACAGAGACAAAGGCTGTGAATGGTGGCTGTCATCCGCAGTGTGGAGTGCCAGGGAGAAGAGAGCTGCCTGAGGAGAGGCTCTGTGATGTAAACAGAACACGCATCAGTATACACAGGAGAGGGAAGACAGTCATCAAAGCCCAGTGGAGGATGCGGATCCTTATGCCCCAGTCAGAGTGAGAAGACACCATGGCACAAATATAAGAACAAACACAGTGGAAAAAACACCAGCAATTATAAGCATGAAAACCTTTCCCTTATTTGACCTTTTTAGAAGACAAGTGACTATATATAAAGGAGTAAGAATATTTACTGTGTATTTTAAAGCTAATAAAAGGTTAAGCAGGTGACAAAAATACTTCTGTAATCAATAAGGCAACAGAGGTAAAATCACAAATGTTAAGATAAACCAACAGAAGGAATCAAAAGGAAAAAGAGAGGCCGGGCGGTGGTGGCACACGCCTTTAATCCCAGCACTTGGGAGGCAGAGGCAGGCGGATCTCTGTGAGTTCGAGGCCAGCCTGGTCTACAGAGTGAGTCCAGGACAGCCAGAGCTGTTATACAGAGAAACCCTGTCTGGAAGAACCAAAAAAAAAAAAAAAGGAAAAAGAAAAATAATTGGAAAATAAATAACAGGATTGTAGATCTCAACCCAATCTTATTAATAAACACGTCAAGTGCAAATTGTCTAAAATCAGTTCCCAGGAATGGACATATAGCAGGGCCCTGAAAAACACAGCCTATAAGTCATAAGTGAGTTCAAAGACAGGTTAAAAAGACACCATGCTAACACTGAAGAAACTGAGGCAGACTCTCTCCAGCTGCTCTTCATTTATATTTCAATGCAGACTCTTGACTGGTTGTGCTCACTGGCTTTTAAGACTGGAATTTAAAGAAGCAGCCTTTTAAGGTGGTACCTTAAGGTGGTACATGACCATAGTCCTGTTACTAGGGAGGGAGAAAGTGGACTATTAGTTCAAGGCCTGACTGGGTAACACAATGAAGCACCCCACCCTCCACAAGAATAAGGAGAGAAGGAAGAAGGACCTTGCCAGGCTTGGTGGCTCACACCTGTAGTCCCAGCACTTGGGAGTCTGAAGCAGTAGGATCACTGTGAGTTTGAGACCAGCCTGTACTACAGAGTGCGTTCTAGTGAAGCCTGGGATACAGAGTGAGACTCATCTACAAATAAACCAAAAGGCTAGAGAACCAAAGAACAAACAAGCAGAACACACCCGTATGGCCAGCAACTAGGAAGCTGAGATTGGAGAACTGAGAGATCAAGGTCAAACGGGGCCACATGGTGAGACCCTGTCTCAAAAAACCAGAAATTATTCTAGAAATCTGGGAATTTTTTTTTTTTTTGGTTTTTCAAGACAATGTTTCTCTGTGTAGCCCTGGCTGTCCTGGACTCACTTTATCAACCAGGCTGGCCTCGAATTCACAAAGATCTGCCTGCCCCTGCCTCCCAAGTGCTGGGATTAAAGGCGTGCGCCACCACCGCCCGGTGAAATCTGGGAATTTCTAGGAAGGGGAATTTTGTTTTAATTTTGGTGGGTGGTTCATGTGTTCATATAATAATAAAAATACAAAACATAGTCACAATTTACACAGTATTTGCCACATGCCAGGAATGTTTCTAAGAGATCTGACCTACTCATTTCTAATTATGATGACAAAATGAATATGGTCACTATTGTTCATGCTTCCTATACCTAGTAGCTTACCTTGATCATTTTCTCATCCAAAATTGGAGCCATGGCATAGGGCATGATGTAATTCTGAAGAGATTTAGAAGACAGCACGACCTGCCCTTCCAGGAGCTGCTTGGCCAGTTTCTTCAAGGCTCTTGCTCGTCTGTGGATCTAGAAAGTTAGAGAAAATATGTAGTGGTTCCTGCACACTCTCCTAAAACCACGACTGTTTAGGCCCCACGTGCTTTTTCCATGAAGAGTCTAAAGGCGGGAAACCCTGGCCGTGTACTAGGGGAGCAAACACCCGGGTTTTGATTTGCCTTCAGAAATATAATCCACAGCACTTAGCAATGGACCTGGACACTCTTAGGAAAAATTGAAGAAAGTTGACACTATTATGATTTGTGTTTGGTGACCATCAAATGAACCCCCCCACCCCAGGAGACGGCCATCTCATATGCAAATCTGCCTGATGGTCAAACAGAGAAGGGAAAGGAGCCTTGAAACCCTGCTGGGATGTGAAGGCCCATCTTCCCAGTGGGGCAGGAGTGAGATGTTCTTCTGGGGGCAGGAGGAAGTAAATGCATCTCTACCTGAATGTGCTTCATGTTCTCAAAGAAGTCCATTTCTGGGTCATGATAATGAGTGAGCTGCACCAAGTCCTTAAACTCCAGTTGATTTGGAAAAGTTTGAATCAAACAGGAAAGGATCAGGGTATAATCATGCTGAACACTCTGCAAACATCGAGAAAAGCAAACAAACAAAAGTATTTTAAAAGCGTTATCCGTTTCCTTGATAATATAAGGTAGATGACAAAGCCATTTATATTTTAAGTAAGTAATTTCTCCCATGTAAGAAAAAAAACATAAAATAAAAATACAAGTCACACTATTACTGCCCACCTCCCTCTCAAAAAGCTTGGTGAATATTTTAATTGTTTATGGTACACCTATTGCTTTTCAATAGCAGAAGGGAGAAAGCCCCTATAGACAGGAGTAATTAAAACAGCTACAATACCTCTGTCTGGTTCTTTAACCCTTTCCTCAGTTTCTCCAGGAGTGTACGGTGAATGATTTCCTTATACTCTTTCTCTGTGACATTCAGAGCAGCTAGCCTTTTGATGATACTTGTCAAGCACATGCTGGCATTGTCACTTAAAGACATGTCTCCTAACTGAAAACAAACAAAAAAACCCAAGTCATTCTACTATTAACTTTTTTTGCAACATTTATTTATTTCTTCAAAGTTACGATTAACTTTTATCTGTTAATTCAACATAGAGTATTATTCCCTAAGAAAGTGAAACCCTGCCAAAGCTATCGTGCAAAACCTACTAAGAAATGCCTGTGAGTGCCATGTGCTTTAGGAGAGGTGGATGGAGGCCTGTGGAGAACACAACATGGGATTCTGGAATACGCTTACTGAGAGGTGTCACTTCACTTCAGAAGTGCTGTGAGCATACTTTGACACCAGGTTGACTTCCCAGAGCAAGCAGAATAAAAGGCTCCCTAGAGCCAGCTTTTGATTATTAGGTCACTATGGAAAATGGCAGAGAGAAACATGTGCCTGGTGCAACTTGAACTAAGGGCCCCAGGGACCTCCGTCTAAGAACTCAGTGAGCGAGTCGTCGGTAAGACAGCATTTCTGCTGCTGTGAGGACTGTAGGCTAGCTAGTTTTCAAGCTTTGAGGGTTCTTCATTCTCCCCTTCCATCTTGCTAGAATCACAGATGTCAATCACAACATCTGACTTTGTACAAGTGTTCTGAGGACTGACTCAGGTCAGTCTTGACTGGCAAGTGGCCTTCCCATTGAGCCATCTTGCTGGCCCTTCCGGGGGTATCAGAATATTACGGAGGCTGTGCAACCACCGTGGACAGCTGCTTTCTGAAGGTCCCCATCACTGCTCTTTCCTCACCACAGCTCTCAGGAAACACTCAGGTGTTCTTTACGACAGGGCCAGGAGCAGCTGTGGTATCCACATGATGGTAGGACAGGCTGAAGAGGTGGAGGCGGGAAGATCTGTGAATCTGAGGTCAGCTTGGTCTACACAGAGTTCCAGGTCAGAAAGACAGTCTTGCTCTGTAGATCAAGCTGCCATCAAACCTACAGTCCTGTCCTACCTCCGCAGTGGTGGGATTATAGAAGTGTGTCACCACACCCAGACAACACATCACTTGGTGTTTTTATCAAATGCTTCCACATACTTATTAGCACTTTCAAATCCCGAGAGTATCAGTAAGTGGTTCCCAGAACAAAAGTTTGCATTTAAAAGAAACTGTGCCCTAAAATGCTCATCCTCTAACAACTTTAGGAATCAGTCTGTATTTCGTGGTGTGCCATGGAAATAGTGTGCATGAACACCCACCTCCATATTGTAGAAGCAGTTATGCATCACAGCGATGAGGTAGTCAGCATCTACCGCCTGCATTTCTTTTATGCTAGCCGTGATGGCCTGGAATGCTGAGAACCGAACGTCAAAGTTGATGTCATCAAGATGCCTCTTATCAAAGGCATTAAGCTACAAGAAATGACGGTGCCACCACATAAATAAAAGGATACAAGTGGTTTCTTTTAAAGCCAGAGAAATAAGATTTCCTTCTTACCTTTACAATGTCTGTAATATATTTTAGTCCACTTTCAAAATCAGATAGACTCTGAAAGGAAAAAAAAAATGTGTATTTTTTGAGTTCTATGAGGCAGTTTCTCACTGGGTAGGCCAGGTTGGCCTCCTCCTGCCTCATCCTCCCACATCCTGGGGTTGCAGGTCTGTGACACCATTCCTGGCTATGAGCAGTAGTTATCATCGGGTAAACTTTTCTGCTTTCCTCTCCTCAGCTCCCCAGTGCCACTCAATTTCACAGACCATCACACTGGAACAAAGGTGCTTACTCCAATCTTTTATGGGATGGAATGACAGGGCAAATTGGGATTTTAGAAAAAAGCCTATCACATACCTGGAAAACGGTACAGAGCAGCTGTCTTGACAATTTGTTCTTAATAACTGAAAATAGTTTGGCCAGAGGTCTGAGGAAGTGTGTGGGGTTCAGACAGTGTTGTAATAAGTTCTGCACTGTCACCAGGATGTCAAGCTCTGTATCCTGAGAATCAGAGAAACTGCATTTCAGCATCTCATAAAACTTTATTCACTTACAAACAAATGCACGCATGCACACATGTGTATTTACGTATTTTGAGATCATGTTTTGATACTTGTAACAATCCTTCTTGCTGTCTTGTAAGTGCTGGGATTACAGTGTGCACCACCATATCCAGGTCAGTTTGCATTTTATGATAGCACTGGACATAGTTATGATTAAGAATTAGAAATATTTATGTCATTGGTTCACTCCTGATACCTAATAAATGAGCCACTAGGAGAACTCTTTGTTGTTTAGTTTTTTTGGCAGGGTTTGTCTGTGTAGCCCTGACTATCCCAGAACTTGCTTTGTAGAACAAGCTGGCCTTGAACTCATAGAGATCCACCTGCCTCTGCCTCCTGAGTGCTGGGATTAAAGGTGTGCGCCACCACTGCCCAGCCATAGAACTCTCAACTACAGTCATTTAGGTTTTTGGAATCAGATCAGAAACTCTTGTCTAAGTATTAAAAGAGAGATTTTTCACTTAGTTTTGCCAATATGATTTTTGACTCCACAACGTATTTTTTGGATACTGTTTGTTGTTCAAAAGAGGGGGAAAGTCCTGAGATGGATGAGAAGCTAAATGTAAGGGACAGTTTTATTGAGGTGACGGGTGATTATGTCTCTCCCTTCTATTCTAGCCCAATTCCCTCTTCTATTTCAAACATTTTACTTCTACACAGCCTTAATTTTACTGGAACAAATCTCACAGAATTTAACCAATAAAATTCCCTACACAAGTAATCCTAAGCTGGCACCCCCTGAGCACCAAGCAAATGAATCCCCCATGAACAGTACCTGTGGAGTATTGCCCCGGAGGAGGAACGGAAGGAGAAGTGTGATGAGGAGAGAACACTGTTCTCTGTCCTTCATAAACTTGCTTATCCTAAAGAAGACAAATGGACACATGAGGAAGATGTGCAAGGAAGAAGAATCTAGCAAGTTGACCTGCAGGAAACAATCGGGTGTGTGGTGGGCACTCACTGCTCGGCGGCTGTCCTGTCACTATCACCGTACCCGGGTGTACAGGTGGGCTCTGACGTCATGCTGTAACATGGCAATTCGTGCAATCTTATTTTGCAAGGACATATTCTTAAGCACCACCACTGAAGGTTTCACACACAGTATTCCGATGTCATTTCCATAACAGCACCACGATAGAGAAATTATTTAGCTTTATTTTGATTAGAGAAAAATGGAGACCCAGAAGACCGGCTGTAGTGTGTGTGGCTGAGAAGCATTGGGAGGGCAGTAAAACTCTGGCCTTTCTGGAGCCTAATGGCTCATTATGTTTCTGCTACCACAATCCTCCTGGGTGAAATTTAGCAAATACTTAGACAAACTTAGAAACATGAATGAAATATTCTAGGTTCTAGAAGATCACAGGGTTTTTTAAATCCTAATTTAATAGAAGATTATAGGGTTTTTAAATCCTAATTTATCGTTTTTATGTTCTTGAAGGTAATATAAAAAGTTTTCAATAAATTTAGTACCTCTCACATTAAAATTTAGGATAAAATAAAAAAAGTTAGGATAAAATCATTTCTTACTAATTTTGCCTTTACAGAAACTGATTATATATTCTTAATTATACTGCCAAAGTCTTTAAAAAAAACCAGGCCTGACTCTTCAAACAACTTGTTCTTTCAAGTATTTTTAGTGATATAACAAAACCTGAGACTTGGATTAAGTAGATATGCAAAAGAGGAACGAACAAATCTCTAGTTTGATCAGGGCCTGGAAGACTCAGCATGTGCGTTACTCAGAGCTACACTCCCAGCCCTGCTCTCTCTCTTCTCTCTCCTTTTTTGTTTTTTGAGACAGGGTTTCTCTGTGTAGCCCTGGCTGTCCTGGACTCCCTTTGTAGACCAGGCTGGCCTCAAATTCAGAGATCCGACTGCATCTGCTTCCCGAGTGGTGGGATTAAAGGCGTGTGCCACCATGCCTGGCCCTCTCTTTCCTTTCTTTTGTTTGATGTTTGGTGCTAGATATTAAGCCCAGTGCCTTGCACACGTTATTACCCACTCTTTTTTTTCTAATCTGTTCAAAAGTTAACTGAAAAACAAGATACAGTTTTAACAACTTTAAACCCATGTACGTGGCCGGGCGGTGGTGGCGCACGCCTTTAATCCCAGCACTTGGGAGGCAGAGGCAGGCGGATCTTTGTGAGTTCGAGGCCCGCCTGGTCTACAAAGCGAGTCCAGGACAGCCAGAGATATTCAGAGAAACCCTGTCTTGAAAAAACCAAAAAAAAAAAACCATGTACGTTAACCTTACATTCAAGCACAGATAGGTCGGTCACTTACTTTGAAAGAATGCCGAGCTCCTTGCTGACTTGAGTCCTATTCTTTTTCTTCTTCACCTTTTCTACATTTATTGTGGTTTTGCTGAGATACTGAAGAATTGCAGGCACATGAGGCAGAATCAGTCTCCCTCCCACAGTGACAGGCTCTGAAACAGTGATTGTTTCAATGAGCTCTTCTTCATCTGATACAGTATTTCTTGGTGACAGACAAGGAAAGCACTCAACTACTTATGAGCATTTGCATCTCAACTTTAATCATTAAATAGCCTTTCCTTAATTAGAAGATATACACTGGTAGCCAAATTACAAATTTACGTGACCTCTAGGGCATGTAATTCACTCCTATTTACAGTACAGTACAGTTGGGCTACTATAGCAGGAAGAGCTCAGGTGTAACAGGAAAACACAGTGAGGACAGGTGAGGCTTGCGGGGTGGGGAGTAGTCTACACTCCTACCTGTACAAAGAAATTCAGATTACACACTTCTCTGAAAAAAGAAAACTTTTCCACAGACGCTCTTAAACTCAAATGTGGTATGAATTTATTAAAACCAACTGTGAGAATGCTTTTGTTTAATCGCAGGTGTGAGGCTGCTTAAGACACAGGTGTAAACCTGCTGCTGTCTCCTGGTTTGCTGGACTTCTTCTGAGACTGGTATTAACCCCAAAGAACCCAATGAGCCTAATCAGCAGAAAGTAGCTTAAAAAGAACTACGCCCACCCCCTTTCACCTTTAACCTTCTTTCTCTCCCACTTAGTGTTGAGGAGTTGGGAGGAACAAAGGGTGGAAGGGAGGTAGAGGTATTAAGTACAGTAAAATAAATTAGAGTGTGTAACATAGCACAAAAATAAAAGCCTCTCGTCATACTCATATTCGACTGATTCTTTCCTGAGCGCAACAGCTACCTATGAAGTCTGGGAACCACGTGCTTTGTGCAGCACACACACACCTGTATTCTCTGCCACGTCAGCGTACACACAGCCAGTTACCGGCAAGCTTGGCACTGTTTCTGTGGGCTCAAAATCTGGAAGGTTGAGGAGGTCATCGACTATGTCCACTATAATGCTAGCTGTGGCGTCAGACAGATTCTTGGCTGAGAGAACTGCAAAAACATTGGTCAGGATATCACATTCTGGGTGCCCAGGTTTCTGCTTAGCCAGAAGAGGGAAATATCTGTAAGGAGAAAGATATTGTAATAATCATCTTATTTCTCAATATGCTTATGTCCAAAACACTCCTTAGGAGTTTCTACATTGATGTTAACATGCATATGTGTATATGAAGAGAAAGTACTTTAAAATCTAGAACTCAATGGCTAATTCTAAGCACTCGATAAACATTATGTAGATTTATCTATATTAAGGTAATCTTCATGACATCTATAAGGTGCCATTGTTTCACATTACAGATAAGGGGCAGACCTGCTAAAGCCACTGAGCAGCAAGACTGAGACTAAGTCACAGCTGGCCTTCCAGACTCAAGCCTTTTCTAAAGAGCCGTGCGAAAGTTCAGCTTTTGAGTGATGAGGCTTCTAGAATGCAATGTATACAAACTCATATCTGTGCACTACAACCTGAGACTTGGCTGTATATGGGTACATAGAGCTCAGAGAACTCAATTACTTGGAGAAGACAGAGCCATCCTTAATAATGAAGCACTCACTGGAAAAATTACAATATTCCTCCATGTAGAAACATATCAAATAATTTTTAGAAAAAGAATATGGGTAGATTAACTTTATCAATTCTTATCACTGAAAAAGAGTTAAAGTATTTAAACATACTTGGCACCAGCAAGCTAACAGAGAAGTTCTAAGTGGTTCTGTTTCTGTATCTTTTGGTCCAATAAAAATTTCACATAGTACGTACAGGCTTCAATTCCTACGTCATCATTTCCATAAGCAACAAGGTACATGTGTTATTTCTGTGTCTATGTGTGTTCATGTACATGGGAGCATGTGGAGGTCAGAGGACACAACTGGATGTTCATTCCTCAGATGTCTTCTTCCACTTTTTGTTTTGAAGCAGGGTTTCTTACTGGTGTGGAACTTTGCCAAATGAGCTGGGCCAGCTGGCCAGCGAGCCTCCATAGATCTGTCTGTCCCTGGCTGCCATCTGCCTGCCTTTACATGGGTTCTCGCCTTGCCTGGCAGGAACTTTGCTGCCGGAGCCATCCCCCAGCCCAAGGCTCTGTTATCTATAGCTTACAGGTGAAAAAACAGAGGTTCAGAACCCCAGCATAGAGTGAACATGCCCCGTGCTGAAGGGCACGGCTTAATCAGAAACATCAACCACCCACTGGATATGCAACGAGCACCAAGAAAACTTCCTGTGCTAAGAGGAGGAAGTCTGTGGAGAGACACATGCATAGATGAGAAATAGCTCTGCTCTTTGACAATTTTATGCAGATAATTAAAGAGGGAAAATGCAAGTCAGCTGTGATGACAGAGACTTATGGGATTGAAAAAGCTCAAAGGAAGAGACAAATAATGTGGGGTATGTGTGTGTGCTGTGATTAGAAGCAGAGTAGCTAAGTGAGTGACAAAGGCTCTCAGGTCACAGTGGTTGTCCTGGCTTCTTCTTCTTATTATTATTATTTTCAACCACACGTTTCTATCTGCAGAACTGCTTCGGTTTGAATTACTAGTTAGTAAGCAAGTGTTAGCTAACTTGAGCTCTCCAAATTACTGAGACAATTTACCCGTCTTTGGAAGATTAAAGACAGTAGATAGAGTTCTGCTCTAACAGTATTACTGCAAAAGCAAACTGCTAAACATTTACAGACAGATGAATCTTAACATGTGATTGATACTATGTGAGTGGTAGTTTTACTTTAAGGGTTTATTACATTGACTTATCTTTGTGTGTGCAAGTGTGTGCCTGAGAGCATGCTACCCGGTGGTGCACGTAGAAGGCCGGGGGCAACTGGTCAGTCAGGCCGGCCCTTCCACCATTCACATGGATCTAAGGGGTCAAACACAGGACCTCCAACTCAGTGGCAACTGCCCTTACCTGATGAACCATACCACTGGCACTAGGTTTATGTTAATAATAGCTATTTTGTTTTTGAAAAAAGTAACTTTTTTTCCCCAGCCCTGGCTGTCCTGGAACTCGCTCTGTAGACCAGGCTGGCATCAAACTCAGAAACCCACCTGCTTCTGCCTCCAGAGTGCTGGGATTAAAGGCATAAGCCACCAGCGCCTGGCAAGAGTAACATTCTCATGAAGTAGTTTTTGGACACTTTTGCTCATTAATTCTTTCACATTCAACCACATGTGTGTCTATGAGTACTAGATTTCTCAAGTCAGTCAGACACCTGGAAGGTATTTTTCAGGTGAGTTGAAAGGGAAACATATGGAGTTAAACACAGGACAAGGGTTCTGGCAACCAAACATAGGTCTTCTGGAAGGGCAGCAAGTATTTGTAACAGCTGAGCTGTTCCCCCAGTCTGTCATCTACTTTCTCAGAAAAAGAGAGAGAACAATTTCAAGGTTCCATGAAATGATGTCCAATGTGGGCATATACTCTGCACAAGGAACCAAGTGAAGAGAGGCCAGGCTGCACAGCAGCACCTTCCTGGACCAGAGCCCTCAGCGGCCTGTGTGTATACATCCCTATAGAACTCTTTTCAGATATGACTAAAAATATTGCTTACGGGTGCTCAGCAGTAACATACAGAACCTCCGTATCAAATGGGGAAATAGGTAAACTGAGGCCTTTTCCTAGTATCAAACAGGTTCTCCAACTAATAGAAGATGATGTTTTTTGGGGTTTAGGGGAAATCTATTTAATAACAAGAAAATATTCATGCCATATTGATAAATGATGAAAACGAAAACAAAAATATTAAAAACTGGTTATACAATATGGTTCCAATTTTGTAAAAACCAATGGCAGGATTTTAAATAATACCACCAGGTTAATATCATGGCACAGGAGCTACATGTGTTTTTAGACAAGAGTTCTACAAGGAGACAATGATCTAGAAAGTTCACAGGCTCTTTCTAGATCCTCTGTTTCAAGTGAGAACTGGGAAAAAGACATAACTGACTATCCATGACCAGATGACCATATATTTTTAGCAACATATGCCAGCACACAGGAAAGTTCTGTGGTGACGTCACTCCTAGTATGACCCATTATTTTACTTCCTCCCTGGCCAGGACAGATTGAAGCAATCACCACACACTGGAGGGATGTGCCCATCGATTGCCATGCCTAGTCATCTGCTTTGGGCTTTATATACTACAATGTTCATTTATATCACATTACAAGATGCAATTTTACCTATTTTCCATTTTTATTGTGAATTATTTAAATATTCCAGAGAACATCTGAAGTCTTCCCGGCTCTGGATCACACAAGCCACAGTTAGGTTTTTCCTAAGAGCTTACTCTCATGAGCAGCAGTCTAGACATGCTGTGACTGATGCAGACGCTGAGAGTGAAGCAGTGGTCACAAGAGGGTGGGAAGGGCAGGATGGAAGGAGGGACAGAGAAACACGGGGCAGCAGAAACCACTGAGCATTGGGACTCTACTGTAGGGTGACAACAGGCAAGGCTAAATGCACTGTATATTTCTAAAGGCTGAAAGAAAGAATGCTGAATGCTTTTATTAGAAAGAAAAAAATATTTGAGTATATGTGTTCATCCTGATTTTTACACTAAACAATGTATATAGTGCTACACACCTCATAAATATGTAAAATTTATGTATTTATTTTTTAAGTTTTTCATGTATTCTAGATATTTCTGTTTTATTTCATATTCATAGACAAATAGATCTAAGTATTTTTCTTGAGATACATCAATATTTAAGTCCATTACTTTTTTAAAATTATGCATCTTGAGATCTTTCCATGTTTCTATTCAATTGCTTTATATGCTGTGACTTCACTTAAAAGAGACTCACTGTATACCAGACAGTCCTTAGACCAGTATTGACTAGATTGGTGTAAAACATCATTCCTTCTTTTTTTTTTTTTTTGGTTTTTCAAGACAGGGTTTCTCTGAATATCTCTGGCTGTCCTGGACTCGCTTTGTAGACCAGGCTGGCCTCGAACTCGCAAAGATCCGCCTGCCTCTGCCTCCCAAGTGCTGGGATTAAAGGCGTGCGCCACCACCGCCCATCATTCCTTCTTAAAAGAAGGAACAAGTCTTACCTTGCATTTCTGCTCCAGACACTAATTAGTTTCAGTAGGGGAGTAGGCGAATACTGACTCTCAGATCCAAGCCTGCAGACCTAGGTACCAAATAAAGGTAACATCAAACACAGACTTACAGAAGGAACAAAACAAAACAAAAAACCCAAGAAGCAGAATAAGCCGCAGAGTGGAAGATGGAACAGGCCGCGGTGGCGGGGAGTTCATGTAAAGGACAGATGGAGGAAAACAGAAGCAGCCAAACAATGTTGACAGAAGATGGCAGCCACGGTGCATGGCATCTCTAGATTCTGGAACCAGCTATTTGGGGTTTCAGATGGTCAGAAATGACTGAGTTTAAACACAAAGAAACTGTTCTCAAAATCAAGTTCCTCCCACAGTCTTCTTAGCTTGCTAACTATACTAGTTACCACGGCAACTGGCCACAAGCAGATAAATCAGCAAGGAAAGGCAGGACAAACACATGTGCTTTCCCAGGGCTTGTTAGCATGGGGGCTATGCAAGTTCGGTCCCATTTCCTTAAGGAACACAGCCATATGCAAGCTAACCTTCAGCATAAATGCCATGGCACCTAGAAACTGACTCTTGATCTTCAGGTGTAACTAAGTGTTCTAGCAACTTGCAGAAACAGGAGTGTTGATGGAAGAGAAAAGAGCAGGCAACATTCTTGTATGGGTGGTAGGCTATGCTGATGAACTAAAAATAAAGGGAAAACAGAAGGGGCCAGGCAGGATGCGGAAATCAAGGTTTACCTGGGGCCAAACAGCACCATGAAACACCGCATCAACTTCTTCTGCTCTGAACTGATAGGATTCCCAATCCAAAAAGATATCGGTGACCATCTTGATTCCCAGACGTCTTAAATTTTTCAGTGGGTTAATAAACCTCAGCTGTATCTGCAAACAAAGATCTTTTTCAAACACAACACACCACACACATCCAAACCTCACAAACAGACATACACAGCAACCCCTCAACCTCCTCCAACACTCACACCTGATTCCTTAGAGAGTACCCTTGCTCATGTGGTGGGGGCGGGCAGGGGAAAAAGAAACTCAGGCTGGAGAGATGCTCAGTACTCCACAGCACCGCTTCTCTCGCAGAGGACCCAGGCTCAGTTCCCCGCACCCACATGGCAGTTCACTACTGTCTCTAACGGCAGTTCCAGGGGATCTGGTGACTTTTCTTGGTCTCTGAGGGTGCTGCATGCCAATGGTGCAGACATAGAAGAGCCCAAACACTCATGAAAAGAGCTACAGTGAAAATAAACAGATGTGGCTTGTGGAGGCACTGAGGCTGGGGAGTGACGGCAAACATTACACAGGCATCAATCAAACCTCTTTCCTGGCGGTGCTGAGAAAGCACAGCAACGAACCTCAAAGTAGAATTATTTGGAGTCTCTGTCCCGGCATTATAGCAAGTCTGTATTTATAAGAGGGACTGAAAGTCCTGAAGAGTTCAATGTGAGGAATTTGACAAACCTAGGAAGGGCAGACATTGTGCAAAAGAATGAATGGGCTGAGACTCAGAGAGGAGAGACCAGGGCCTCAGAGTGATGCTTTCCAAACAAAAAAATGTCAAAAGCCCAACAAATCAGAGAAGACTCAGACCCTGATTACCTTTCTCCCTGATCAAAATATTGTGGTGCTAGATATTTAAATGGCAGCATTTTTATATATGACTTTATTTATCCACAGCTTTACCTAAGAATTATCCTGAAACTCAGGGAGACAAAGAAAATCCTCTTATGTAGTGAATGTCTTTTTTTTTTCCTCTTTGTTTTTTCAAGATAGGGTTTTCCTATGTAGCCTTGGTTGTCCTAGAACTCGCTATGTAGATCAGGCTGGAATTGAACTCAGAGATCCACCTGTCTCTGCCTCCCAAATGCTGGGACTGAAGGCATGTGCCACCACCAATGAATGTAATTCTATGTCTACAACACCATGGCACTAAGAGGGAAGTTACTTGCCACAGAAAGCCAACACTCTCTAATCAACAGAGACATCTAAGGACGCAATAACTCATTTTAAATTCCAGTGACTATGAACAGGATGCTCTTAATTTACCACGTAAGCCCAAGGATCATGAAATGTCACACACTACCCGCCTTTATCTAATCACCTCATGATTCAAGCTACAAAGGAAATTACAGGCAAACACAAGAAGGTGACACAGTTACAAGTTACTCTGATCTGCTTCCAGTCTATTGGGAACATTTTTGATGCCCCTTGAATTAGGTTTGGTAGAAGATAAAAACCATCACTGGCACTTTTAGAAAACACATGTGGCTGGGCATGGTAGCACAGGCCTTTAATCCCAGCACTTGGGAGGCAGAGGCAGGCAGATCTCTGTAAGTTCAAGGCCAGCCTGGTCTATAGAGTGAGATCCAGGATAGTCAGGGCTACATAGAAAAACAAAATAAAACAAACACCCCCCCCAAAACCCCCAAAACTATGGTATTGTAAAAGCTAATAACAGACCAGTGTTAGCAAACAAGACTTCAAATAGATACCCCTAAACACCCCACCCCTGCTTCTCCCCAAGACACCCCTAAACGCCCACCCCTGCTTCTCCCCAAGACACCCTTAAATGCCCCACCCCTGCTTCTCCCCAAGACAGACACCCTAAACGCCCCACCCCTGCTTCTCCCCAAGACACCCCTAAATGCCCCACCCCTGCTTCTCCCCACTGGCAGGATAGGCACATTCTATCCACTCCTAGAAGTATAGTTCCAGTTGCTCAGTTTACTCCATAATTATTAACTACGCCAGAGGAAAGGCCGGAAAATAGGCAGTTGAACACTTTCTGTATATTTATACATGGCCACTATTTCAATGCACAAACACCACAAAAACATTTACAGCCTTAACAACACACACTTCATGTCAGCCAACACCCCAAAGGCTAACAAAGTCATAAAGAGGAAGTGTATAACTGAGCTCAAACACTGAGACAAAATCACCATGGGACGATTCATTAGGCTTCTTAGAGGAACTCCTTGGTCTTGTCTCAGAGAGCAAGAAGGTCCATGTGTGTGAGCAAGCTTAACTCCTCACTGACTAATGGACCATGAAATTTCATAAATGATCCTTTGAGTTAGAAAATGTTGGCTTGGGAGCAAGGCCCATTACTGAGTAACTTCTAGGTCAATCAACAGTCCAAAGGATGCATCTTTATGAAATTTGTCACCATCCGTGATTAACACGTGCACAGATACTCACTTTGTTTACTCTAAAGCACAAATGGAAATTCTCATATTCTCTTCTAAACATGCAAACAACAGAGGTTTTTCCATGGCCTCTTTCTGATGTCACTCTTGGCTTTTCCAGGCCAAGCCTCTTTCCTACAAAGCTCCAAGGCAATTTTATTACTTTTATTATTATTTTATTACTAATTTTTTTTTTTTTGAGACAGGGTCTCAGTATGTAGCTCAGGCTGTCCTGAAACTCACTATGTCAACCAGGCTGGCCTCCATTTCAAGAGATCTATCTGCCTCTGCTTCCAGTGTGCTGAGATTAATGGTGTGCGATAGCACACCTGAATAAAACAGCATCTATTTTCTTTCTTTCTTTCTTTATTAATGTGTACCTAGGCTAGGCTTGAACTAGTGATCCTCCTGCCCCTGCCTCCTTAAGGAAATCCTATAGGCATGCTCAACCACAACTGACACAGAGCAGCACCTTTAACACCCTTCACCTCTGAGCACTTTAGGTTGGTCAGGAACTCCCCAGCAGGAAGTCAGCTTTCACACTACCATGTACATGCATGTCTTATCAGCAGCCTCACTTACTGGCTGCTCCACATACTGGGCTCTAGAAACCTCTGACATGTCTCTTCTTAGAACATACCATAACTGTGGTACCTCAAGGGCCAGCTCTGGTGACGCATCTTGTTACCAAGGCCAATTTATGTGGATCCAAAACGCAGATTAGAATTTTGGTAGCCAACTTCTACATCAACAGAGCTTTTTTTTTTTTTTAACAAACTGAAATTTATGCCCATTTGTTAATAACAGCCAGAATCAAAGGCAAAATCTGAGGCCGGATAGTTACTTCAAATCCCAACTGCTCCGAGAAGCCTTAGGTGCACTGCAATGTACACACTACTTCCCCACGTTCTTAAAGGTAAGCTCATGGCCTCACTCCTATGTCAACCCAACCGGTCTGCAGCACAATTCAGCAAAGTCTTCAGCGCTCATCTCTCTGCAGTCGGCCAGCTAAAAGGTCCTGCTCATCATGCAGACGATTTATTCAAAACAGCCTCAGCACTTACTTCCTGAAGAGTAGTCGACAATGTCTCAACAGAGCAAGGGTTACAGAAGGAAACTTAACCTTGAAAGGCATTAGTGACTCAGACTCCAACTCAGCTCCCAAGAGGAACAGACTCTTTCAGTTAGAAGAAAACATGTCCTACCAGCCCCTCACCTTCTCTCGCTGCTCCAGGATGTGTGAGACCACTGCTGTCATACACAGCAGGATCTGCAGGATCTTGGGGAGGTACGTGCTGATCAGATGACTGATGTTCTTCAAGACAATCTCCAGGCTGTTCAAGATGCCGTGCTGCCGCCCCACAGGAAGAACTTTTGACAAGTCCAACTCCTCTACTGCCTGAATGACTGCAGAATGGCACTCCCCTAGTGAGACAGAGAGGACGAGGTATGCAGTGAAATGTTATTCTGCTGCTGATCACGGCATCCGTCCCGTCTCCCTACATAAGGCAGTTTTTCTTTCTTTTTTAAAGATTTATTTATTATGTATACAGTGTTCTGTCTGCAGGTATATCTGCAGGCCAGAAGAGGGCACCAGATTTCATTATGGATGGTAGTGAGCCACCATGTGATTGCTGGGAATTGAACTCATGACCTCTGGAAGAGCAGCCAGTGCTCTTAACCGCTTAGCCATCTCTCCAGCCTATAAGGCAGTTTTTCTAGCGATGTGTTATTGTAGGTGCCAAAGCACTTTTCTCTTATACTAGCTCCCAATTCTTAGCAAATGCTCAGTGAGCTGAATAAGTTGGGTTTTATTGTTCACATTTCAGAGAGGGAAACTGAGAGATAAAGGAAGATAAAGTAATCAAAGAACTGAAGTGCAAATCTGACCCAGTTTTATTTTATTATTATTATTTTCTTTTTTAAGATAGGGTTTCTTTTATCATGTAGCCCTGGCTATCCTGGTGCTTACTGTGTAGACCAGGCTGGCCTTGAACTCACAGAGATACACCTGCTTCTGTCTCCCAAGTGCTGGGATAAAAGGTTGTGCCACTACACCTGGCTCACTCAATTTTAAAAAGTACTATTCCCGAACACTGGAGTTATTGAGCTGTGCTGTTTGGTTGGCAGAGTCATGAAACTAAAAGACTTAACAGTACTTCATAAACAACTGCTGCAATACTGATTGCAGAATTTGCTAAAAATATTTGAATTGCTATTGCTTAAGCTTTGCATAGTCATCTGAGATAAGACAATAAATTTACTGATGCCTACACTTAACTAGACCACCTAAACTCATCATTTGTGTCCAGTCTCCTATATTAGGGGCCACCCACAAAATCTTTGTATTCATTAGTCATTCTATACAGGGTAAGATTATACTACATGGAAATCCATGAACTGAAACACACAAATTCTACTACCAAATAAACATTTATGCTGGGCTAAAGCCAATCAATTTTGGAACTGGAACAAAGTCAGAAAGGTCTGAGTTCAAATCCCACCTCTACTAGTTTTCTCATTTGTATAACGGGGACAGTTAAGTAATGAGAGCTCCTATGTCTGTTTTAAAGATCCACTGATGACTGTGAAGGACTCTGATGATGCCATGTGTAAAGTAAGCGCTCAACGCTTCTAGTCACGGCAAGCATCACACATGATGACAGAAGAGAGCACCAAGGTTTTGCCTGCACCATTACGCACGCATCTCTACTGCTTTTCAACAAAGCCAAGTATCTGAGACACAGGAGAGATGGACAAGCCACTGCGTTTCACCAGGTAAATGATTATATGGCAGAGGAATTTTAATTAATTTTTTTGCAACTTGTTCTTAAATCTCTTGGGGGTGGGTTCTGTCTCTCTGTCTCTCTCTGTGTGTGTGTGTGTGTGTGTGTGTGTATTTTAAAATAGGGTGTGTGTATGTGTGTGTGTGTGTGTGTACTTTAAAATAAGGTTTCGTATGTAACCCTGCCTGACATGGAACTCACTATGTAGACTAGTCTGGCACATTCTTTGTATATTGATAAGTATTTGCCATTTTTCACTGGTAGAAATGTACAACAATAAAATAAACATTTTCTAATCAAAGTTTACTAACACAAGGATACTGACAACCCTGGGGTCATTGTGACATCAGCAAAATTTACAGTGAAATGCATTTCGGCAAAAAAGACATCACTGAGGTGGTTAGAAACAACCCCATCAGAAAGAGTACTGTAGAAATCACAAGTCCACCCTCAGGGGTGTGTGTCTGGCAAGGGAAGCAGAGGGTAGCTACCATTCTTGAAGTGTTTCACAGGTTCAGACAGCAGATCTAAGAATAACTGGATCTCTTCAGGTTGCGTCCCAGCAAGGAACCGTAAAACAATGGCCATTCGGGTTCCTGAAGCAGATTTCCCCTGGGTTTTACTCCCTGTCTTATTCTTCATCCGCCCATATAAAATTCTGAAAAGTCAAAAGAACACTGTCTGCGTGTGCACATTAGACATTTCACTAGCTGCTTGTTTTGCTACAGGACTGTAATAAGTACATACAAAGAGTTCAGTGGATATGTTACAAAACTAAGAAAAAGAAAACAGGTATTGAGAAAAACAATGAGACAAGGCTAGCAGGGAGCAAAAATTAGACAAAAACTAAAAGGTAATTCACTGTATGAGAGGGAAAAAGCAATAAAACAGGCAAGTCAAGGGTAAGCTAAATTAGGGAAAAATGAAAACAATAATATAGACATTAAAAGGAAGTGAATACGAGTTTGCAAGGAAAAAGGAAACTAGTAAGATTTCAGCTAAAATCTGGGAAAAAATAAACTAAACCAGCAAAAAGTATTTAAAGAGAAACACAAGGGAGAGGCAGAGGCAGGCAGATCTCTGTGAGTGAGTTCCCAGCTGGCCAGAGCTACACAATAAGACCATGCCTCAAACCAAACAAACAGTGAACGACAAAGATCACTTGGAGCTTATCTAGTTTTACATGCATATTTTTAAAAACTTTTAAGGAAAAATATAATTTCTATGGTAGAGTTTCATAGTATAGAGAGAGAAGGAAAAAGGTTTTTTTTTCTTTATGGAAGGTGGTAGAAGTTAATACATGGGCGAGTTAATGAGTGGAAATAAGAAACAACACTAATTTTGTTTATAGACATAAAACATCATTTCCCATCCCCTCCCTCCCAATAAACTATATACTAGACTAACCAATAAACATAAAACTCAGCGTTTCTTCCTCCCTTACTTCCCAGCACTGCCCACACCGGCCTTGAACCTGGCTCCTAGGATTACATGCATCAAACACCACTCTAGGCTCAAAATATGTTTCTCTCCTTAAAAAAAAAAAAGATTATTTTTATTTTATGTATGTGTTTTGCTTGCATTCATGAATGTGCCTGGTGGTCAAAGAGGTCAAAAATTACATTTTGAACATCTAACAGTCATGAACAGCTGGTAATTGAACAGGGTCCTGTGCTAGAGAACCAAGGGCTCTTACCCACTGAGCCATCTCTCAGCCTTCAAATCACATTGCTAAACACATTATCAACTGATACTTTCAAATTAAAGTAAGTATTAGCCCAGGGAATGCAACAAAGAGCAACCAGTATATCCACAGGAATAAAACAGATGAAAGGCTCCTGGTAAAAAAGTTAATGTGACCATTTTAATACATGCTTAATAATAACATTTAACATCCATTTCTCAAAAACCTTTAGATATTTAATAAAAGCTACTTTGAGACAGGGTCTCACTACGTAGCTCTGCCTGGCCTAGAACTTGCCATGCAGACCAGGATGACTTTGAACTCACATAGTAGCATGCCTTTGCTTTTCTGGGTGCTGGGTAAAAGGAATGCAACCCAGCTCACAGATACATTTTAGTATAAGAAAATTTACTGACAACACTCCAAACTTGTATATATGGGTTTTAAAAATTAATACTAAGATAAATTTAAACTATTAAGTGCCTAAAGAACTTTTGTGAGTTTACCTACAGTAGTTACTGCTTTAGAAATTACAAGTGAACAACTGAAAAAATACTGTTTTATGAATTCATTGAAGCAAAACAACATGTTTATCACATGTTAACAGAAATAGTATTTTAATAAAAAATAAATACATCTCTAGTATCTCACCACTAGTGAGACTAGAGGCACTGGTTTATTTCTCCTGGCTTGATAGACAACCAGATGCTCAGGAGGCGTCTGCTCCACTGGAGTGGAACAAAACCCGTCCTCATTAGAAGAGGGGGAAATAGACCTGCAAGTTATGGTGACTGTCCCCCTTTGACACTGCCTGGAATCTCAGCAATGGTGACCGACAGTGATACGGAATATGAGACTCAGTCAACTTCGCCTCCTTAGGATCTACTCCTCTTGAACTCTGCACACACAGTTTCTGTAACAAGCATCAGTTACTTGGAAAACAATGGCTGCACAAGTCATGCAGAAAGGCCAAAGGCTGACACATCTCACTGTAAACCAAAAGAAGAGGCATGCTAATTAACATGTTTTCAAGTTACCGAGAAGATACAAGTCTAAAGGAACAGATAGAAGTTTTCCAAAATCCTAATTTTCATTTGACTGTTAAAATTTAGTAATTTGAAACAAATTCTGTCATTTGCTTTCTTTGGATTGTCAAACTCACTGCATTCATGTTTAAGAAGATTCCTGGTGAAATATCCAAGTATAAAAAGAACGATACTTCATTATCTAGGCTTTCAAATAAAAATGGTGTTGCATTAAAAAGGGGGGGGGGGGCAGCTAGTTCAGTTTGTAACTTCCTCCCATAAATATCATTCCCGAGGTAACCAGTGTGCAGCAGCAGGAGGGTGTCGTTCATGCTTCCTTCTTCAACACACAGAACGGTAACATGATCCATATTCAGAACTCACATTACAAGGACATGCACAGAAACTGAGGATATTCTGCTTTCACTCTTTTCTCCAGTTCCGTGTCTGGGAAGAACACTAGCGTAGTTTGGTGCCACTGTCCAAAAAATTGAGTTAAAGAAGAGAAAGAGCAAGGCTGGAAACAGGGTAGCGAGCTTCCCCAGCACGCACACGGCCCTGGGTGTGATCTCCAGTACCGCACAGAACGAAGCATAGTGACACACGCCTGCAATGCCAAGAGCTTAAGGTCATCCTCACCTACACAGAGAGTTTGAGGCCAACCTCGGCTATAGGAGACCCCACTTAAAAAAAAAAAAAAAACTAAAACAACGAAATATTCCCGTTACAACTGCTGGAAAGAATCACACGACCGTATTAGAGCCCTGTCTTGAGTCACATTTTTAAACAGTATAAATACCTCATCAGAATTGGAAACAAATCTGCCCGGTGGGCTGTTTTCACGACAGAGTTATCTTCTGAAATGCTGAAATGCACGATCTCTTCCTTAAAGCTTCTGTCATCCAGCAGCCTTTGCAAGTTTTCCCTTCAAAAAGACACAGCGCGAATAGTCACTCAGTCCAAAGATGGGAAGAGCAACATTTGCAAGGACAACTAAAATGATACATTAAGTAGTTCATATTGAGGCTCAAATCTGCAAGGACAATCCTCCCAAAAATGTCTTCAGATTTCAAGAGGTAAATGGGTTAGAAGGGACTTTGAGTTGGTCTATAACCTCAATGCTGAGGAACATATGACCCAAAGTAAAAGCTTCACTTCTTAGGCAGTATCATCTGCAGCTAATCACAAAGATTTTATGGAATTATGTTAACAAAGACAGAAAAAATGTTGCCACTTTCCAAGACATACTTTAAAATTAAAAATCTCTTTCCCACTTTGTTATCTACAGAGAATAATTCAACAAATATACTTCTGGCTTTCATTTCTTGCCTGGAAATGGTTATGATTACTTTGAAGAGGGGAACTTCTCAGGCCTTTAAGACATTACTTCAGAAAAGGTACAGGTAAAAGGAAGTAATGTTTTTCTAGCTTATGTAGCTCACCTGTAAGGGAGGATATGCGGGTGTCTGTAGGTCATTATGCAATCCAAAGTTATTTTTTGCACTGTTTGATCTTGGTGTAGCAATAACTAGAAACGACATTTTACAAAATAAATTAATGAAGTAATATATGCACAAATCATGAGATAGAAATTTGTTTAACCAAACAGCAAGATTGAACCTTAAGAAAAAAAAGGAAAGAAGAGGAAATGAAACTCTGCCCTAAATTCTCTGTGTGAATTTAGACATTAACCAACTGGGCTGGTCCTGTGTCAAGGAAATCCTATACCATAAAGTTAATAGTTAACAAATGTCAGGAGAGGACTCGGCCCATGGTCCCTCTGGTTAGCAAGTATGAACACCGTTTCTATAGCCAGAGACTTCTAAGCTCAGGCTTGTCATCATGTGCTGACATGAAGAAAGTCTGCTGAATCGATTAAGTCCCTCCAAACACCATCCTCATATGGGAAAAATTCATTTCCCCAGTTAGCTTAGAAGGATAACACAGTCCTTGCTCTGCTTCTAGCATTGCATTTCTCTGTCATCTTTTCTGGAGTTGGGGATGTACATTATAATTACAGCCACCAACCATTTCACTTAGTCAATCTCATTTCATCTAACTGATTTAGAAACCTGAGTCCCCACCAGGGCTAAATTAATATAAAGAATAGGCACCCGGTAATCCTTTCCTATGCTACAACATACGGCTTTACTGTTCTTACGTCTAACTAACGTAGCTACTCAGCGTTAGTCACTCCATATTGAAGTTGACTTCAAAGTCAACTGAATTAGTGTGCAAGCTAAAATTACACATGAAGATGATTTTTTAAGTATGTGTCCATTAACAAAAAAATACTTAAAATGTATAAATAGACCCTACCCACAATTGCTGAAAACCCAAGTAGTTCTGGTAAAGAAAATGTGAGAAAAGTTTGCAAGAATTAAAGCACTCAGAACCTTTTTGGCTTACCTGAAGATATAACTCATACAATTTGGATTCTAGATATAAGGCCCGTGGGTTTGAAAACTTAGAGAAGACTTGCAAATGAGCAATTAACTGCCTAAACAAAATAAGAAGTTATTGTAGCAGTAAATGCAGATCATCTTGAAATAACATTGCGCACAATTTTATTCTCTGACAAGTATTCTGAACACTCCACCCATGAGTCTGCTGTTAATTACCCAAGCAGATTTTAACAACTGGTTAATTATTTTTTGGAAACTTCAAATCTCAGGCAGGTTCTCCCCAAAATCCAGGGTTTGCACCCTAGAAAACCTTCAGGATGTGCATAGAAAGGCTTCAACTAAACCACAACTGGAGAGAGGGTGGTTGACCAGTATGCTCTTAGAAGGCGAGCGCTTGTGATTTGGGGACTTATTCCTTTGCTAGGTTCCATACAGCAGACAAGGAAGTAGAATTCACCCTTCCTTCGTCTTGCTCATAGAACATAAACATTGATGGCATGTAACCACGTTAGGTGACAATGGCTCTAAACTGACAGAACAAACAGCGAATCTCTGTGATTGAGAGTTAAGAGAAAGATAGGTCTGTCCAGAGAAATTGGCATCATCTCCTAGAACATCTGAGAAAGGTGTATCTACCTCACTCAACCAACTGATTTCCTAATACATGGAGTCTGGGAAGCAAGATTATACAGTTAGGCAATGCATGTACTGAGATAGCAGTGAGGGTCTCATTATCAACTCATCCACTTACTCCCCAACCTCTCTCCAGGGTCCCATAACGTAGGTAGGGCTAAGAGTAAAGATGTGTGTACATGCCATGCAGCCAGCTCAATGTATTCACATTTTCAATGATGGTATCTGGTAGGCACATTCTGGGTTTGGGTATAGGAAGTAGATGAATTACCACACAGAATTTCTGTTTTTCTTATTTATTTACTCATAAAAGACTGAGCCTGAACTATGTAGATAGTGACCCTCCTACCTCCACCCCCAATCTGAGATTATATGTGTGCACCACCACACCTGGCTCATGAAGTGCTGCCTGAGCCCAGGGATACACGCATGCTCGGCAAGCACTCTGCCACCTGAGCCACATGCCCAGCACCTCTTCATTTCTGCTATTTTTAGACACATTTCTTTAGGACACTTCGGAGGACAGGGAGGAAGGTAGTTACTAATGAGAACACCTCTTGCAGCCCTTAAGGATTATGAAAGCCCCTTATGATTTTCATAAGAGCTGCAAAGAGTGAAAATCCAAATCAAGCAGGGATTCCATGATACAAGCTATGATAGGTTATGAGAATTGGAAATCACCTAAGATAAGGGAAAAGCTTCAGGGAAGAACTAGAAGTACATCTGGAAGTATGAATGGACTCTCTCAGTGGGCAGAAATGAGGCCAGGTCATTTGGAAAGAGGCAAGAGCCTCTTGGAAAGAGGGGTGAGAAAGGCCAAGGTGAGGCTGGATAAATGGCTTATTCATTTATTCAGCAAACACATACCCAGAACTAATCTTTTGCCAGGGATTATGCTGATGGAAACAGAGGAGAAGGAACTACAGCTACATGCAGCTTGACCATGACCTTCCTGGGCTGTGCTTCACACACAATCTCCATGGTCAGTATGTCCTTCCCTCTCCAAGGCTGGCAAGCCTTCATCTCTCAGCAGCACAGGTGGACTTTCCTCTGCCCGTCTTCTCCAAGTCTTTCCCTCAGTCTTTGTGGTAGGGGGAAATAATTCTTTATAGTGCTCCCATAAACCCTATAAAAATATTTGGCCAGCCATTTGACAAACTCTTACATTGCAGATGTCTGCAACTCAGCTTTGCAGGCCTGCACTTAGCAAAGAACACTGGCTAGTTACCAAATGGATACACTTATAAATGGCTAGGGTCGAAACACACAACAAGTAACATTGAAAGTTTAAGAGTAGCACCAGCCAGGTGAATCAGACCCTCAATGTAGGCAATCTTCAGGTAAGCTCAAAGGGCCTCTGAAAGCAGGCTCTTTTTTTTTTTTTCTTTTTCCTTTTTTATAGTTTGGAACAATTTAGGTAAATGAATAACCAAGGGGAACTAGAAGATATTATAGCACAAGAAAAAAGTAACTAGCTGAGAGTAAGTCAAAGGCAAAGGGAAGTGCTGACAGGAGACTCTGATGCTTGCTCCCCTGGCACACAAACACAATGCCCTAAGGGTACCTTAGCACTCTAACCTGCAATGTTCTCATCTTTAAAGGGACCATGACAAAAAGGAGCCACATCAAAAGTTCCTCAAGTCCTAAGATTCTGTGGTGAAGCAAGAAAAACTAGTCCGAGACGTCCAAAACAAGCTATCAGTCCTCACGGTGCCCAAGAGACTAAAGAAAGGCAGACACAGCCGCGCGGTGGTGGCGCATGCCTTTAATCCCAGCACTTGGGGAGGCAGAGGCAGGTGGATCTTTGCGAGTTTGAGGCCAGCCTGGTCTACAAAGTGAGTCCAGGACAGCCAGGGCTACACAGAGAAACCTTGTCTCGAAAAACCTAAAAAAAAAAAAAAAAAAAGAAAGAAAGGCAGACAGATCCAGGATTGCAATATGCCATTTACTGGGACATACTGACCAAACTGGGGTCGTGGGCAGAGCCAATGCCAGTAGAGTCTCAATAAATGTCACTTGTATAATTCTGGGCCCGTCTGCCTTTATCTTTGGTGTCACAGAACACTAGAGCCAGTTCTTAAAGCCTGGCACCAGCATGTTTCTGAGTAAGAATCTCCAAAGACAGACTAAACCGACAGGAAAATCTCAGGATGCACCACAGTATGTCAACAGTTATGTGAGGAGTGAACCTTTCATGACTCTACTTCTCACGTAGATGAGACTACAGTGCTCCCCCCACATGCACAACCCCATGATCAACCAGTGGTGGGGAGCTCACTTTGCTGCAGCCCTTCTTGTCTTTTTCTTCTGGGGTGCTTCATCTGTGGGCAGGACTTCTTCTAATTCTTCATCTTCTCCAGCAGCAGGTTCCTCTTCCACTTCCTCAGCCACTGCTCCTTGGCCTTTTCTGTGTAGATCTTGAGTAGGAGCAACCTGCAGATCTGCTGGATAATACTCATTGCTGGAAGCAGAAGCATGTGATAAACACAGTGAGGAGTACGCTCATCAGGAAGGCATGCATGGTACACGGGAACACACACAGACACAGACACACAGACACACGGACACACACACACGGTTCCTTAGTCAACCTGCTTCTACACTAGCATTCTTGAATTACTTTATTCTGTGTGATGATGGGTGTTTTGCCTGCATTCACGTCTATGCACCAAATATGTGCCTGGTAGAAGCATGGGTCACAAGAGAGCACTGGGAATCACTGGGCTGAAGTCATGGATGGTTGTGAACTAACATGTGGATACCAGAATTGAACCTGGTATTGGTCCTTTGCAAGAACAGCCAGGGCTCTTTACCACTGAGCATCTCTCCAGCCCTGCACTAGTATTCTCTTTCCTTTAGTCTCATTCACTAATTGTGGAAGGCAGACTGCTCCATTACTACATAGTTGGAAAGATTTGAAATGTCTATTCTGGACTGAAGTGAAATCGGTCTCCAGAAGCACAGCTGGTCAGAAGTGGACTATAACAAAAGATTAATGTAAAATATTAGGGTCTATTTCTTTCCTACTTTGACAATGTCCTTTCAAAAACTTGGTATTACAATGTTTTTTTTGTTTGTTTGTTTGTTCTTTGTTTTTCGAGACAGGGTTTCTCTGTGTAGTAAGCCCTGGCTGTTCTGGACTCACTTTGTAGACCAGGCTGGCCTCAAACTCACAGAGACCCACCTGCCTCTGCCTACTGAGTGCTGGGATTAAAGGGGTGAGCCACTACACCTGACAGTATTACAATCTTAAATAGTCAAAGCAATAGGAAGCAAAAAGTAACAAAGTCAGAAACATTACTCAATTTCCTAACAGAGTAAAAAGCTGCTAGATCAAAAGAGCATCACCGCCTTAGTACAGAAATAGAGCCACAGGCAGCTGTTGGCCTTCCAGCACCTAACGCTGAGAACTCTGGACAAAGAGTAGTCTTCCCAGGGTAGACACAAAGGGTCAAGAAGGGCAGAGAAGCTAGGTATCCTGGTGCACATCTTAATCACAGCACTCGGAGGGAGAAGCAAGTGGATTTCTGTGAGTTGGAGGCCAACCTGGTCTACATAGTGAATTCCAGGCCAATCAAGGTCAGCAGAAGGGCCCTCTCCGGCCCACATTCCCCTCAGTCCTCAGTCTCCATGTTACTGCAGGCTCTGTTTTTCTTCTGCACCTCCTCTAGAGCTCATCTGATCAGACTTCTGTCCAGATTAAGCAAAGCAGCTCAGTAAAGTCTATGTATCATTCTGGGTATAGCCTCCTCTGAGGCCAAAAGTCAATTCTTCTTTCACATATCACTGACTGCTCGGAAATACTAATTTTCTGATCCAACGGACTATCCTTCCTTGAGCCATTTATCTTTAAACTAAGAAATGTTATTTCTTGAGTGAAAAACACAGAAAATTAACATGTGTGGAAGTTCACACCCTCATCTCCTCTCTATTCCTATTACTCACTCATGGCCTCCTTTGCTGGTTCCTTATCTCATCTCTCTGAACACTGGTTAGTATCAGCCCTGGAAGTCTTCACTCCACTTCCTAATCTCTCACCCGAGGAGACTCCATTCTCTGTCAGGTGGCTTTAAATGCCATTTGTCTGATAAAAATTCTCAATTCATTATCTCCACATCAACCCTTCTCCTTGAAGTTAACATTTGCCATTTCTACTTGGGTTATCTACCTGGTATCCTGAACTTAAGACAAAGTCAAGTGAACAAACCAGCAGCTTCTGCATTTCTTTACCCCAATAGGTGGTGACTGTCTTTCCTAGTTGTTCAGGCTAAAACCTTGAGAGAGAGAAAGAGATTGATTCAGTTTTCCCCACAACCAACGCCAACTCCAAATCACACAAGCTGACCTGGTTAGAATCTTTTCATTTTTTTTTTCCAATTGGAATTCTTTTAGAGGATCCATCTTTAATATTACAACCTTGGTCAGCCACCAGCTAACCTTGCTCACACCTGTAATCTGTGACTGCTCTCTCATCACTGTCACTGTACAGTCTGTTCTCAAAACACCATCTACTTCTGCTTAAGCCTCCCTCTTCTCGGACAGCGAAGGTCAAACCCTTCACTATCACAAGGCCACAGTGTTAACTTCCTGCTCTCATCTCCAACCATGCAACAGTGGTCACCCAAACCTCCTGGCTGCTCCCTGAACAAGCTAGACAGTCTGTGGTTTACATCCTGCTCAATTGAACCCTATACATTCTTCCCATGTAATGAAACACACCAGAGCATACACTTATTGTTTTATTCTGTACAACAACACTCTTATTTTGAATTTCAAAGCAATCAAGACTCCCATACTCACACACTCAAAACAAAACAAGGCTTCAGAAAGCTCTTTCTTATTCTTCAAGAGCACATTCCTTGGAATCAAGAAGCTCAAAAGAGTAGACATGCTTATGTCACTGGAAAATACCTTCCACTCTCAGGCAAGTATTAAAACAATGAACAGGGCAAGAAATAGTAGGGGCATTGTATAGTGATCAAACTCAACAAGGCCTTTCTTCTGTGGTAACCTGACCTATGTTCATTGGCACCATTTGTACGCTGATTCATATAAAACTAAATGGTGAACAAAACCAGCTTAGTGTTTAATGACGGAGAAAGTGCTTTGTAGACATGACAATGACTTGAAACATGACAGAAATCCAAAGTCCCCAGCCAGTGGGGTAAACCGATACCCCTACTCCTACACTGTGCCAGGGTCATAGTCCTAAGTACTTACTTGATAAATCTCAAGAAAAGTGGGGAGAGTTCCCTGGACCGTGGCTCTATTCTCTCAGGAAATTTGGCCAAAGCTCGCCAGAGCAAGAATCGGAAGTTGGTATGGTCCAGCCGTTCCCGACAGTCGGTTCTCAGTGCTAACTGCTGGTGGTAAAGAGAACCCACATTTCCTTCCTGGGTTTGCTTCCAGCTTCCAGCTGCAGCGGACTGCTCTTCATCTCTCAAATCCTTCTGCAATTCTTTCTCTGTGAGACAAAGATGCCATCCTAAAGTCTTGGAATGTTACTTATCCTAAAGTCAGGACATTTATTTTTCTAATAACACAAAGAAAACCATAACTTATCTCAGAATTTTATCAGAGATTATATTTCTCATGTTTCCCTGTTTCATGTATAAAACAGTACAAATTAAACAAGTAAACACTGGTGTCCCCAACCCCAGAGACTTGCTCATACCAGCATGTGTAGCTGCTTTTTCTAGATGTTCATAGCAGACATTCCAGAATTGCTTGTTTTCCATTCCATGGGCATGAGAACTAAGGAAAAAGAGTAAAACACCTGATACAGCATTGTCTTTAGTGTGAGATATCCTACGAGAAAAATGTGTAAGAACTGACTAACTGTTAATTCAGTTAGCCTTTAACATGAGGTTAAAACAAATTTCAATTTTCTGTTCTTACACTGCCTACACCGAACAAACTATTTATCTTACCATTACACCACTGTGCGTATGATGGATATGAATGGATGAGGTGTACACGTACCAGTGTGTGTACAGAGGCTTGAGGAGTCAGATGATCTGGGAGCTAGACTCTCTCCTTCAACTGTGGGATCCAAGCATTGAACTCAGGTCAGTGAGCTTGTGTAGCAACAACTTTTACCTGTTGAACCATCTTGCCAGCCCACAGAAGTTATTTTTATAGTCATAAAAGAGTACAGAATTTAAAAAATATAGGTAGATACATGTAAGACTATTCAGTTTGTTGGTTTTTTTTTTTTTGGTTTTTCGAGACAGGGTTTCTCTGAAAATCTCTGGCTGTCCTGGACTCGCTTTGTAGACCAGGCTGGCCTCGAACTCACAAAGATCCGCCTGCCTCTGCCTCCCAAGTGCTGGGATTAAAGGCGTGCGTCACCACCGCCCGGCCAGTTTGTTGTTGATGATGTTTTGAGTCAGCCTTTCTATGAAGTCTAAGCTGGCCCAGAACCCATTATGAAGCCCCAACTCACAATGTGCTGGGCCCACCACTGAGTGCCAGGATATAGGCATGAATTACCATATCCAGTTAGGCAGACTAATGTTAAAGACACAATAATGAAAATGGAGCATGATACATCCTCTACTTCTTCCTCTCTGTTGGTGTGACAAACACCACAGCCAAAGCAACCTAGGGAGGAAAATGTTTCCTGGACCAGGTCATGATTCACTGACAGAGGTCAGGGCAGGAACTCAAGCAGCAACCTAGAGGCAGGAACCACAGAGGAGCAGTGCTTTACTCCCAGGCTTCGGTTCAGCTGGCGTTCTTATACAGCTCAAGTCCATCCACCCAGGGACTGGGCTTCCCACGGTGGGCTGGCCCTCCCACATTAATGATCCATCAAGACAAGGTCTCAGACAAACCCAACAAAGACAATTACTCAGTGATTCTGGGCTATGTCAAGTTGACAAAAGTAAGTAGGCTAGTATATGAGGTAGGGCCCATTAAGGAAAGGAAGTTGCTGGAGACAATATAACCACTGCATCCACAGTCAGTTAAAAATATCTACTTCTCTGTACCTGATTCAAATAAGCATTCACCAACTATCTGAAATACACTTTCCAGCCAGATGTGGTGGCACACACCTCTACTTCCATCACTTGGGAGGTAGAGACAGGAGGATCTATGTTAGTTCGAGGCCTGCCTGGTCTTCATAGCTAGTTTCAGGCCAGCCAAGACTACATATTTAGAATCTGTCTCAAACAAAGACTTTTTAGAACTTAATGAGACATGAAATGAATCATATAGGGTTTTGTTTTATTTTGTTTTTACAGTTTGAAGTCTCTTCAATAATCACGTTTTCTCTGCTATTACTCATTAATTCTCCTTTCCTTTTCTCTCCTTTTTTTTTTTTTTCTTATCTTCCTCCTCATTCCCTTCTCCTTCGTCCTCTTTCATTGATCAGGCTAGCTTCAAATTTGTGATCTTCCCTGCCTTAATCTCCCAAACCCACCAATTACAAGTGTACATCGTCACACCTGGCTTCCCATTAACTTGTAACACAGACCCACTTTACACTAGAGAAGACAACTCTGTATGTTGTCTATTATACATGTAACACAGACACACTTTACACTAGATAAGAGAACTGTGTATGTTGTCTATCATGCATGCAAAACAGTCCCCAACAGTAAAATAGCCTAGCAACTATGGAGTGACTTTAAAAGCATTCAGTAATTTAGGAGCCAACATTTGTGATAATGGACCATTGATTACACATGTCACTTCCTATCTTTTAAAAGTAACAAAAAACCCAAAACAAAACAAAACAAAAAACTCCACCAAACCCCAAAACCAGGTTGAATCAAAAGCCATTTATTTTCACTCTACTTGTTTGATGGCTGAAAGGAAGTAAAAAAACAGGCAAATTGGTTCAGAATTGGAAAGGGATTTGTTTACTCTGCTTCTGTCAAGTAAGAACTAATAAGCTGGGGGAAGGCATGACACATGACATATTTCCAGTCTGACAAAAAGCCAGTGTAAAGTATCAAGGACAAACATCTGTAAAAGGACAGATTTCTACATCCCAGCCACAGCACAAGCTATTTTCTGTAACTATTAAAACCATTTGCTAGAGTTAAAGGGGTGTGTGTGTATGTGTATGCTAGACAGCTAGGATTCTGAAAAGTCCTTATTTTTAAAGTATGGCTCAATGACTTACTATGTAAAAATAAAAGTATGTAATTATCATAATATATCTTTTCATCATACAAACAGCATAAAGTAAAAAGAAAACCCTGGTCATTAAATGCATAAAAGTATTTGTACACCTAGACTACTAAAAGCAGGCATGAGAGAGACTGTGTACTTTTCTTCTTTGTGTTGTTTCACAAAGGACTCAGATACCCATGCACTTAAATCATACCTACATGGAACACAGCCCTGGCCCCATCATTCTACATCAGTTAAAGTCACTGGCCCCACCCACTTAGCCCACGCTTACCTTATGAGCTCAATAACAGGTTCCCAGAGGGCACTGAAGTTGACATACAGCATGCCTAAGAGGTAACGGAGTGGCACCTGCAAGTCCAAGAGGCTGGTTTAGTAAGCATGGCTGCAGTGAAGGGCAGAAGAGAAGTGCTCAGAAGCCACACCCTTGGGCAAACTGAGGTTTGGGAAGAAGCTTGCACTTATGAGCAAAGGTTCTTGGTGTTAACCCAGAGCTCAGTGTGGAGTAAGTTTTCTCCAGCTTCAAAATCTTATTCATCTTCATTAGAACATGGTATTCAAGCTCATCCCAGATGGTCACTGAAAAAAGTCCAACTGGGAATGAAATTCCATCCTAACAAACACTATCATGAACTGAGGGATCAAGCATTAGTAAAGAGTAGCCACTAAAGAACAAAACAACAACAGAAGAACCAAACCAAAACAACCCCCCAAATTGTAGGAATGGTGGCTGAACCCTCGTTTCTGTTGATGTATGAGTTCTTTTTTTTTTTTTTTTTTTTTTTAAGGTTCTCTTTTTATAGCCCTGGCTGTCCTAGAACTCACAAAGTAGGTGAGGCTGGTCTCAAACTCATAGAGATCCACCTGTCTCTGCTTCTCGAGTGTTGGGATTTGTGTGCCTCCAAGCCTGGCCAGATAACTGAGTTCTTTGAAACTGTCCTTTCAGAGACTCTAGCTCAGGCGGCCTAGACTTTCTCAGTCAACTTTAGAATGACATTCATTATTGCCAACACCCATTTTCCAGGCAGACATCATGGAGATGTATGTAGGATGGATGGAGGTACAGGTGGCAGCTGCAGTCACTGTTCCACATGAAATACAGAGGATACTAACATTTAAAGCAGCCAAGAACAAAGCTAAATGAAACAGGACGGCCTTCCTTGGCCATGCTCCTAACGAGTCCGTGATGGGCTTTCCAAGTCAAAGCCAAGGTCCCGCAGCTGTGAGTAAACGGGGTAAAGAACATTGGCTGTCCACCTAACATGGTGTCCACCCTCATTAGGAGTCAACAAGTCCACTTTCTCATTTGTGAAAAGGGATGATTGCTGCCCACATTTGGCTGTGAGGACTGAATGAGAGGGGAAGGGTTATGAACGGAAAGGTGCCCTGTGAACTACCAAGTATAAAAGTCATGCTTTTCTAGGCTGACCGGGTTTCGTGCATATACCGTGAATTAACGTGCTGCAGAAAGCATGGTCCTGGACACGTCGCTGGAATCCCAGTTCCTCCCGCTTGGCCTACATAGTCCTGAGGACACCTGAACCTCACTGTGCGTCAGTTTTCTTCCCTGTAAAGTTTCAGAGTCTGCCTTCCATTCTCTATCTGTCTGCACAGGCCTAAATCCAATGGGAAACAATTCTTGGCTTTTAAAATGTTCTTTCTTTTAAAACATTTATTTATTTATCTATCTATCTATCTATCTATCTATTTATTTATTATGTATACAGTATTTGCTCTATCTATCTATCTATTTATTTATTTATTATGTATACAGTATTTGCTCTACATATATGCCCGGGCTTTGGCTTTTAAAATGTTCTTTCTTTCTTTCTTTTTTCAAAACATTTATTTATTTATTCATTCATTCATTTATTTATTTATTATGTATACAGTATTTGCTCTACATATATGCCCGGGCAGATCTCAATGTAGATGGCTGTGAGCCACCCTGTGGTTGCTGGGAATTGAACTCAGGACCTTGGGAAGAACAGCCAGTGCTCTTAACCTCTGAGCCACCTCTCCAGCCCAAAACGTTCTTTCTTAAAGAAGAGACTTCCAGATGGCAAGGGGCGACTTGCTCTTTCTTGAAATGGCAAGGATAAAAATGAGGATAAACACTGGTAACTATTTCATTCTCAGTTTTCTTTGTATATTTTACAGGCACTCACTGTGGTTGTTCTGACAGTTACTCGTTTCACAGCCACTCTCTGAATCCTATAATCTAGTCACCACCAATTTTTGAAAAGTAGTGGGTACAGAGACCATTACATGAAATAGTCTTGACATGGAAGGACCATGTTTTCTTAGTCTACTTTCAATGGGTTTAGTGGGCATTTGCCTTTTCAGGACGATGCCAATAATTAAAATTAAAAAAAAAAAACTTCCTACTTTTTTGGTAATAACATATACTAAATTTTCAGTCATTTTGTTGTAATAACACATACTAAATAGCTTATATTTAAAAAACAAAAACAAAAAACCTGCCAGGTGTCTCACACCTTTAAATCCCAGTACGCAGGAGGCAGAGGCACGCAGATTTGTGAGTTCAAGGCTAGCCTGGTCCACAAAGTAAGTACAGGACAGCCAGGGCTACACAGAGAAACCCTGTCTCGAAAAATCAAACCAAACAAAAAACTAAACCAAAACAAACAAACAAAAACTTAATGAAGAAAATTATAAGATCATGTCCCCAGTGGGATTAAACAGAATACTCTTATAAACATATTTTCACTGAACACCTACTCTGTGGAGCAGGGCATTGGGTTTAGATGATAAAGAAAAGACCTAAACCCCTCAAGATCTATGATTTAAGGAGTTCCTTCGAAAGGGGAAAGACCAGCCTTGTGGTCTACAGATAACCAAAGAACAGATCAATAACCATCAGATGGCAGCATGGCTGGGGGAGAAGGGACAGCACATCTGTGACATCAGGGATAGATCGTGGTAGCAGCATCCTCCAGAGCCTTGGACCACATCTATCTGCAGTCTCCTGAATGACCTATGTGCTCTCACCTCTGCCTCCTATGCATGTTCTTCCTCTGGAATGGGGCATCATAGCCTCCTTCAAGATGCAGCCAAACCTTACCCTTCTAAAGTCCTAGAAATTTCCAGACTTTTGAGCAAAAGCATCAGCGGATATGCCTCACTGGAGATGGAAGGTTCCTTAGTCCTTGCCCTTGACACTGTCTCAGTGAAGGCAGAGGCTGGGCTTTCGCAGTGACGTTTATCACCAGCACCCAGTCATTGCTAGCCAACATAATGCTTGATGAAAGATTAATGTTAACAACCAGAAGAACTACAATAAAAGCTTAGATGGTAGCTTATTTTGTACTGGGATTTTAGATTTATCTAATGCAATTCCTATAGCAACAGTGGACTACAGACTATTGTTTTCCTAATTCACAAACAAGGAACCCTTACCAGGGGCCAGCAGTCAGTTCTGCTTCTCATGTGACACATTTCTGCAACATACTCTATACCCTAAACAGCTTCTTTTAAAGGACAGAACCCACATTTTAGAACCACTATGCCAATAAAACTGGTGTCTTTTTTTTTGATAAGGTCGATAAAGCCAGACACCTGCTGAAAGGGAGGTATCACATTTTAAAATGCTCATGTGCTACAACTAGGTAAGAGACACAAGAAAACCCCAAGTGTTCCTTATGCCAGCTGCTGGCATGTAGCCAAGGCCTCCCTCCTTTTCTAGGTAAAGCAACAAAGAGTGGCAGTCACCATGTCACATCTTCACATACTCATAGGACACTAGGTTATTTAATAGGGTGGAAGAGTGGCTTAACTCAAAGCATGGAAGAGAAACAAGGCTTGCCTTATTTTATAATGAGAACATTTTCATTGTTGATAACTATGTGGATGATCTCCCGAATAAGATTTAAAACATACTTTTTAAGAAACAATTTTAAAGAAAGACACCACCGTTACCTCCTGCAGCAGTCCCTGAGGGACTGTGCCCTGCACCACGTCATGCCTCAGCTTTCTCAAGTGAAGAAGCTTCTCTCTGTAATCGGCCACAGTTGCCGGCACGAGTTCTGCCTGGCGTAATACAGCGAATGCTGATTGCCGCTCCGAGAGCCCATCATCCTGAACAGCCAGACAAAACCCAAGGCAGGTCAGAACTCTGATTTCAAGAGGAATGTGAGGCACGACTGAAGAATTTTGTTTTTTTTGAGACAGGTCTTGCTATGCAGCCTTGGCTGGCCTGGAACTCACTATGTGGTCCAGGCTGGTCTCAAACTTAGAGATCCACCTGCGTCTCATATCCCGAGTGCTCGGAACGAATGTGTGCATCATTATTCTCAGCTTGAAGAGTTTTTAAAAAGAAAACCAAACCAAACCAAACCAAAAAAACACTACTTAGAATATGTTCGAGAAAGGCAGATCTGGAGCTCGGGGGTCAGCCAGCCTAGCTGGTTCAGTGGGAGACCTTATCTCAAAAAATAATGATAAGGGCTGGAGCACCTGCTGCTCTTCCAGAGGACCCAGGTTCAATTCCCAGCACCCACAATGGCTCACAACCTATCTCTAACTCCAGTTCCAGGAGATCTGATGGTCTCCTTTGGCACAGAATGTACACAGTGTGCACAGATATACATACAGGCAAAACATCCACATACATAAAGTAAAATATAATAATTAGAAATTTTTTAAATAATATTGATTAGCTTTAAACACATATACATAGAAGGAAAAGTAAATGGGCTATCCTGGACTTACTTTGTAGAGCAGGCTAGCCTTGAACTAACTGAGATCTGCCTGCCTCTGCCTCCCGAGGGCTGGGATTAAAGGTGTGCACCACGATGCCCAACTTCACTGTGCAATTTTACTTCTATATTTGTGTCATGGTAACAGTTCTATACACACAAATATCCATCTAAGGGAGTTCACTACAGTGCCGTGTAAGATCCTGGAAAATGGAAACTAAAAACTGCATGTAGCCTCCCATCAACACAGTAGTCAGCAAGATTTTACACTGTGGGGTTCTATTTAAACTTCAAAAGGAAAGAGATAAAACCAGAGGCATAGATACGGAAAACTCCCATGGTAACATGAGCTTTCACCACGTCCGCTACCCATAAGATTTGAAAGAATACTTAGTAGACTTAGTGGTAGGCAAGAATATGAGTCCAAAACTACCAATTTTTATCATACAGGTTTACATAGTTTTCTGCAAAAATACCACTTAAATTTTTTTTTAATATATAATTTCTTAAAAACTATCCACTGTAATAATTACAATACCTCCATTGAAACTGGAAGCTGGATGTCAAAATGGTTTAGGATCCTTATTGTCGAAAGCCGAATCTAGAGAGAATACAAGGGATATTTCAAATTGTAAAGTTCAAGTGAAGAAAAAAAGAAACTGATGAGCAGTTGGAGAAACCCACGCTCAAGAGACACAATGTGGCCAGAGTGAAGCCTGCCCCGCCCTCGTTTCATACCCACACGGCTGCTCAATGCGCCATGACTTACTGTTTCAGCTATGACAGTAACTAGGTGTGAGTCTCTTTCTTTCCTGGGTTATTTTCAACACAGGGTCTTAATATGCTGACTGTCCTGGAACTCACTCTGTAGACCAGGCTGTGGCCTTAAACTCACAGAGATCCGCCTCCAAGTGCTGGGATTGAAGGCGTGCGCCACTTGGCCTGGCTTAAGCTTTCTTTCTTTTTAACTTGAAAGCTTTTTGAGAACAGCAACATGTCACAAGGACACATTCTTCTAGTGTTAAGTTGCAAGGTACAGACAGGTTGTTCACTTACTAGTATAAGCACAATTTTCTAGTCCATAAAATGTGCACCACGAAAGACTTGTATAATGGAGATTAGTCAAACAAATACCACCTATGAGTACATAAATTAAAGAAAAATTATTTTATTTTGCTAGCTTTTTTTCTACCCTGTTCCTACTGAATTGGAATCTTTGGAGGACGAACCCTAAGACTTGTACTTTTACTAATCACCCCAACCACTCATGCTGTGATCAGTCTGTGGCCAGTGTTCAGCAATCACTCTGATGGAAATCATCCACAGCAGTGGCTTCTCATGAGGAACTAGCCGGTGATAATGAGCCAAACATACAAAACAGTATTACCTTGGAGACACCAGTTGAAATGTTCGCTTGTAACTTGGGAAATAATTCCATTAAAGCCTCCTCAGAAAGTGGCCCTTTGCACCCACATAATGCTAGCCTCTGATAATAGAGATCAGCCAACAGCAACACAGATGGTTCCATCGGAAACGTTCTGCAACAAGATATTTAAGAGATTCAAACTGCATGATACTGCTGAGTTACCAAGAAATGTCCGCTGATGAGGGAAATATAAAATGCAGCAGGTGTAAGTTTTATAGGGATTTCCAACATCATTTTATGGCAGAAGACTAGGCCTACCAAGTGAGAACGAACTGTGGTTAGACACGACCTGCTAGCTTGAGGCAGGGGAGGGACTAGAGTACCTACTATTACCACCCTAATCCACAGCTAGGATGCAAGAAAAGAGCACACATGCAATCTGTGCAGTGTTTGCTGCACGCCAGGCATTGCGCTGGTGGGGAGAAGTGCAGCCCAGATCTACACCCTCCCCTGCGACAAGCTACGAACCCTCTATATGCCAACTTCACTCCCAGCCATGGACCGAGGGCCTAGCACATGCCAGTGGCTTTTCTAGACACTGGGTAGAAAGTAAACCGAGGACAAAGTTCTTATTTTCCCGAAACTCACATCCTAGGAAAAGTAGTCTCATAGACACTAAACATGTTCAGCGGTGCAGTGACAAATGCCGGGGAGAAAAGCACTGAGGGGAAGAAGGTTAAGGAGGCAGGGGGAGAGGAGTTGGCAGGGACCAGAGGGTAAAATAGAGTACGTCTGATACAAGATGGTCACAGAACACAGAACTGGAAGAAAGCAGAAAAGTGGATATAAGAAAGAAAAGCATTCGAGGCAGAAGAGTGAAGCCAAGGCCCTCTCTGAGGCACACTCACTTAGCTACCACTCTGATGTACACTCACCTACCCCTCTGAGGCACACTCACCTACCCCTCTGATGCACACTCACCTACCACTCTGATGCACGCTCACCTACCACTCTGATGCACGCTCACCTACCACTCTGATGCACGCTCACCTACCACTCTGATGCACACTCATCTACCACCTTGATGCACGCTCACCTACAGGCACATTAGAGACCAGAACAGCTGGGACCAAGTGAACAGAGGGAATAAGGCTGATGTCAGGAGTCAGCTGAAGGACTTAGCAAGAACTTCAGACTTTATTCCCAGGGAGGGGTTACCACAGGAGGAGGGCTTCCCAGCAATACTAGCATTCAGGGCAGGAACTCTGTGCTGGGGGCTGCTTCATCGGTATACACTGCTTAGCCACAGCCTTGGCCTCAACCTACTAGAAAGCGGACCAGGCCTCTCGATAGTGAACCAGTGCTACTTCCAGAGTCAGAGGCTGGTCAAGAAGACACAGACCAGAAGAGCCAAACTGGAGCATCTCACCACACATCAAAAAGACAACAGGGAAGGCTGTCGGAACCGAAGGTCATAGTGAAGCACAACAGAAGACGTAAAAACATGTAGAGCGAGTCATTAATGAAGGCAGGAAAGGCTAACACTGCGGTGGATGCCTAGTGTATGTGAGGCCTCTGGTTCCATCCTCAGCACCACAAAATACTTTATTTCTAGATCCAGGTGATGCACACCTTTTAATCATAACACTTGGTAGGCAGAGGCTGGTGGATCTCTTTGAGTTCAAGGTCAACCTGGTCTACAGATTGAGTTTCAAGGCTACGTAGAGACCCTGCCTCCAAAAAAAACAACAAAAAAAACCTACCAGCATTTTAACTTTATAATCCCAAACCCTAGGCACATTATGAAATATTTCTTTTCAAAGGTGACTATATACTTAATTTTGTTTGTTTGTTTGTTTTTTGAGACAGAGTTTCTCTGTGTATCTCTGGCTGTCCTGGACTAACTTTGTAGACCAGGCTAGCCTTGAAATCAGAGATCCGCCTCTGTCTCTGCCTCTCAAGTGCTGGGATTAGAGGTGTGCGCCACCACGCCCGGCAATTACAGACAGTTGTGAACTGCCATGTGGATGCTGGGATTTGAACCCAGGTCCTTTGGAAGAGCAGTCAGTGTTGTTAACTGCTGAGCCATCTCTCCAGTTGTACTTAAAATAGTTAAAGTCGCCAGGCATGGTGGTGCATGCCTTTAATCCCAGCACAAAGTGAGTCCAGGACAGGCAAGGATACATAGAGAAACCCTGTCTTGAAAAACTTAAAAAAAAAAAAACCAAAAAACCTTAAAGTCTGTCAAAAATTGCTTATGTTAGTTGAAGGATCTAATAATTTCCCTATGTGACTATATTCGAGTATAAAACAGATGAGAAAGGTTTCTGTCACATCCAAGGCCTCACAGAAACTGGCACCTTTTCTATTCTATTCATTATTAATACAAATGGAAGCCATTTACTTACAACACCAAGTTCTTCACCCGCTCCACAGGGACCAGATGAAGCAGTTCAGAAGACTCTTCCAAACTTAGCAGAGTACTTACAGCTTGACAAAGAACAAATAAATGTCCTAAGGGCAGAAAAACAGGAAACGCACATTCTTTCTTTCTCAATTGTGAAACATCTCATTTACCAACACCCGTTACTTCTAGAAGGCTCATTTAAAGTGAGTCTGTGCTTTCTAATATGTCAAAGGTATAAATGCAACAGAAAGCAGCAGAGAAAAATCTCTTAGGATTTGATTTCTTTGCTGTCCATCCAGGTCACGTGTTCATTTTCATGATTTCACTATGTTCTTAAGGTGAACACATGTGCAGAAGCAGAGAATAAAATCCATGCCATGACTAAGACAAGAAGAAAGCTGAGGTTAAGCGTCTCTACTCCAAACCTGAAATGTGTGAGCCCTGCTGTGGTGTGCACTTAGCTTTAGAGGCATGATATTAGATCTGGGATTTTCAAGTTAGGCCAGGATCTGAGGAACTTGAAAATCTGAAGCACTCCCAAGAGTTTCAAGTAAGGGATACAGTCCACCCTCCAGAATCACCCAGACTAGATAGAACTTTTCATAGCAGTAGACCTGGACGGACACACGGACACACACACACACGGACACACACACGGACACACACACACACACACACACACACACACACACACACACACACACAAAATAAAACAAAGACTAAAATTAGGACCCTTCCCCAGTTTCCTCTCCAGAGCGGCACTATCCAACATAATGTTGTGCAATAACAAGTCTTTGCACTGAAACAGCCACAATCTAATACAATAGATACTAATTACACGTGGCCAAGTTTTTGAGCTGGAAATCTTACTTCATTCTGAGACATATACTCAATATCTAACACACTCTGTAGTACACATAACTTCTGAGCCATCTCTCCACCCCCCCATTCTATAGTACACTAATATTTAAGTAAACAGTCACCTAGCACAAGTGTGTGGCCAAAATAATGGCCTTCCTAGTGACGCACCTATGGAGGTGTGAAGAGGACTGACCGAGTCTCCTGAGACTCATGTATTGGAACACCTGGTCCCCAGCTGGTGCTGCCGTTGGGAGGGACTTCTGGGACTTTCAGAACATGGAGCCTTACCTTTGGAAGTAACCTCAGCTTCCCTCTCTGGCTGCCTGCTGCCATTCGTCCCTGTCGTTATGGACTCTCCTGGACCTGTACTCTAAGACAAACTCTTTCTTCCTATGTCACTTTTGGGCATGGCGTTTTTGTTTTTTCAAGACAGGGTATCACTGAGTAGTCCTGGCTGTCCTGGACTCACTTTGTAGACCAGGCTGGCCTTGAACTCACAGCAATCCACCTGCCTCTGCCTCCCAAGTGCCGGGATTAATGGCATGTGACACCATTCCCAACTGGGCATGGCGTTTTATCACAGCAATAAGCAACCAGCGTGAGTGCCGTTTGGAAGGAAAAGAGTGTAGTGAATAATAAACTTAGAAAGGCTCTCAGGCAGCGGGAGCACACACATAAGGACATTAGATTTTGTTCCGGGTGAGTAAACGAAGCAGCTTGGAGCAGAAGTTGTACACAATGGGTAGGGAAAGCAAAGGGATAGCAGGGAGGGACTCAGACGTCCCATGTTCTAACATCCTCTAATACCTGACTTTGTGTTCAGGCAACTTGGGGTCACCACATCGTGGGGTACAGTGACACACACACGTGCTTCATACAGCAGGATGCAGTTAGCACTAGTCTCTGGCTTATAGTTGCTTACGTTTACTTTGGGTGTGCACAAAGCAGCGAGAAGAGAACACGTGCAGACTGACACTGACCTTTCCCGAAGCTCCCTTTGTCAACGGCCGTGAAGAGTGACTCTATGAAGCAGGACACGAGTGGGATCGCCTTCTCTTTCTCAAGAGGTCTGTTCAAGAAGTGCAGAGAAGAGGGGAGATGTTCAAACTTCTACTTAATGGCTTATTCACAGGACGGAATATATGGTTAATATTTTCATCAAAATGGTAAAGGCTTGTAAAACTAAAGTTTGTTTTTTTACCTAATATGAGGTAACACCACAAGGGCTGCCCAAGACTGTGAAAGGTAAGTGGTATCATCATTTTGGGGTAACTGAACTATGGATAAGAGATGGGCCAAGACTGGAAACTCTTCCTTTCTTCTCTTTGAGTCAGCCTTCCTCTGCGTTGAGTAGGATCTGAAGGTAAAAACAGCCAACAGGTATTTAAGACAAGCACAGTCTGAAAGGATGCATTTTGAAGGGAGGAGGGAGCTGAGGGTGATGGACAGATGTAAATAAACAAATGTGCGTCACTTACTGACTTACAGTGGCAGTCTCTTTTAACATGGACCTGGGTTCCTTCTCTAGTTTAACTGATTTGTAACTTAAACCAAGTCCTTTCTCCATCTTGGCACGACTGTGTGTTTTGTCCTGCTGGGCTTATCTCTTAAGGACAGGAACAAACCCGCTTTCTCTACTCCTCATTCTTATTTACTTGGGACAGGGAGCTAGGAGCCCTGGCAAGCCTGGACCTGATTATACAGACCAGGCTGGCCTTGAACTTGTGGCGATCCTCCTGTCTCTTGCTTTCTGAGTGCTGCTGATATCACAGGCATGAATCACCACAATCAACCACCGGTTTCTTTTTTACATGAACTTTACTACTTTCCAAATGAAGAACGATGTCACAAGATTACCACGGTAAACTTTTTATTAATTCTATTTGACAGTTCTCCCACTTTAGTGTGGAACAAGATTACTCAGTGATGCTGACTAAGCATGGGAAGAGTGGCTGCATTGGTCTACATAGCAATAACCAGCCCTTTTCTATTCTTGTAAGCAAGTCATACAAATGATACGTTGCATGCTATATAATTCGTCCTCCATGTCCAGTAAGGTTAACTTGTATAATGAAGTAGACTCTAAGGATCTGTGTTATTTAAATCAACAAAAAAAGTCACCTTTTTTGTTTCATACTTGTCAGGCACAGAATATTTGGAGATAATAGACAGGTAAGTTAATTTAACTATCAATTCATTAGTTATCATATTTTTTTTTCCTAGACAGGGTTTCTTTGTGTATCTCTGGCTGTCCTAGAACTCACTCTGTAGACCAGGATGGCCTCAGACTCAGAGATCTGCTTGCTTCTGCCTCCCCAGTGCTGGAATTAAAGGCGTGCACCACCACTGCCCCGCTAGCCATCATGTCCTGATGGTCTCTTTTTGGCAACAAGCAAGCATAATTTGACAATCTATAAAAATCTTATAAAATACTGAGTTGATGTAAAAAAAAAGCCATTATTTGCCCCACCCCTGTCCCATAGTTAACTCCTCTCCTTGCCTGGGATCTTGAACTCAGATCCTGTATAGCTCAATTCTTTCCACTATTAGAGAAGACTTGTCCTCTCTCCTCCTCCTTGCTCGTGGACCTCACTGCCTCGCCAGGGTCTCTCTCTCCTCCTCCTTGCTCGTGGACCTCACTGCCTCACCGGGGTCGTCTTCACACAACACTACCTTCTGCTGGGTAGAAAGGCATCTCTTACGCACGGCCACACCCCACTGCCTACAGCAGTGAATAGAGCTTTACACGAGCAGTTTCACACCAATTAGCTCGTCCTACTTCCTGGTGATAGACAGCTGGACTGGTACTGAGACTATGAAGTTTTAGAGACGGGGTCTCACTATGGACCCAGGCTCACCTCAAACTCAAAATGTTACTTAGGTTGGCGCGTAATTGCAACACTCCTCTTGCCACCTCCTTGTTTGAATTCTGTCAAATGTGCGAGTGTGTGTGCAAATACATGCCACCATACTCAGCTCAAACTATTATCAAAAAAATCCCCACAGTAAGAGTTAGGAGAAAGGTGACCATTCATACAAATCGTATCTCCATGGGGGTGGGGTGGTGGCGGCAGAGGGATGTTTTCTTAGAGAAAGACACATGGAACTTGAAGCACTAGCTTTGGGTTAAAAGTTCTAAATTTGCCGGGCAGTGGTGGCACACACCTTTAATCCCAGCACTTGGGAAGCAGAGGCAGGCGGGCGGATCTCTGTGAGTTAGAGGCCAGCCTGATCTTCAAAGCAAGTTCCAGGATAGCCAGTGCTGTTACACAGAGAAACCCTGTCTCGAAAAACCAACCAACCAATCAAACAAAAAAAAAATCTAAATTAACTTATTTTACTATGTACTTTTCTCAGGAGAATTACAGAACTGTGAGGTGTGATGGGTGGCCTCATCAATCCCTTGGGGAACTTGACAACACAGCAGCTTCACTCCATGGCACTGAACCCCAGAGCTCTGGCCACTTGCAAGAATGTGCCTGCTGGAGACTGGCTCTGGGTTGTGAAATCAAGACAGATGGCCCAAGGAAATGATTCTCCAGTAGTTAGTCATTATGTATTTCTCAAGAGCCAGAGCCCAGTTGAAGAAAACAGGACTCTGTTCAGGTATTTGACAGAGAAGCTACTTTCAGAGTAGGAGATGGAAGCAGGCCCCCTAGAATCTCCAGCTCGCCTGATCAAAACTAAATGCTGTGCCACTGGAGGACAGTACCCATCCCAGGGACTGCAGTCAAGGTCAAAGTTGGGACCTCAGCACAAACTCAGGGAACCCCATCTTCTTACCCTAGTGTCTCTAAGCAAACCGTAAGAGTGGCAAAAGGTGGAATCACTCCAGTATACACAAAATAAAGTATGGAAACAAAGGAATGTGGCCAGTTGGAGGGCTCATCAGGTAAAGGCACGTGCTGCCACACCCAATGACTGAGTTTAAATCCCAGAAGCCACGTAGTAGAAGAAAAGAACCTACTCACACAAGCTGACCTCACAGACTTGTCATACATCCACTCCCACTCACCCAGGCACAGGAAAAGAAAAGAGCGATTCATAGCCCTTCTAAGCAGGTTTTTCGAGACAGGGTTTCTTTTTAACACAGCCCTGGCTGTCCTGGACTCACTTTGTAGACCAGGCTGGCCTTGAATTCTCAGAGATCCACCTGCCTCTGCCTCCCAAGTGCTGGGATTAAAGGCGTGCGCAACCACGCCCAGCTTAAACAGTTTTAATACAACAGTATAATAAAACATACTAAGGGACACTGAAGTAGACCAGCAAACATGTCACGGGGACTTCCGACAGAGGTACAAGGGCAGCTCCACAGAGAACAGCTTTTCAACAAATGCTGCCAAAGCAGATCAATAGCCAGTTGACCTAAATCTCAAATTTGACACAATAATCAATGCATAATGGTTTACAGGCTTCATATGACACGGAAGGAAGAGGAAGGAGGAAGGAAGGAAGGAAGGAAGGAAGGAAGGAAGGAAAGAAGGAAGGAAGGAAAGAAGGAAGGGCAACACAGTGAGATCCCATCTTAAAAAAAATTAAAAAATAAAACACTTTTCAACTTGTTTGACAAAACTTTCATTTGTCATGTAATAAACAATTGTATTTAGTTCTCCAAAATCATGCCTTCACAAGTCACTATAGTGCCTATTTACAAGACGTGGGTAATAATTCTTCATACTTGTCATAAACCCCCAAAATTCCATGCTGGGATATTTACAGAGTTGAACACATGAATGTTCACAATAGCTTAATGTGCAATAGTTAAGAAGCAGAAATAACCTAGATGTTCTTCTACATGTGAGTGACTAAACAAGTGTTAAGCTCTTACCAGGGAGTCCTCTTCAGAAACAAAGAAGAGGTAAGTTGACTGATGTAGAAACTTGGGTGAATTTCAAAGGAATTGTAAGAGGTGAAAAGGGCAACCAATTGCAAAGGGTACACAGCGCAGTTCTACTTATTTCTTAGACTGATATAAAAATGGGAGGACACACTGGTGAGTACAAGGGGTTAGGAATGGAAGTGAGTGTGGCTACTAGAAGGTGTATAAGGGACTTGTGAGAGTATGGAGAGATTTTTGAATCTCTAAAACCTGGAGGATAAAAAGGTACAAGGATGGCCGGGTATGGTGGTGCACACCTTTAGTCCCAGCACTCGGGAGGCAGAGGAAGGCAGATCTCTGTGAGTTCGAGGCCAGCCTGGTGTACAAAGTGAGTCCAGGACAGTCAGGGGTTAGGGATACACAGAGAAACCCTGTCTTGAAAAACCAAAAAAAAAAAAAAAAAAAAAAGGTACAAGGATGAACACCTGTACCCTTCAGGTGGTGGTGACAGCTCTGCTGAGCGGTCTCCTGCACAGGCCCTCAGATCTCCACATGGGCAGAAAACTGAGGAAATCTCAGTGAGGCTGATAAGTTGATTCTAGTTCTAATATGGTACAAGATTATGCAAGTTTTTACCAGTGGGAAATGTACACACAGAACCTCTCTATATTATTTATTGAAATTACACATGAATGTAAAATGATCTTAAAAGGTTAAAGGAGTAATAATCACTTCTTTATCATCCTCTGGAATAAACAAAGTTAATAGGTTTATGTCTCCATCCATACTTTTCCATGCTTATCCACAGCTAGATTTAAACTGTGCAAACTGGAATCACACTACACACTGTGTGCACAGCTACAACTTGAGTTTTTCCCACAAAACTTTACCATGGACATCTTTCTAGTGTATATATGCAGATCATGATTTTGGGTAGAATTCAATTAGGAAGTGGATTCAGAACTTACCCCACTGTCTGTTGTGAGAAAACCAGAGGGTATTTTTCAATGGCCATGGAGCCAGCAGTGGGTGGAGCAGCTTTGTTCAGAATGAGCTTCACCAAAATGGCCAGGGCTTCATCACTGATCACAGAGTCTCCCATCAAGAAGCAATTCCCAGTGTACATAAGAAAGCTCGGTAGAAACAGCTGAAGACAAAAAAGGAAATCACACTCATTAAGAGAAGCAGATTCCAGAACACCCAGGAAAGAGATCATAACATGTCAAAAGAGTCCCTAGCGAAAGATCAGCATTAAAATTCTCTATGAAGACTATGTGGTAACTTGGAACACTCTGAGGGAACATGACCTATGACCTAGAATTTGATGCCTGGTCTACTATCCATGCGGTACAAGGAGGGACTAAACACATTTTCAGGTACATTTTTAGATTCCTGGCATTTACCCTCCCCATGAACCCATGGGAACTATGACCCCAAGAAAAGAGAGTAAAATAGGAATGAGAGAGAAGTGCAGGGTCCAGGAAACAGGAGAGAACCAAGGGGCCACCCTAGTGGAGCATCTGTCCCAACAGGCTGAGAAAGCAAGTCCCAGACAAGAAGCAGTATGGGAGGAAGCTACGAGAGAAGAAGAGTAGGTGAGTTGCCCACAGTTGGTCATGTGGGGCTTTTAAAACACTACTGGGAGTGGCGAAGAGGGAAGAGCAAAGCAATTGCTAGTTCAAGAAATGATAAGAAGGCACACAAAGAAGGACATGTAACTGTCCTATAACCAGTTATATTTATCACTCACTTCATAAGCCATAACCCTAACTCTTCTAGCTTATGAAGTGAGTGGTAAATATGGACTCAACCAAAATCCAAGATAGAACTCTCCTGGGAAGGGGAGGGGGATAAAGGAACTAAAATTAATCTATCACAGACAGTCTATAGATGAGACCAAAACTAGCTTATCAGGGAAAGAATACATTCAGATGAATTTAGAGCAAATGCCACGGAAAATAAGATAGAGATTATTTGTTGTGGCTGCTGCTAGTAACATGGGAAAACAAATGATTTGCCTTTAGCCTTATCTGACTGGTTTAAACACACACACACACACACACACACACACACACACACACACACACACA
>CAJQZJ010001638.1:5435215-5479128 GCA_907164525.1 Lophiomys imhausi
ACACACACACACACACACACACACACACACACACACACACACACACACACACAGACATACACACGAACACACATGCACAGGATTTTTAGTTTTTTTAAAAAATATACATTATTTTACTACAAATTAAAAACAAAATCAAAAAATGCAACATCCTAAAAAAAATTTACCGGTAATACAAATTCCTATTAAGTTTGTTTTGCTACCATAAGAAACTAAAGAAACAAATATTTAGGAACATTCAACACCAAAAGCTTTACATCTAACTGTACTTTGTAGCTCCTGAAAAAGGTATAAACTTTTTTGTTTAAGTATTTTCTCTACAAAGAATCCCAACAGTGATATAAGAATCTGTACAGTTTTTATTCTGAAGCCAATGTTGAGATGCACTTGAATTTCACATTCTTAGCAAAATAGCTGCCTGAGCACACACACCCCACACATTTTAGGACAGCCATTTATTTATTCTTCCTCCTCCTCTTTCTCATCCCCTGGTTCATTCTTCTTCTCTGAACCTGTTGGCCTACTTGGACCCTTCTTTCCTGCTTCACCTTTGCCCTCGGCACTGTATGCAGCAATATCCTTTTCATATTTCTCCTTTAGTTCAGCTGCTTTCTGCTCATATGGTTGGTTATCTTTGGCAGGTTGTTCAGACCACATCTCACCCAGTTTCTCTGCAGTATCTGTAATAGACAGGCCTGGGTGTTTGTTTTTGATCTTTGGGCAATGTTCAGAGCAAACCAGGAAGAAGACAGGTGGTGGTCTTTGGAACATTAGGATCGTCTTTCTTTTCTTTCTTGTCATTGTGGGGAGGAATGACATTCTGCATCCCCCTTTCATAACGAGCTTTGTCACTCGACCAAAACTTCAGACTTTGCAGACACGGTATTCTATCTCTCAGAACACTTCTTCAAGAACTCTGCAGGTTGACTGATGAGTGGGGGCACTTCCTCTTGTGCTCCTGCCGGCAGCTCTGCACGAAGAAGGCGCATGAGGACATCTTGCCTCACGGCTTGTTGGGGTCTTCCTTGCCCATGCTGATGGTGTGGCATCTACCTGGCGTGAGCTCTTCCCTCAAAGCCCAACAGAAACACTTCCCTCCCCAAGCTCCGATGAGAACTGGTTTAGTTATTTTGTTGTTTTTTTAATACAAGGTCTCAGGTAGTCTTTGCTGAGCTTGAACTCCTGATGTTTCTGTCTCCATTTCCCAGGTGCTGGGATTACATGTATATGCCACCACATCTGGATAAGATTTGTTTTTTATTTGTGTGTGCTTGTGTGTGTGTGTGTGGGGGGGGGATGAGGTGAGATGGGGTCTCCACGCAACACAGGATGGTGTAAGACATGCTACAGAGCGAAGGATGACACTATTCTCCATGCTTTTAGTTCACATCCAAGTTCTTTGAACTGACTTTTTAATTTTACTAAATGGTTTTCTAAATAATTCAATTATTGTTTGAGAAAAAAAACCCACAGTGGCTACTGGCTATCATTTGGGGTGTGTGTGCACGTGGGCTTGCTTTTAGCCAGAGTCACGCTCTAACACTGGCTAGATTGGCCACTGTTATATAGTCCAGTTTGGCCTTGAACTCACAGTAGTCCACTTGCCACTGTCTCTGAAGTACTGTGAATACAAGCATGTATCACACCTTCAGGATTTTTTGCTGTGGTGATTTTGGAGACAGGGTCTAAATAGCCCAACCCAGCTTTAAACACCTAGTCAGGTCTGCCTCCTTCCTGCGTCCACCTCCCAAGTGCTCGGATTAGAGTCCAACCTGGACAGATAGCATTTAAAATGACTTAGCACATAAAGTTTTACACAAAACCTATGATTGAATATAATTTCTTTAAAATCATATTATCTAAAACAGCAAACACTGATTCTGTCCCTCTCAAAAAGCAAGAACAACAAAAATCACAGAATTTCAAATTTGATTATACCATGACAATATTTTTAAAAAAGTACCCTAAAATCAATGTCTTGCTTACCTGCTCAAACTGCTTCATAGCAAACATGACTTCAGAAAAATCCAAAATCAAGCGTCTCTCAAATTTGCTTTCGAATATCTGTGAAGCACAGATCAAAAGTATTTGTAGATGAACACAGCAGTTCTTCCTTTGCCCCCAGTGTAACTACAGTAAGGGACAGTAGGCATACTACATGCCAATCAGTATTCCATCCAAAGGCCTAACATGCTCTGAGGAAACTTACAAGCAGAGCGGGTATCTCAGTGACAACAGGCTCTAAAGGCTGCTGGGCTCCTTCCCAGCTATAGTCACAACAGGAAAAGCAGAAGGCTGCATATGAGATCCATTTTCAGCCCCACTTCAACCCACTTTCCAAACCCACTCAAATGTAAGCAGCAGTCATGATCCTGCTCAGAACTCTCCCACAGCCTTCCCTGCTTATAGGGTAAGCCCAACTTTTCAAAGCCTGGACAGCTCTTCTCCTATGATGTCACTTTCCCAAGTGCCCCTGTGCCTGGACTACAAGCATTTGTGGAAACAAGTCAGTCCATTCGTGTTTCTTCTCCACTTGTTTTTTTCTCTATCAGCAAATTGTTAAGAAACTACTTAAAGACTACTCCAAGTACATAGCCTTTGAAAAGCTTTGCCCGTTCCCTTAGTAAGTAGAATTAACAATTATAATTCAGTAGACGTCTCTGAGATACTAGTTAACCACGCTGTAACTATGTGCTTGCTCCCAGTCAAAATGGGAGGCATCATAGCTATCCTGGAATACAGAGCACACACCCACTGCACAGTAGACTATTCATGGTCCCTAATGCTTGCTTTGAGATGTAGCTGTTAAGGGGCCTCACTGTGCTTGTTCCCATGAGGGCCTGCAGTTCCCATCTCCCTAACAAGAGCAATCCCTTGACAGCAGAGCCTTTGCCATGCTTCATTGTACACTCAGCAGGCACACTCCACACTAAACACACTGTTAACTACACAAGTAACATCTGTTGAAGTAAATTACTTTTTCTATGGTTTCTCTGACGAGGATCTCTGGCAAAGAAACATTTTCGGCTAGGAACAAAGCAGAAAATACATCTAACAGGGTCTTCCGGCAAGATGTAGAAAGATCAACTGTCTGTAATGCTTCAGACAATACCTGTAATAATAAAAGAAAAAACAAGGCACATATAGCAATCTACACTCCGCCCGCCCCCACCCTCCAGTGCTGGGGATCATCAGTCCTTTGCACACACTAGGTGAGTGTGAAACATAGAGCTACACCCCAGCACTTCCCCAGGTGTTTTTCTCCACTGGCAAACTGTGAAGAGGCTTTGAAAACCTTTCTCTGTTCCCTTAGTAAGTAAAGTTTAACAAAATCTTAAACACATCAATCTGACTTGGGAACTCACCCTACACATATCAGCAGGCCTTGTGATTTTTGACCCACTTCCATGTTTCACAAGGATCAGGTATGTTTCGAGCAACTGCCTCATCTGTTCAGACTTTTCCCAGCAGTCTGCTTTCGTTACTTTGCTGTGTAGCTCCAGCAGTGATTCCTTCAAATAAAGAGTTTAACAGAGAAAATAACTACAGGACAGCAAACCCAATTGCTCATGCAAGAGTGGCACAGTCTGGGACAGCTCACCCTCTCACACTCTTTTGCTTCATAAAGAAGAGACGCACACTTCGCACATCACTAGACAGGGGCAGCTAGTGTTTCCACAGCACTTCCCTGTGTTCTTGGAAGTATTGACTCAACACCCTCCCAGCATCCTGGACATAGGCAACCCCAGCCCCATTTGATCCTATGAGAATAGTGAACAGGTGACACTCAAACTTTTCCCAGTCACACTAGCAGTAAGTGGCAGAGCCCAGATGCACACAGGAAATCTGGCCATTCTCCACTGCACTGCAGTATACCACAGCAAAAAGACTATAGGAGGAGAGGGAGATCATACATGCAATCAGTGTGTATAGGTGGGAGCACACAGGAACTGGTGATGCAGTGCAATTTCCAACAGTGCTCTGCTCTGCTCAGATCAAAAGCATAGGGTGCCCAGGCTGTCCTGTTCCACATCCATTCTTCAAAATCAGAACTTACTTGCAAACAGTCAAAAAACACACCAAAATTCTCCTTATAGATATACACTACGGTGGATCTGGCCATGCTTTTTAGGGTTTCCCCAACTAAAATCCATGGTAGTTGAGTTTTTGTTTCAGTAACTGGTCCTAGCTTTTGCAGAATGAGCTTCAGTGCCTGTGGGAACACAAGAGACAGCAACTAAAATGTTTTTGAATAGCAATAATTTAAAAAAAGGATTAAGCCATGTGTCTTTTTTTCTTTTTCTTTCTTTTTTTTTTTTTTCTGTTTTGTCAAGATAGGGTTTCTCTGTGTACAACCCTGGCTGTCCTGGACTCACTTTGTAGACCAGGCTGGCCTCAAACTCAGAGATTCACCTGCCTCTGCCTCCCGAGTGCTGGGAGTAAAGGAATGAGCCACCTCGGCAGTTTTAAGCTGTTTTATCACTCTGTAATCACAGATACGGCAGCTTTGACTGTTAACTCCATAGCTGGGGCTGGGCTTATATTTATAATCCATCTTTCTCAACCTTCCGGGGTGCTGGGATTACAAGTGGGTACCATCTGCACTGCCCAGCCGTAGGATGGGGAATTTATCATAGACTTCATGTCCTCCCCGACCAACGACCATCAGTTATTGCTGTCCCAACCCCCAAGCACTCAGGGTCAAGAAGACCGGAGTGATTTTGTGAGTGAAAGTCCCCAAAGTCCATCAAGAAGCACATTACTAGCTCTGGAGCTCCCAGTTTGTGCTTCCTGTACTCCAGGCTACCCTCCCACTCCATTTGCTTTATTCTCTTCTGTTTACTCCTTCTGCTTAGACTTTAGGTCTTTCTCCCCACTCTTTACCTGGCCTGTACAGGAGTGAAACATGTTTCTGACTCCTTTGCACATTTCAAAGAGCAACTGTCCAACTCCTTCCACCTTTTCTGGATGTTCATTAAGATCAAGAAACATTAAATTGAAGAGTGAGTTTTTATCAGAGACCTAAAATGAGAAATGGAAAACTGCATTTAAAATACAAGTATATCTAAATAAGAACCCATACTTCCTATTTTATATATTTATATTTAAACGGACTCTGGAAGTTTCTGAAAAAAGCAGACATGTAATGGTTTCAAACTAGTAGAATCATGTACTTGCCCTTGTAATTGTCAGCGATAATTAATTGGTATGAGAGGAAGGCTTATGCTAAGAAAAAAAGCATAAGGCAATACTCTATCTTTTCAAGTAAATCAAGTATTTATGGGCATAAAAGAAACATAATACCAGTGTTTTATTTTATTACCAAAACCTAAAATTCACTAGGAAAAATTTAGAGACACATAAATGGTACTATGCTATTGTTTCCCTGCAAGAAATCATTAGAGAAATCCCTTTACTGACTTTAAAATTAAGGGAACTTTATATTATGTACACTGAAAGCTATAAAAACCTAACAGAATGACTCAAATTACAGCTCACTAATTAGCAAGCAAAGACAAAACCCTATGGCGCTATAATAACAATCTTCTGTTTTTACATTAAAAAAATTACTTCATAGACCATTAAAAAAATCTAATCATCAGATTCTTGATAATTTACTACTGATAAGCACATAAAATATCAGACTAACCTTTCTCATCAAGAAAGTAAAACTTTCGGCAGCAAAATTTCTTATATGCAGTTTTCTATGAGCCAACAGGGTGCTGTACATGCTGTAAAAGGAGTCACAGGGCAGCTCAGTTAACAGCTTCGGTTTAGTACAGACATGCTACACGCCAGCAATCTGGTCATCAGTGCTAGGCTTGTACATATGATTCAGAGACACCCAAATGTCAAACAGAAGGCTGAGGCCAGAGACAACAACATAGACCAAGTGGTGTTGGTATTCAAAGAAAGGCTTTGCGAAATGCTCAGCCACACAGTGAATTCGGAAAGATGGGAGGAAGTCACGTGTGGACCGGAAAGCTTATCATAAGGAAGAGCAAACATGGGTGATAGAGATAAATAATCACACTCAGGAAATAACAAGGAGGCAAGAGGTACTTCTCAAAGAGAAGGGGTGATATGGCTAGAGAGGGTGGGAACCAATGGATAAAGCTGCCCAGGTTAACACGTAGCTCTGAACCCAAGCAGAGGAATCTGGGCACTAGCTTGCATTTCTGCAAGCGTTTCCTGGGCATTACTTAATGTAATCAGCGTAGCCCTATGAGCTGGGTCCTGTTATTGCCTCCATTATTTAGATAGTGACCGAGGGAAAGGCTAAGCAACCCGTTCGTTGCCACAGACCACACAGCTGCAGCTAATTACATAATCACGAGTTAGTCTGCCTAATGGTGGAAAAGCACAACAGAAGGCTACCCTATTCTTGCAGTGTCCCTAGTGTCCGACAGCTCCTCACCAACAGCAGGTGCAAATAAACAGTGGCTGGATAGGGTACTGTCAGTAAGAGAAATCTGGCAACATACCAGATAAAGGAAGAAAAAAAAGATGCTAATGATTTGTGAAAAAGCTAGCTAAGAACGGAAGCTTGGGGCATAAGGCATGAAAGAGGCAAATATTAGAGAGAAATGGCCAAGGGTGGACCCAGAAGATATTTCAGGAGTCCCTGCAATGGAGCTGAAGACCCAACAGTGATCTAAGACCCTTTATGATCTGTCCTTTTCTCCATCCTAATATAAACACAGAACAAGGACTTCTCTCTGTTTTATCGGTTGACTATCCCAAGTGACTTAACGGTAGTCACGCAAGTTCCCTGACTGAATGACAAAAGAGCATCTGGAATCCTGGATAACTAGATCAACCAGGTCTCTAAGGAGCGGAGAGGAAGAATGCTAGTATCATCGGCCACCTCCACACTCACATCTTCTATTGGGAAGCACAGGACTGATTTTTGATCCTCTAGTAATTATACTAGAAGTAATCAGAAAACCAGATGGAAAGTTCCATTTAGTCTGGCAGATTTAAAAAGACAGGAATCTTCCCTTTTCTTTCAACAAAAATCTACCAAGAGATTCATTCTCCTTCCACATCCCTGTACATTTAAAAAATGTTATCTGTTTTGCTCAGTATACATACACATGCTGGAGAATATAGATTTACATATATACAAAACACTTTCATTTTAAACACTTTAAATTTTAATTTTAAACAGCATTTTAAACACTGTTCTTAAACAGTTCTGGGGGTTTGTAGAAGACAGGATTACATTACAAAGAACAATAATAAAGTCTGCAAAATTTAATCAACAAAACAAAATAAAACAGCCAGAGAGATTCAGAATTCAAAGCTATCGAGGCAATTATGGAAGGAGTGCTAATACGATGAAACCAAGTCAAGTTTGGGTGGGTGGGTATAATTTTAAGAGTTGGTGAAGAAAGAAAGTAGGTATATACAAATTTAAGACACGCACAGTTGACTGACAGACTAAAATGTATACCGCTGTGACTGGCAGATCAACTCTGTACAAGGAAATAAATTGGCAGTGTGCTGGAAAGGTACTCTGGAGTCAGGAAGAGGTAAGAGCAAAGGAAGAAGGCAAATGAAGACATACCGCAGAAGAAAAAGGGTCACCTGTATATCTTGGGCATGTCCTTCACCATCAGTCTCCACAAGTACTTGTAAAGATACGACAGCGAGGTGAAAGCCCATTCTAACAGCTCTGTGTCCTGGGTCTCCAGGATGGACGTGATGGTCAGTAAGAAGTCTTCAAAGTGGGGATAGAAATCAGTCTGCAGATCTCGTGCCAACTGAACTACCAAACTGGTTGGAAGATAAAGCAGCCAATTTTTAAAAAGCTGTTCAATGATACAGAGAGCCTGTTGTGACAGTTGCATGAATTAAACCAAAGGACTTCTAAGCCATGTCTCTGTTGTTGCTGTTTTAGTTTTTGGTTTCTTTCTTTCTTTTTTTTTTTGGTTTTTGAGATAGGGTTTCTCTGTGTTTTCCTGGCTGTCCTGAAACTCACTATGTAGACCAGAGGCCTCGACCTCACACAGATCAGCCTGTCTCTGCTTCCCAAGTGATGGTATTAAAGGTGTGCACCACCACACCCAAGATCTTGTCTTGGTATGTAGACCAGGCTGGACAACATCTATCTGCTTCCACCTCCTAAGTGTAGGGATTATTATAAAGTGTGCCATCATTTATAGCTCAAATCTTTAGAGATACAAAATTCAAGTCTTAATAGATAAGCAAAGAAATCGAATCAGAAATAGTTATGGCAGAACTGGGGGCCACCTATCCTGAGTTTCCAAGAAGCATACAGCTCCTATAGGAGTGAGAGCTAGGTGGACACCCAGGATGCTGCTTTACAGCAACATGGTTTTCTGATATACTAACAGAGAAGGCAGATTCACCTTATTTCTAAATTATAAACACTACTTTAAGGACACAGATGAAACATGGCTTTTCTGAAAACTCAGAGAAACACCATCCAGTCTTCATTTGAGATGTGACTTACTCCAAAAGAGGTTGGTAGGCAAAACTGTTCCTGATTTGCAGGTGAGTCTTCAAGCTCTGAACTATTTCATTTTGATGATAGACCAACTGGTTAAAAGATTGGCATTTGTCAATGACTTCTTTGTAAAATTTCCCTGGATTAACAAAAGAAAAAAGACAGAAAGCAAAAAGGATTATGTTCTGTTTCTCCGTCACATCACTGGCTGTTAGGAACATAGAAAGTGCAAATTTTGGGAGAATAAAGTACAAACAAAACAGAAAATACCGAAATGTTCTGTAAGGTTCAGTTCTCTCCACTTCAGCAGAGCCTCGAAGAAGTAGGTCTCAACCTCCTGCCAAGAGTAAGGCAGCCCATTAGTGAAGCAACTCCACGATAACTGAGCAGGCTTCAGCACACAGACCACACACCAGTATCTCAGGACAAGGACCAAGAGCTCAAAAACTCCTTTTCTGTTTTTGAGAAGAGGGGACAACCCTAACATCCTCAAGCCACCAGAAGTCTACCGGCAGCAGATGAATTACAAAAACATCACTGGTACTTTGGTTTACCATCTAAAGACCATGCAATGATCGCAGGGAGAACTGCCTACCCAGAACACATGTGGACTTTTCACTTCTTCCATTCTGCTTTTACGTATTTGGACTGCTACAATCCTACAGGGAAGAAATCTGGCACTTTATTGAGACATAAAAGTAAGCATGACCTTACCCAGAAATTTTACTTTTTTAAGCTATTACTTATAAAATAAGTTTATAGGTGTAAATAAGCATAAAGGTGTTTATGCTGCTTTATTACACTGAGATGGAATGAAGACAGCCTAAAAATCCAAAAATAAGGCAAGAGTTATAGTCACTTATGGTCTATACATACTAATGTGTACTATGTGGCTATTAAAAATTATATTAGGAGCTGGGTGGTGTTAGTGCATGCTTTTAATCCCAGCAGTCAGCAGGCAGATCTCTGAGCTCAAGGCCAGCCTCGTCTGCAGAGCAAGTTCCAGGACAGCCAGGGCTACACAGAGAAACCCTGTCTTGAATCTCCCTCCACTTGTACCCAAACTTTTTTTTTTAATTTACCAGGGATGAGGATATAGCTCAGTGGTAGACAGTACCTCTATAGTGTGTGTGAGGCCCTGGGTTCAACCCCCAGCAACAAAACAATAAAAATTAAAATCATTTGTTGTCATTAAGTAGAAAGATGACAATGAAACATCACAGTGTGTGAAAGCTTATTATAGCCTGGCCTTCAGAGTGAGTTCCAGGATAGCTTGGGCTACACAGAGAAACCTTGTCTTGAAAAAACAAACAAGATACCATAATCTGATACATACTGAAGAATAACAGTAGGAAAATAGTCTTTATTTTCTGTAATTAAACTGTTATGCTTCACTTTTCCAAAGTTCAGGATTATAAGCTAATATGTGTAGCTATTTATAGAAGTTTCTTTAAATTTTTGGCTTATAATCCTAAACTTTGGAAAAGTGAAGCACAACAGTTTAATTACAGAAAATAAAGACTATTTTCCTACTGTTATTCTTCAATATGTATCAGATTATGGTATCTTGTTGTTTCTTTTTTCAAGACAAGGTTTCTCTGTGTAGCCCAAGCTATCCTGGAACTCACTCTGAAGACCAGGCTGGCCTTGAACTCACAGAGATCCACCTGCCTTTGTCTCCCAAGTGCTGGGATTAAAGGCATGTGCCACCACACCCAGCTCAAATTAGGGTATGTTTTTATTGTATTGTGTCAAAATGTTTTGATTTTAAAAATTACTACCGGAGTTGATGAATAAAGGAGGTTGGAAGTAGACAAAGTCATGCTATGAACAATGACAAACAATGGAAATGTCACACCCAAACCTAGGCTTTATGAGAGTTGGCTTCATAATACTTTCTCTGTCTTAAACTCTTACGTCACAAAAAGGCCAGTCTAGCTGTGCTAGAGAAAGAGAGTTATTAAGAGCGCCCTGGTTAGTTTTATGTCAACTTGACCTAGGCTAGAGTCATTTTGGAAGAAGCAACCTTAATCGAGAAAATGCTCCTACTAGATTGGACTTAGAGGAAAGCCTGTGGGGCACTGTCTTGATTGATGTGAGAGGGCCCAACCCACTGGGTACCATGCCACCTCTGGGCAGGTGGTCCTGGGTGGTAGAAGAAAGTAAACTGAGCAAACCATGGAGAGCAAGCCAGTAAGCAGCATTCCTCCAGGGCCTCTGCTTCAGTTCTTGTCTCCAGGTTCCTGCCTTGAGTTCCTGGCCCGAGTTCCCTACTTGATGGACTATAAACACTACACTGAAATAAACCCTTTCCTCCCCAAGTTGCTTTTGGTCATGGTCTTTATCATAGCAATAGAAATCTAAGACAACAAGAATGGAGACCAACGAGCCCCAATTGTTAGATGTAACTGAAACCATTTTGGACCATTCAGCCTAAGAAGTTTTTCATGAAAAATTAGATGCCAATATATATTCATTGTGTAATTCTTGATTGCTGTGCACACTCATCTTTAACATTTTACTGCTTGGTATTTTTGACCTCTCCTGTAGCTTACACTAATGCTACCTGCTGAACCCAAGCTTGCACTTCTACCTCTGCATTCACCTATGCCCTAGAACCATGAAGTTCTTGAGATAGGGTCTCACTCTGTAGCATAGCTGGTCTGAAGCAGGATATGTAGATCAGGCTGCCCTCCAACTCACGGAGATCCACCTGCCTTTGCTTCCCAAGTGCAAGTGCTAGGATTAAAGGCGCATGCCACCACACCTTGCTAGTTAAATGTCTTCTAATATTTCCCCTGGTGGTCTAGTAGTTAAGATTTAGTACGTTTTCTGGTACTGTCCCTTTCTCTATGGACACTATAAATTGCATGGTCACAGGGACTACACATCACATTAAACAAGTTCCAAGTGTAACTAATTATTTTCCTGTAAGAACTGTGTGTTCTCACTCTCAACAGCATTTCATGCTTTTCATATCTCTAGTATGAGAGTGTTCGTGTGTGGACATATGAATAGCATGGTGTTGCTATGTAGTCCAGGCTAGCCTAGAATGTGCAATCTTCCTGCCTTAGCCTCCCCGGGAATCATGAGTATGCATCACCACACACAGCCCTTCACAAATCTATATTGCTGAATGGTATCTTCAAACATCCTGCTATTGTAACCAAAAACCTTAACTCCCTTTCCTCTCCACAAATCCAGTAGGCCATGATTTCTATCTCTGAACTTAATATTCCTGAAACTTTACTTCTGTTTTGGTTGCCATTATCATAATCATTTCTCATTTAGACTACCATCAGCTCCTCACAGCTGGTTTAATCCTGCTTTTTCTATCATGATAGAGACAGACAGACCAAAAATCGTAAGCTTGATCATGTCACTTACTCCCCTGCTTACAATTCTGAAAAAGAATCTGATAGCTTCAGGATAAAATCCAAACTTGCTTGGCATATGAAAATCTTCATGATCTTTCCTATCTCTCCAGCTACCCTCCTCTCTCATTCCATGCAAAACACACACACACACACACACACACACACACACACTCACTTATGCACCCTAAGCACATCTATAAGACTCAGTTTTGTAGTGTCTTAAATGTGACATCTATTTCCTAGCTTCTACTGCTTTGTGTAGACTTTTGCCTCTGCCTGAAGAGCCATTTTTTGTCCTCTTGCCACACTAAAACATGCACAAACAGCAAAACTCAATTCAGGTACCATCTTGTAGAGATCATCTTTTGACATCCTTCTTGATACTCTCCAAAGGCTCCCTTCACTGTCAGCTCTCAAGGCATTTTATGCTGATCTGGATGATGTCATTTAACATGATAAAGCAGTACAAGTCAATGCATGAAAGACTCACTATAGAATCTGATTTGTAACAGATGAGGAGCTGAGGTTGAAACCCCAAGTTAAAGCTGTCTACATTAACAAGACATTAAAATTTGGGTAGCAGAAACATAATAAGGGCTTGGTGCAGCAAAAAGTAAAATACCTCCTCATAGAAGAACGACAGGAATGTGCTTAGAACTGGAAAATCATGTAGTCTAGTACCTTTCATTTTAAAGAGGAAGAAACTATATCCCAGGAATGTGATTTCATTTTAAAATCACTCTAAAAACAGAGCTTACAAGAAAAATACAGGTCTAGAGACCTGCTTCCAGTGTACATGAGAAGAGTTTCCAATAACAAATCCCAACTGAGAATCAAATCAATCCAACTGTTTAACACATCATAACCCATGAACTTATAGCAAAGATGGACATGTCCCAACCAGTATGGTATTTCTCCACTATGATACCAACTGGCTGCATATAGCTGTTGGGGATTTTAGATTTAAAGTGAATTAAGAACATATTTGCTGTGTGTGGTTTCTTCATTATACAACTCAGGTCTAAATCAGTGCATGTACATTAAAACTGGCTTGAAAAACAACTTAATTATATTACTAAGAAAAATTTAAAACTATCTGAGAGTTGCTAATATCACATCCTCTTACCTCCTCATAGCTTGCAGTTCTATCGATACGGTGAATAATATCAATGTTCACATTCCCCAGTCTTTCGGCAAATGTAAGAAACTGCAAAGAAAAGCATATTTAAGACACATTAGCATTTAATGCTTATCATATTTTGATAACAGCTGGAATATACTATACATGGTCACATCAAACTCTGAATGGAGAACGTTTGGAGCTTCAGTAAGGGTTCTATGGACCATCACCACAAATAATAGTACCCTTAGCTCGTCATTTCGGACCTGTGGCTTCTATTGATCATAAAATATGTAACTCCTTTTAAAATAAGAACAGCTATCACTTATGAAACACAGAAGGTAAATATAAGAACTCTAAACAAATGCACTGTTACTATTTGAAAATAATAATTTTATTTTTGCATAACTTATTTCATCTATGTCTTCTTTTTTTTTAATGTATGTATCTAGGTTGGCTTGGAACTGGCTATGTAGCCAATGGTGACCTTTAAATTTAAGTTCAGATCCTCCTGCCTCTACATCCCTTGTTCTGGGGTAACAGGTACTGGCCACCACATCTGTTTTTATAGGGCGTAGGTGTGCTGGGGATCCAACCTGGGACTTCCTGCATGCTAATCAAGTATTCTACCAACTGATCTATCTACCTCCTACGCTATGGTTTTCAAACACAATTTTCATGCAGACCGAGGAACCTAGGTGAACGCTGACGAGGTGTCTTGCTGGGTCTTTCAGATTTCATACACACAAAAAGCACAGGAATCTCGCTAAGTCATGGCAACAAGTATGTTTTTTAAAACACTGACAGACTAGGCTACAATAGGACTTGGAAGGACATTAGAAAGTACTACAGTAGCCAGCAGTAGCTAGCAGAAGTCACGCGCCACTTGCCCGCGCGCCCCACGCCCCTCAGTTCAGTCTTTAAAGTTAGAAGGGGAGACTCGGTGGCAGGCAATCTTCCGGAGCAATAAATATGACCCTGGACTGAAGGGAATTCCCCGAGACAGGCCAGATCTCACCGTTAAAAGGCCGAAACTGCAGTTCAAGCCCCCTAACTTCCCCGGAAACTCATGTTTACTACACTGGCACAGTCTCCCACTTTCGCCGGGGCCCAGGGCAAGTGGTCCCGGCTTTGTCCTGACTCTGCAGGCCCAGGAGTTACGCTATCAGCTAGTCAGACAGGGGCAGAGGACACGCGGCTCCCGGTAAAACTCCCGCGCTCACCCGGTAGGTGTTCTCGGTCTTGTGGGAGAGCGGCTTTGTTTTCATGGCTGCGGCGGGGCAGCGGTCCGCGAGGGCCTCCGGAAGGCAGGAAGGGATCCGCAGACAGTACGGAGGAGAAAGCGGTTCACACTCAGTACTTCTCTGATGCTCGGTTGCCTGGTCTTTCTCACATGCAGCATATGCTGCTGGGCGCCGCCATGATGGAAAACTGGGTTGTGTCGGTCACGTGGGCGGAAGAGGCGGACCGAGCATGCGTGCTCTTCCTGGTTGCTAGCCGTGCGGTGTGTGGATTCGCAGTTTTCACTTCTTGAGTCGTTGACTAACACTAAACAAACTCAATGGTAATTTTATGGACTTTTTTGTTTTGTTTGGGGCATTTTTTTTTGGTCTTATTGTTCATTTGCCTGTTGGTTTTGATTTTAATTTTTCTGGATTTTTAAAAAAGAGAACTACAGTTGCGTGGGTGGGGAGGATCAGGGAGGAGTTGGGAGAGGGAAAAACATAATATATTGTATGGAAAAATAATAAATGTTTTATTATAAAATAAAGCATAACAGTCATCAGCTAATATTTATCACTGCTCGCTACATAACTTGCACTGTCAAAAGCTTTTTCCACCCATAATTTACAGTAATGCTGGTAATAAACTCTAAGTGTAAATTGTATTTTTAAGTCCCTTTGGCATGCAAGCAAACCAAAGTTGTGCAGCTTGTAAGTGACGATCTTCATTCAACTCAAATCCTGAGATAGAGGTTTTAGTTTGTTGGTACTGGTAATCAAATCTGGGGCTTCATGCATGCCAGGAAACAGCTCTGTCACTGAGCTAGATCCTACAGCTCCTAATTATTTATATACCATATATATATATATATGTGTCTGTGTGTGTAATATACATGTGTATGTACAGTTTTAAAATTATTTAATAATTTTTCTCCATTCAATATTTGGTTGATCAAGTGTTTCCTGAGAGTCTACTATGGGGATTGAACGTGAAATATTTAGTAAGTGCTCATATATTAGAGAGTCAATACAAGCTGTAAGCAGACAGTGGATATATTCTCACATATACTTGGGGTATCTCCAAGGTGATCTGTGCTTGTGTTTGCAAGAAATTTGAGAGAGGAAAACATTGTGAAGCTTGACATATATTTTTGGATATATCTATTAATCAAATACTATATTTGTAAACAAATTCTGTCTAAGAGGACTTGTTTTGCAGAGATCCAATCAGTATTTAACCTTAGTGACTACCTCTCTTTATGCTCAAAAGCATGTCTGCCACAAGATACATAGTCGTCTGCACAAGCATTGCATATATAACATTCAAGCAGAAACCTAAAAGAAAGAATTCCATAAAAATCTGCACAAAAATAAATGGAAGATTATCCAACTGTAAAGTCCCTGAGATAGAATTGGGTTCTAGCCTGGCTTAAGAGTAGCCAGAAGCCCCTCGTTGGTAGAATTCAGTGAGTGGAGAGGAAATCAGAGGGCTACAGTCATGCTATTATCATTTTCCAGACCATGGAAGCACAGATTAAGAGAATGACTTATTCAAGACGATATAGGAAATTAACAGTAGAACTGGGAACTATAATCCAGGTGCCCTTTCCCATTTAGTACCCTTCCCTTTGTAGTCAGCATGAATCCATAGGGGTGCTGGGCATTTCAAATCATGAAACAGTTCTCATGACTTTTGAATTGGGTTTGGTTGGCCAATCCATCATCATCTCATGAAAAGAATAGATTTTCTTTCCTTGTGATTTTTTTCTTGTGTGTGTGTGAGAGAGAGAGAGAGAGAGAGACAGAGTTTCTCTGTGTATCCTTGCCTGTCCTAGAACTTGCTCTGTAGACTAGGCTGGCCTAGAAATCATAGAGATCTGCCTACCTCTGCATCCCAAGTGCTGAGATTAAAGATGTGCACTACCACTACCCAGCTTCTTTCCTCATGATTTTTTGTGTTCAAGCGTAAGCTGTAAAACTGCCCTAATTGTGCACAAATCTAATAATCCAAAAGGAAATCGTATTATTAAGACTCCTTATTTAGGGAAGACTTTGAGTTTCTCAAATAATTCAGTATCCATTTCCTCCACTGGTCCTTATGACAGCTCTGTGAAGTAAACAGAAAGTTATAATTGCCATCAGATCGTATGGAAAGACGTGAAATAGTCCCATAGAAAATAAGAAATTCTGCCAAGGTCATGTGCTCTGGCTTGCTGATGCCAGAGTTTCTTACCCTGGCTTCAAAGGCCCTGGCACTATGCTCATCTTCCCAGGTGATAACTGTATAGCTCTTACTATGCCCCCGGCACTGTTCCAAGAGGTTTGCATATAATGACTCATTTACTCTTCCTACAAGGTAATTCTATTATTATCTTCATTTGCCAGTGGGGAAAACTAAGAGACATGGAGACTGGGTAACTTGGCAAAGACTGGCTAACCTTATAAGGCAGTCAGAGCCAGTACCCAACATTTTCAGGCAGTGTTGAGAATCTGTGCTCTTAGCCCATGCACTGTGCCACCTCTCCAGTCAAGAGGATTTGGAAAAAAAGTTGTACGATTCAGTCAATTTAAGGGTCTTTGAGATCAAGAACAGAGACCCTCCTGCTCCTGGGATTATTGCAAACCCTTTGATGTCTAGAGCCACTTTCTCTTATTATCCACTTAATGTGATAGAGAGATGCATTAAATTTTGGTCCTTAAACCACTTATCTGGGTGAGGTGGGAGAAACAATGCTGAGAGCCATCATCTCACTGTTTAGCTTGAATTCATTGAGAATATGGAATAATACAGTACACATACGTGGTTTTCACTAGTTTACCTGTATTTGTTTATACAATCTCTAGTCTCCATTTTCGTTTTGGATCCCCACCCCTATTTGTTTATTCTCAATTTATGCAGTTATAATGACAACAGGGTTGTCCAGTCTCCAGGGTTCGAAATATGGCCCAGATGAAGATAATAAGATTATAATCCCCTGGGGAGTGGGGGAATAAAATGTGATCAGCTCTTGGTGTGTGTGTGTGTGTGTGTGTGTGTGTGTGTGTCTGTGTCTGTGTCTATGTCTCTGTTTGTATATGTGTGTTTGTGCCTGTATGTGTGTATTTGTTTATGTATGTGTCTGTGTATATGTGTGTGTATCTTCCTCTGTGTGTGTGTGTGTTCCCAATTAGTTCGGTAAAAGTGTTCCTAGAACTTGTTAGTTGAATTATTGGGAAACAAGGCTCTTTCTACCTTTGACTAATACAATTGGTTATAAACTTGAGGCTGCTTAGAGGGACTACCAGCAAGAGAATGAGTGAATGATTACAGATGAACGTAGTACCCAAAGAGAAAGAGATCAAGACCCAGATGACAAATTTTCAGCATCTAGCTCTTTCTGTATCTGCCCATGAACTTTTCAGTAATGTAGGCTAATACATTCAAGCAAGTCTGAGTTTGGCTTCTATCACTTGTAACCTAGATCAATTCCTTCCAATTAATTACTTGTTCTGATCAATAAAGGCATTATTTTTTTGTTTTTGTTTTTGTGGTTTTTTTGGTTTTTCGAGACAGGGTTTCTCTGTGTAACAGCCTGGCTGTCCTGAACTCACTTTGTAGACCAGGCTGGCCTTGAACTTGCAGAGATCCGCCTGCCTCTGCCTCCCGAGTGCTGGGATTAAAGGCGTGCGCCACCACCGCCCGGCAATAAAGGCATTATTTATCTACTAATATTCTCAGCAAGTAAGGCAGAAGCTTCATGGCCTTTTATGAACTGACCCTAGACATTACATTGCTTCATTTTCACCCTACTCCATGACAGTGAGAGCTCACCAGACTTCAGAACAGACATAGACTGCACCTCTTGAGGGAAAGGAATGTCAGCGGTATGGGCAGCTACATTTTTGCGTGTGTGTGTGTGTGTGTGTGTGTGTGTGTGTGTGTGTGTGTATATTATATAAAATATACAAATATATGTGTACATGTGAGTGTGGAAGCCAGAGATTGATGTAGGGTATCCTATACATCACTGTCCACCTTATGTGCAGCAAGGCCGACACTGTAGCTCACTGACTCAGCTAGACTACTAGTGAACTTGCCCTATCTCTGCCTCCTGAGCACTACAATTCCAGGCAGACTGCTTTGTCTGTCTAATATGTATGTGGCTTCAAAGGGTCTGAACTCCATTACTTATGCTTGCATAGTGTGGTGGATACTCTTGGCTGTCTACTTGACCACACCTGGAATGAACTAGAATCCAAAAGTGGAGGGCTCACTGCTCTGAAGCAATGGAACTGAAAACTAGTGGGGGTGACCAAAATTTGCCTTTCCATCAGTTTTATGAGCACCTGATTTACACAGCTTCCTAAGTGCTCAACCTGATCCCTCATAGCCTAGCAACCAATACACACAGCATTCTTTCAGGAAGGTCATACTGCTTTATGTAACTCAGAAAGACCAATATACTAGCCATATGACCCTTGACTGTCCACACTGCTCAACCCAAACTATACCTACCTTCTTTGTTCATCTTTCTTTTCTTTTTTTTTTTTTTTAGACAGGGTCTCCATATGTGGTCCAGGTTGGCCTCAAACTCCCACTCTTCCTGCCTCAGCCTCCTTTGTACTATACTTACAGGTAGATACTGTAATACTTATCTTAAAAGAATTTACCAGATCTTCTGAAGTTAGGAAAAGGATAAGCTTATTTTTGCATGTGTTTTTCTGTGTGTATGGGTGCATGCTTGTGTGTACATGTTTGCATGTGTAAGCTCATGTGTCTGCAGGGAGGGGTGTGTATAAATATGTGTGCATGTGCTTTCATAGCCCAAAGATTGTCATCCAATGGCTTCCTTAGTCACTGGTTCCTGAGGTGTTCTCTCTCTCTCTCTCTCTCTCTCTCTCTCTCTCTCTCTCACAAACACACACACACACACACACACACACACACACACACACAGGGTAGCCTTGGCTTTTCTGGAACTTGCTCTGTAGACCAGGCTGACCTAAAGTCTGAGATCTTTCTGCTTCTGCCTCCAGAATGCTGGGGTTAAAGGCGTGCACTGCCATGCCTGAGTTGAGATATGGTCTCTGTTCTAGTTTTCCAGTTTGCCTTAGAATTCTCTGTCTATGCCCACCTGGCTTTTACATGTATTCCTGGGATCCAAATTTCAGTGCTCACATGGGCAAAGTAAGTGATTTATCCTCTGAGTCATAGTTTCAGTACTAGATAAACCTTTTTTCCTTTTTGAAGGTCAAGAACAATGTTATTAACTTTTAAGAGAAAAATAACAGGGCACGGCAGTGAATGCCTTTAATCTCAGCACTCAGGAGACAGAGACAGGCAGATCTGTGTGAGGTCAAGGCCAATCTAATCTACATAGTGAGACCTTACCTCAAACAGATGGGAAGAAGAGATGGAGAAAGTGGGGGCGGGAGAGAAACAGAAACATAGTACCAATTATGTGAAAATTCTGGCAGCCACCTGAAGGAGAGATGGAGAAAAAGTGATGTCTTTTAAGTTAGATATGGACTAGAAATAGACAGATTATTAGTATAGGAAAAAGCATGCCCAAGAATGGAAGTGGTCCAATGAACCAAGGAAAGAAAAGCCCTGATAAACTTTTTTGTATGTATAATACATCCTTCATTTACTTGGTAATCTCCTGCTTCTTCATATGAGCGTGTATTAATTACAGCAGACTACTTGAAAAGAAATATATTTCTAAACCAGGTGTGGTGGTGAACACCTTTAATCCCAGCACTCGGGAGGCAGAGGCAGGCAGATCTCTGTAAGTTCAAGGCCAGCCTAGTCTACAGAGTCAATTCCATGACAGCGAGAGCTGTATAGTGAGACCCTGCCTTGGAAAAAAAATATATATGTTCCTAAAGAGATAGAATCTTTGCTATAATTTAAAAAGACACAAAGGTTTCTTCCATCTTGCTGGTCCTTGACATAACTTCTTGATATACTTAAAATGCAGTCATCAGGGGACATGTGAGGTGATGATATGAATGAGGTCACCCCCAGACTAACAAAGCACCAGTGTCATGGTACATTGTTTATCTCTTCATTCACTTACTTTAATAAGTAGAAGCGCGTTTTACAAGTATAAGTGTACATTCTAAAATAACGGTTCAAGGTATTATAACAAATACATTAGCTGGGTGTGGCTTAGTGGTGGCGCTTTTGCCTTGCCTATGAGACCCAGTGTTCGATACCCAGGCAGGCAGAAAAACAAACCAAAGCAAAAAGTATAAAAACAAACCAAAGCAAAAAGTATACTCCAAACCATTAAACAGCAGCATAGACCCTTACGATCACCAATTGCTATATGTTGTACATAGTCACGTGTGCTGTGATTTTATACAGCTGGAAGTGTGGTAGGGTAGTTTATACCACCATTAGCATAAACACACAAGTAACGCTTTGTACTACAATGTTACAAGAGTCACAATGTTGTCGATAAGATATGGGAAGTTTTTAACTTTGTTGTGATCTCATGGGATCACCATCATAAGTGTACCATTGTTGTGGATGGAAACACTGCTGTGTAGTACACGCATGTAGTATGAAGACCTAGAACATTGCCTGATACACAGTAAACATCTCATCAAAATCTTCCCACTTTTAGTGTTGTACTCTGGAGCCTCAGGTTAAAGGTTAATTTCTAATGTGAACCTTCCCTTCTCCTGCTATACTCTCCACCAGAGTTTACTCGGTGTATTGAAATTATTTCTTTTACTGGCTAGCTCCTCCTCAACATGCTTCTTGCTTGTGGGGAAAATGTTTGTGTATTTGCCTTTTCAGTTCTTTGCCACCTTCTTACTCGTATGTAAGGAATTTTAATTATCTCCACACACCCCCATTATCCTTTCCTCTTCTCCCCTCTTTCACTGAAGTCTCTCTTTTATTTAGTTTCTTAAAATGTTTAAAGCACCTAGTGTAACCTCTGGCACATTGGAAGTTAGCACTGGTAGTGGTGGAGGAAAGAGAGAACTGGTGGAGGGAGGAAGGAAGGAGAGCAGAGAGGGAATGGGGATAGGGAGGCTGGAAGGCAGGGAAGACACCCTGAGGTTGAGCCCCTCTCAGGGAACGTTCTGAAAGAGCAAGCTGGTAAACTGCATAGCAGGTTGAGTAGTCAGTCTGTTCCAGGTCCTGGAAAGGTCACTTTGCACACAATACTGGTATAGGGATGAAGGCACCATGCTCCTGGTGCCCTGTGTTGGACACCTCTGCAGTCTACTGTCTCAAGCCAGTGCTGCAGACCCTAACTGCAGGAGGAATGGCTCTGTAGTCCCTCAACTCTGCTGTACTGCAACTCATGTGCCTTCAGGTTGCGGGAAGGCCAAATCTTTGTGTATCTGTGGAAACATATTTTGTCTCTTACATGAGCAAACATGCAAGTGTTAGAGAGTTGATGTCTTGTCAACCTAAAGAACAGAAAGAAGAGGAGAGGCGAAGGTGAGGAGAGGGAGGGGGAGAAGAGAAAGGGTTAACCCTCTGAGGAATAATTACAATTTATTTGGGAATAAGCAGGAAGCACTGCGGTGAAGCTAACATGTTTTCAAAGATGAAACCCTTGTTGTTCAAAGAGTTGGAGGCCAGGGGACAGTTTAGGGCTAATTGAGAAAGATTTACAAAATTGTTCTGAATTAATTATGCTTGACTGCAGAATGAATGAGAAGGATGGCATCTCTTCAAAGCTAGTCAGGCATTTAATGGCAGACATCCTGTACAAGTACTTTTCTGTATAACATGGTGGAGGCCTTTATGCAGGCTGTGTTTCCAGTAGTCTGTTGCAATGGTTCATGTTATCACACATGTGTACATGAGATCCCCTCCTTCACATCTTTATCGTTTTATTTATTATTTAGTTGTTAAGTTTGACAAAAGTGGCTCCATATTGATTTTGACAACTTTTGGTGTCTTTTTTGTTTTTCCACCTCAAAAATTCAGATTAATACCATTTTAAAAAATTCTTTCTTTTCTTAGATTTTTCATTTTTTATTGCTTTATTATTTTGTGAACTTCACATCATGCACCCTGTTCCCTCTCATCTCCCACCTCCCCTCAGACCCACTCTCCACCTTTGAAACCTCTCCCAACATGAAAAAAAAAATCTCATTCTGGAAGCTGTAGTGTGTCTCAGTGTGTCCCACAATATTCCATTTTTTTTCATACTTTTTTGCTTGCAGATGTTCACTATTATGATTCCTTAGTCTGGTACAAGACCTCTGACTTCTGTTACTTTTGTCAATACTGGAACTTCATTGAGACTCCTCTCAGATATACTGTTGTCCTGTGTCATGGAGATCCTGAAGTTTTGGGTCTGTGGAACTAGCCTCTTCATATGCTCTAGCAGTTCATCCATAGTGTATATGTTGGTGTGGGCCAACTCAAAACCCTGGTTCTGGGACTGCAACCCCTACATCCAGGGTCAGTTCTACTGTGCTACCTAAGGAAGAAGCCAGACTTGCTTTCCTGAGTGCTGCAGCAGGTAAGAGGCTGGACCAGTTCTCCTTTCATGTGTCCATCAGGGCCAACTCTCCCACCTGCTACCTGTGTTGGGGAATCAGAGAGTGGAGGGGATCTCTCTCTCAACAACGCCACCACAAAGCAGGCAAAAAGCAGGGGTGGGTCTCCCACACTCACACCCTAAGGGCTGGCTCATTCACATGGGATGTGGATGAGCCAGCTCTACTGAACTGTCCCGGCAAGGTGCAGGGCCTGTTCTCCTGAGTACTGCAGCATATGAGGGGCAGGGACAGCTCTCCTGCCCTTGTGACCCCATCGGCACCATAACTCCTATCCGTCACTAGTGATGAGAGCAAAAGGGAGGGGAGGGGATCACTTCCTTGCCAACACCACCACAAAGCAGACAAAAGGCAGGTCTGACCCTCTACACTTACTCCCTTGGGACTTGCTCACCAATAACCCCCACATCCAGGGCCAGCCAGGGTTCTTCTAGTCTCTGGGTTTCTTCCTGTCCTGGGAGCCCATCTGGTGCTTACCTGCTGCTAGGCTGATGGTTGTCAAAGGCTAGCTCCCTGTTTGGACCCCATGGCACTGAACTGGTGTTGTTCTCTGGTTTTGATTTTTTTTTCCCAAGAATGTTAGGCTACTATTTGTTCATATGTTCATAGGTCAGAACACTGAATGAAGACATAGCCTCTCCTCTATGCCACCTATTGCTGCATATGTGACATAGCAGCCACATCTGCAATGCCTCTAGGGGCAGGGAGATTTTTTTTCTTTCTTTTTTTTCTCTTGAAGTTTTTATTATGAATGTTCATTGTACATGGTTCTGTATTACATAACGATATGTTTGTACATACACACACACATTTTATATTTACCTTGACTATATTTCCCATACCCTCAATCTCTTTCTCATTCAATTAAAACATTCCATTGAATATATAGATATATCACTATTTTTTTTCTAGAGACAGAGGCTCACTATGTATTCCTGGTTGACCTGGAACTCCTTGTGTAGGTCACATTGGCCTTGAACACACTGAGATTCCCTGCCACTGTCTCCTGAATGCTGGGATTATAGGTATGTGCCATCACACACAGCCTTACCAGTTTCTTTATCCATTCCTCTGTTGCTGGAGACCTAAGTTGGTTTCATGACATAGCTATTGTGAGTTGTGCTGCATTCAGCATTGATGTTTAAGTACCTCTGTGGTATGCTGACTTGGAGTTCTTTGGATAAATATCCAGAAGTGATCTAATTGAGTAACATGGTTTATCTACTCTAACTTTATAAAGGATGTCCATAGTGGTTTTCCTAGTGGTGTGACTGGTTTGCATTCTCACCTACAGTGTATATGGATTCTTTTTTTAACCGTATCTTTGTCAACATTTGTTGTTTGATTACTACTACTGCTGCTACTACTACTACTACTACTAGTAGTAGTAGTAGTAGCAGCAGTAGTAGTTTTTTGAGGCATAGTCTCACTATGTAGCCTTAGCTGCCTTGGAACTTGCTATGTAGTAGACCAGGCTGGCCTTGAACTCACAGAGATCTGCCTTCCTGTTCTCCCTTTGTTTGTTTTCTTAATGGCTGCCATTCTGAATGGGGTGAGATGGAATCTCAATGTAGTGTTTACATTCTCAGATGGCTATCAAAAGTAAGCATTTTTCATGTATTTATTGGCCATTTATATTTTGTCTTTTGAGAATGCTTTGTTTGTTTCATTAGCTCATTTATTGATTGGGTTGTTTGATTTCTTCTTTCCTTCCTCCCTCCCCCTCTCCCTTTCTTTCTTTCTTTCTTGTTTTGAGTTCATGGACTACTTTAAATATTAATCCTCAGTCAATGTACAGTTGCCAAAGTCTTTTCTCCCATTTTCAGTGTCTTTAAGAGGATCATTAAAGTCTTATTCCCACTTTGACAGAAGCTTTCTTAACCAATTCTTAGAGTCAGAAAGATGCAAACTCCTACCCTAGTTTTGTCAGGATTCCCTACCCCTAAGCTCTGAAGATTCCAACAGGGTCCAGCCTATGTCAGGAAACTTTTAGAACCACCCCAAGTTGTTCATGCTGCTGTTTCAAGGGTAATCTGTCCTTGTGACAGTTAGGATTTTGTCTATTTGGAGGCTTTGAGAAGCTTCTTGAAGGATTTCAGAAGCCTGATTAGAATTATTTCTTTGCGAGTGGACAAATTCTCTGGCCTTGCTGAGAGTCATTACACACTCTGGAGTGTTCATGCCTGGCCCATGAAGTTCAGAGAGATCTTCCTCTAAGGTCACCTTACCTGTGTTTGTCCCTCACAGGAGAACTTTGCATGTGCTGTCTTTGTAAACACCCCCCCCGCACACTTTCACACACACACACACACACACACACACACTGGAAAAGCAGATCATCTTTAGAATTTTACAACCTTGGATTAGCTCCTGCTTGTGGGAACAAATCTCTTAACAAGTATAATACCTGTAGTTTGGGGGCTAGGCGCCTGTGAGGACTTCATAAATAGCTCCACTCCCAAAGTCACTGCATATCCACATTTGCTCTTGTTCTTTCTCTTGTAATGCTGGCTCCTTGCCAATCACTTACCACTTGTCACTCAGCCAAACTTACTCTGTAAGGTGCAGTATGTAAGTCCTCATTGTGTGTCCCCATGATGGGAAAACAATGTCTGGCAATTGTGTTTTTCCCAGAAGGAATGTGACTGCAAGGAGACACTGCAAATAACTCATCTGAAGCTCCTTTATGTAATGGCGAATCAAAGCCTTATTAATACTTAACTAAATATCCAACAGGACAAGAAAACAAAGGGCAATTGAAGCCAAGCCATGATGTTTTGCAGATTATTATTACAGTAAGAGGCCAATTGTCAGCCAGATATGAGGCAGAGTCTCTTCCCTGGAGTGTTGTATTCAGAAAGGTGTCCGTCCCAGTTGCTCTCACACGGAGCCTGTTAATCACAGGCAAAAAGAGCGCCCATGTTTATTCTTTTTTATTCCTTTTTTCTTTATTGTTTTTTTATTTTGTGAATTTCACATCATGCACCCTGTTCCCTCTCACCTCCCCTCATACCCACCCTCCACCCTTGAAACCTCTCCCACGTTAAAAAAAATCATTCTGGAAGCTGTAGTGAGTTTTGGGTGTGTACCACAATAACCATTTTGTTCATACATTTTTGCTTGCAAATGTTCATTATAATGACTCCTTGGTCTGGCTTCTGTTACTTTGTCAATACTGGAACCTCACTGGGACTCCTATAATATATACTGTTGTTGTCATGTGTCATGGAGATCCTGTAGTTTTGGGTCTGTGGAACTGGCCTCTTCATTCACTCCAGCAGTTCATCCTGAGGTATATGTTAGGGTGGGCCAATGCAAAGCCCTGGTTCTGGGCCTGCAAACCCCTACACCCAGGGCCAGTTCTACTGTGATACCCAGGTAAGGTGCAGGACCTGATACAGCAGGTAAGTGGCTGGACCAGTTCTTCTCCTCTCATCAGCCCATCAGGGCCAACTATCCCACCTGTTACCTATGTTGAGGGCATCAGACAGTGGAGGGGATCTCTCAACAACACCACCACAAAACAGACAAAAGTCTGGGTTGGCTCTCCCACACTCACTCCCTCAGGGCTGGCTCACCCACAACCCTCACATCCAAGGCCAGCTGTAGTGTGCTGCCCAGGTGAGGTACAGGGCCTGCTCTCCCAAGTGCTGTGGCATGTGAGGAGCAGGGACAGCTCTCCTGCTCTTGTCGGGTGCTGTGGCATGTGAGGAGCAGGGACAGCTCTCCTGCTCTTGTGACCACCTCAGGCAGGGTTCTTCTAGTCTGGCTTGCTTCCTGTCCTGGGAGCCCATCTAGTACTTGCCTCGTGCTGGACTGGTGGTCTTCACAGGCTAGCTCCCTGTTAGGGCCCCATGGCACTGAACTGGTGTTGGTCTCCAGCTTAATTTTTTCCAGGAATGTTAGGCTACTATTCATTCAGATGTTCATAAGTCAGGACACTGAATATGGACATAGCCTCTCTCCTCTCTGTCACCTACTTATGTACATGTGACACAGCAGCCACATCTGCAATACCTCTAGGGGTAGGCCATGTTTATTCTTAAAATGACAAACACAAACCAGCCTTTTGCATTTATAGTTAATTCAGAATGAGTAAAAGAGGGTAGCAGAGTGTCCATGTACCTGACAAAGCACTCCTTCCTGACCCATAAGAAAGGAACTTGACTTAGATGCACTTAGATGCAGTCATTACTGGGGTGTTATGGATGGTGGTGGTGAATAAAGCCAGGGCTCCTCAGCTAGCTTCCTTCCATGTGCTGGAGGCTCTCTAGTTAGGTGGGAGAAGTGTTGCCACTGGACTAAGGTAAACCTGGTTTCATTCTGCCTCTGTTTTGTATTGGACACATGGTTTAGACTATTTGTTTAGTCTTTTTGAGTCTTATGTTTCCACATATGCAATTTGAAACCAATACTATCCACTTTGGAGAGCCACAATGAGGAGCAAATGATCAGACACTGTGTCTAAAATACAAGTCTGTAAGTGCTCTTATTCTTCTTTCAAGCCATAGAATATAAGAGCAGTTATGATGACCTCAGAATCATAGAGTCTCTCTCTCTGTGTGCATGTTGTGTGTATGTGCACATGTTTGTGTGTGTGCACATGTGCAAGAGTGAGGAGACTAGAGGTAGATGTCAGGTCTCTTTATCATTTTCTACCTCATTAAAAAATTTTTTTGTGACATGGTCTATCGTTGGACCTGGAGGTCATTGATTTGATGAGGCTGGCTGGCCAGTAAGCATTAAGCAGCTGCCTGTCTCCACCTGGATCCACTTCCCCCAGCACTGTGATTATGGATACACATTTCCTCACAAACCTGGCTTTTTATCTGAGTTCCTGGATATCTAAACTTGGGTCTTTATGTTTTCATAGCAAGCACTTTAGCTAATTGAAGAATCTTCCCACCATAGTTTGTCTGATTCTTTTATTATTTTAGTGGTTGAAACATTTTCATCTTATTAAAATTCAAAATATTTTGTCATATGAAAATTAGAATATTTAGATAAGCAAAAGGAAAATGAAAAATTACATAAATTTCTAATGTACCCTTGGGTACATTGTTCCAGAACTATATTGTAATTATACATACAGATATATTATTTTAAAAATATTATTGTATAATATATACTAATTATCTTATAACCTGCTCTTTAAGAGTTCCAACACATTATTATTATGGGAAACTGTGGTGGTTTGAATGAGACTGTCCTCCATAGGCTCATAGATTTGAATCTTTGGTCACCAGGAAGTGGCACTATTTGAAAGGATTAGGAGGTATGGCCTTGTTGGAGGAAGTGTGTCACTGGAGGTGATCTTTGAGGTTTCAAAAGCCCAAGCTAGGCCCAGTCCCTCCCTCCCTCCCTCCCTCCCTCCCTCCCTCTCTGTCTGTCTGTCTGTCTGTCTCTGTTTCTGTCTCTTTCTCTCTTCCTGCTGCCTGTGGATCCAGATGTAGAACTCTCAACTCCTTCTCCAGCACCATCTCTGCCTGGATGTTGCCATGCTTCCCACCATGATGATAACGGACTAAACCTCTTAACTGTAAGCCAGCCCCAGTTAAATGCTTTCTTTTAAAAGAGTTGCCTTGGCCATGGTGTCTATAGCAATGGAACATTGACTAAGATAGAAACTCTCAAAAAATAAAATCTGTTTGTGACAAGACTGGTTATTCTTTATTTCAGGAATCTTCATATTAATGCATTATGACAGTATCTATTGTTATTAAATGAGTTATACCTAAATTTTTGGTGTCCTTTCATAGAGAAAGGCATATAGCTTCTGTAAAGGACAGAAACAGTAATTTCTTCAAATCCTCTTCTTGAAGCAATTTTATTTCCTTTTAGGTTTTTAAAAAGCAGGAGAAAAACGTACCCCATTGTACTTAAAGAGGCAGAAAAGAGAATTGTCACTAGAGATTGTTATGGGTCCTGACTCCTACTCTCGAGAAAAAAGAAAGGGGAGGCAAAAGGCGTCAACACACCTTCATCACTTTTCTGAAACAAACAAACGAACAAATGGATCAACTGTTCAGGAACCTAAACAACTAACCATGTTAGTGTTACGGGGGAATGTCACCCCTGAATGAGAACAGGGGCCGTGCCTGTCATGTCCATGTGTTTCTCAGTGAGGAATGTGATAGGGAACTGAAGAGGAAGAGTGTCTTTTGATTGATGCACTATGTCTTCTGTCCTTAATGTCTTTCTCAGTGAAGTACAAAAAGTAGCTTCTACCCAAATCTTCCCAATAGAGGGCTAGATCCCTAACACGGGCAAAATTTCACCCTTCCCATTTCAGTTCATATAATGCTAGCACAATGCAGCTGTGCAGAATGTTCCTCGGCTTCTTAGGTAGAAATGGGGCTAAAAGAGTGATCCATGTTTATAGGAAACTCATATTCTCATTATCATCAAATAAATATTTCGCTTCTCGTCATCAAATATTTTTTGTGTGTTCTAGATACTACTTTATTTTATAATTTTTTTAGATTTTAATATAGCTTTAAGCACTGGTTCTTAAATACTATTTTAAATGTACAAGTGCTGTGGTAAATTGACAGACATATTTTGTCTTCCAGTATAACTTATAACTTCTTATTAACTGAGAGAAATCATTAAGGTACATAAATTTATTATTGGTGATCCTAAACTTTTCCCTCAAAAGAAATGTGAGGGAAGCCTACACAGGGAGAATCTTTCTGTAATGGCAATATACTTAAAGATTTAAATGGGGAAGAAAACCTTATGTTTGTCAACTTGACACACTCTTGGACATATCTGGGTGGGATCTCAAATGAGGAATTACCTCCATCAGATTGGCCTGTAGGTAAGTCTGTGGGGAATTTTTCTTGTCTGGTCTGTCTGTGCGCTCTCTCTCTCTCTCTCTCTCTCTCTCTCTCTCTCTCTCTCTCTTGAGACATTGTCTCACTATGTAGCCCTGACTGACCTGGAACTTGATATATAGAGACCACACTGGCCTTGAACTTCCAGAGATCTATCTGCTTCAGCCTTTAAAGGGCTTAAAAGGTGGCTTCTAGGGCATTTTCTTGATTAAAGATTAATGGGAAAACTCACTGCAGAAGATGTCTCCCCAGGGAAGGTGATCTTAGGTTGCATTCCAAAGCAGGCTATGCAAGTCCAGGAGGGTATGCGTCCTTCCATAGTCTCTGCTTGAGTTCTTGCCTTGGCTTTCTTCAACGGTGGACACATAAGTCAAATAAATCCTCCCCTCCCCAGACTGATCCTGGTCATGGTGTTTATCACAGCAACAGGAAAGCAAAGTAAGACACTCGTTTCAAAGTTACATCCTGTAGAGACACAAAGCCTAATTTTGTGTGTGTGTGTTGTTTTGTTTTGTAGCCCTGGCTATCCTGGAATTCACTAGGCAGACCTCAAACTTACAGACCTGTCTGTCTCTGTCTCCTGAGTGCTGGGGTAAAAGGCATGGGCCACCATGCCTGACTCAAAGCCTAAATTTCTATTTATTTATTTAAAAGTCTGTTTATTTTATTATTTTATGCATATGAGTGTTTCGCCTACATGTGTATGTGTGTCACCCCTATGCCTAGTGTCTGGCTAGGCCAGAAGAGAGTGTCATATTTCCCAGAATTGGAGTTTCAGATGGTTGTGAGTCATCATGTGGGTGCTGGGACTCAAACCTGGGCCTTTGAAAGAGCAACAAGTGCTCTCAACTGCTGAGCCAGCTCTTCAGACGGCTCAAAGACTAAATGTGTAATCAAATTCAAAGGTGAAATGCAAAGACACCCAAACATTTCTTCTTTACACATGGGTACATACCCAGCCACACAGCCAGTGGTGAGAGCTAGTTCTCTTTTGCCAGGTAAAGATGCTCTAAAGGAATTGTTTGAGAATGACTGTTCTTGAATTCACAACTCCTTCATTGAATCATTGGGAGGCTTAGGTGAGGTAATCCTTATAAAGAACCTAACCAGAGGCTGGAGATTTTTAGAAAGGCTCCTGCCCTGCCCTTGCTTCTTATGACAATGGTGAGAAAAAGCCGTGGGCCACAGAGTTGCATAAGTAAGGCTTTGGAAGTGTGTTAATCTCACATGTGATAAGACATTTCTATGTCTCATTTTGAATGAATATATGTGCACCTGTGTGTACAGGTCTGTGTGGAAGCCCCAGGATACACTCAGATGTCATTCCTTGGGTGCTGTCCACTTCCTTTGGGACAAGGTCTGTCATTAGCCTAGCTGTCATGGCTTAGGCTAGACTGACTGTCTAGCGTGTTTCAGAGGTCCTCTTGTGTGTACTTCTCCAGTGCTTGGGTTACAAGTGTACACATGCCTGGTAGTTTTACATGAGTTCTGGGCATTGAAGTCAAGCTCTGCTTGCAAGGAAAACTTTATTGACTAAGCTCCTTTTCCAGCCTGTCCCATTCTCATTTAAAATTTTTTTTGTTGACTTTTAAAAATTTTGTTTTCTTTGGTTTGTGTATGTACAGTGTATATGCAGTGTATGTGGGTGGGGTGTGTATGTGTTCATGTGGTGTATATGCGTACTCAAAGACAGGATACCATACCCTTCTGGGCCTTATATTCTTATATGGGTTCTGGGGATCAAAAGTCCAGTCCTTGAACTCACAGAGATCTGTCTGCCTCTGCCTTCTGAGTGCTGAGATTAAAGGCATGAATCACTATACCTATCCTAAACATGACAAATTTTTCTTGAGTTAAGGAAATACCTAAGAAATGTTATTAGCTGCAGAGCAAATTTAAAGGAAATGTATGAAAAAAACCCCAATTGAAATAATGTACGCCTAATTTAACTTTTTCAAATTAGAGCTTCAGCTAATAACCTGCTTTTACTCTTGATCCTGAAGTTAATGAGCACTGTTCCTTGTACAGAAAGCTGGCCTCGCTTTTATTAATATCTCCCTTGAAATACACAAGTTTAAGCCGGGCGGTGGTGGCGCACGCCTTTAATCCCAGCACTTGGGAGGCAGAGGCAGGCGGATCTTTGTGAGTTCGAGGCCAGTCTGGTCTACAAAGCGAGTCCAGGACAGGCAGAGATATTCAGAGAAACCCTGTCTCGAAAAACAAAAAAACAAAAAAACAAAACAAAAAAAAAAAAAAAAGAAATACACAAGTTTTTGCTTATCTTGCCTGTGCGAGGTCCTAGGTTTAATCCTTAATACTGCCAAAAACAAACAGAGGTTTTAAACTTAAAAATGGCTTTAATTACTCAGGATGACATAATAAATCCACAGACTAGGCACATTAAGCAGCAGGAATGTATTTCCTTGTGGTCCTGGAGGCTGGACTTTCAAGACCAGAGTGTCAGTGTGTTTGGTTTCTTCTGAGGTCTTTCTCCTTGACTTGACAGCCGCACCTTCTCCTTGTGTCCTTGTTCAACCCCCCCCCCCAAAAAAAAAAAAAACATGCATTTCTGGTGCTTCTGTGTTTCCTTATCTTCTGAAGACACTAGTCAGAATGCATCAGGACCTATTTGTATGGATTCAGTTAACTTGATGACAGCTTAGAACATCCAGACTTCAAAACCCGTCGTCATATTCTGAGGTCCAGGTATTTGGGGCTGTAGCATATGAACTTGGGGAATGAAAAATGCCAGCCCACAACTGATAGTGCACAGAACAAAGAAACAGTGTGTGCATTAGAAAGCAGCTTCTATTTTAAGGGCAGTGACAGACTAAGGAGAATTAGACCCAATTTCCGTGCCTTAAATATTTGAAAGAATTAAATCGGCACCATTTTCTTTGACCTTGAAATGTGAGCCATATTCTCACAGACAAGTTAGGAACTGTTGCCAAAAATAAGATGCCCTTCGTTCAGGACATTGGGTATTCAATATTAAGTTTTTGCAAGCATCTCAGGACTTCTAGGCCCAAGTGGGACTTCTTACATGTATGGGTTAAATCTTGGACTTCGCCGAGCTCATAGGCTGAAGTCTTAATCCTTAGAACCTCAACTCTCTATTAAGGGCTCTCATGCAGCATGATGGAGGAGCTTTTAGTGCTCTGTGGTTGCCAGTCACCGTCAACATTACTGTCTTACAGCTGTATCACTTCAGCTTATGATTAGGTCTTTACCTGGGATTTTCCTCTGTATGTTTATCTCTCTTCTGTTTCTTTGTCCAAATTTCCCGTAATCCCACCAGGCTTTGGATTAGTGTCCTCCCTAAGCAGTATGACCCATTTTGGTGTGGTTACTTTTCCAAAGACTCTAAGTACAAACAACCTTGCCTGGAGTCACATCCACAGTTAACCAGGGCTTAAGACCTGAGCATATCGGTTTTATGGGATACAAGTCAACCTGTAACAGATAGGCAGACAATCCACTCAGCATCCACTACACAAACTTCTAACACTTAAACTTAACTATTCTAGTCCTGCTTCAATCTTTATACTCCCGAATCAACAGCCTAACCTTTTGACACTACATTCCATTCAAAGATCTTAGAGTGCTTTAGATAAAGCAAGTGTTTCAGGTTTGTGCCATGCTATCATGCCTACACCAGGCCTATTTTATTCAGTTATAATACCTGATACCCATAGGAATTTTGGTTTACAGTGCTTAGTCTGGAGTTAAAAGGATATAAGTAAGGATAGAGGTGGTCAGAAACTCAACCAAATCAAAAATATGCATATGAAGACGATAGGGGAGGACTTGAAATAAATTATGAGGCCAAGTGAAATATATGGTATCTGTAAATGTTATAGTTTTATCACCCAGACTACCAAATGAAGCCCGCAACTGACACAGGAATATAGGAGGAAGTTGTGGGTGAAGGCTGTATCTTAACACTTAGTATATTGAGTTTGATATGTCCTTGAGATGTCTGAATGGCTGTTACTCAGGAAAGAGGTACTGCCCGAAGCTATAAATTTAGGAGTATGAATTTAACTGTTGAGAGATATAAACATGGTTCCACGTGTATGAACATGGAGGCCAATTCTCAATGCTGAGTCTCTTCCTCAGTAATTCTCCCTTTTTATTTGAGACAGGGTCTGTCAATGAACACAGAGCTCACTCATTTAGCCACACCAGCTGTTCATCAAGCTCTCGAATCCCCCGTACTCATTTTCCCAGTGCTGGGATTACAGGCTCATACAACTGTGCCAGCTATCTCACATGGATGTTGGGGAGCCACACTCAGCTCCTCATGCTTGTACAACGACCACTTTACCAACTGATCCATCTCCCCAGCCCCAGAAAGCATTATTTTTCCTAGAATAGCAGAGAATTGTGGTGAACATTACTCATGCACATCAGTGATGGTTGATGTTAAACTGTTTTATTTTTTACGGAAGCAGGGATAACTGTATTCATTTGGCCAAAGTCATAATAACAAATGCTGCCCTCAGAGACACAGAGTTGGATGAAAGTCAAGAGCAGAGATTAAAACCAATGCCAAGATGAGGAAAACAAAACCACTAAGACGTTGAGGGTGAGTTGGTCATTCATTTTTCCAGTGATCATTTGTTAGATGTTCCTCATACATTAACTTGGAACTTGTGAACTGGTTGAATTGTAAATCAGTTTATGTGGAATTAAAACCTTATGCAAACACTGTAACCTGAGACTAACAGGATAAGGCTCAGAGTTCAGGTACATATTTCACTTCCCTTAAAGTCACAACAGAATAGTGAGAGGGAAACTTGCTTTCACAGGGTTTAGAAAGAAAAGTCTGAGGGCTTCAAGTGAGGGAGCTGATGTCTCTAATAGGTTAAGGGCTCTGTGGGTATAATGGGACTTGCTATCATGGATAATTTAGTATGTGTATGATTTAGAAGTGGATAAACAGGAAAGGTGTATTAGTTACTTTTCTCATTGGTGTGAGAAAGAATCTGACGGCTTGAGGGAGGATGGGTTCATTTTGGGTCACAGTTCCAGGTTACAGTCCATCCTGTTGAGGATGGCCTACTGGGATGAGCATGAGGCTGTGATGCCATTGTGTCTACAATCAGGAAGCAGAGAGACGCCTGTTAGGCAGACTTCTGTGTGTGTGGTTCAGGATCCTGAGACCACGGAATGGCGTTGTCCACATTTAGGGTGGGTCTTCTTCCTCTGTTAGTCTAATTGAGATGGTCCCTCACATTCATGCCCAGGGGTTTTGTATCTTCTGGTGACCGCAGATCCTGTCAAGTTGGCAATCGTTATTAGCCACCACAGAAGGAGATGCCTCAGATGCAGATTCTCAGGCCCCTTGAAATTCTGATTCCTCACCTACACAGCGGACTCCAGCAATACACGTTTTTCTCAAATATACATCTAGGTGATTCTTATATATTTATTCTGTAGAGTTCATTTTAAGAATGAACAAACAGGTTAGAAAAACCACCCTCAGAGGGTATTGAATTGCATAATCCTTTAAGTAGTATCAAGTTCCTCAAAGAGAATTCTTTGTTGGAATGGAGGTCTTTGCTTATGAGTCATTACTGTACTGTTTTTGGTTATTTTTTATACAACAGTTGCTATATAATGGTGGGTATTTGCAAACCATTATTACTCACTTTCTGTTATGAAGTGTTATATCCAAAACCAAATAAAATGAACTGTATATTGCTTTTAGTTCTGTGGTCCCAACTAGATAGAAAAGAGTTCACCATTTCTTATACTTCCGGTTGTGAGCCTAGCCTTTACTGGCTGAGCCATCTCTCCAGCCCAGGAGTTCACCATTTCTAACTTTACTAAGTATACAGGATGAAGGTATATATTTACCAAAACCACATGTAACTATGCACATGTTTATCTGTTTGTGAGAATGGGACAGTTTAAGTGGGGGATATTTTTCCACCATTCTTGGGAGCTAATGTTACTCAAAGGTTAGCAACACTGATCCTCTTGCAAGACTGGCTGGGCTTGATTAACTGTATCAGGTGATAGTTGGCCATATTAGTTGAGATATCCAAGTCTCATTTTCCCACCTGTCCAATGGGAGTACTTGTTCCTGAATAATTGTATCCACCTGATATAGTATAAGATTAAATTTTGGGGGGATTCAAAAAAAATTAAATACAGTTATATAATTTCCTCTTCCTCTCTTCCCATGTTTCCCCTATTTTTTAAGTTCATAGTCTCTTTTTCCTTAACTATTGTTGCTACATATATGCATAAATACATATACAACCTGATGAGTCCATTTAGTATTGCTTGTGTATGTTTTTAGGATTGACTACTTGGTGCTGGAAAAAAGTTAGGGCACTCATCCTTGGGGAAGACTAATTCTCCCGTTCTCAACACTCATTAATTGCTTATAGCTCTTCATCTAGGAATAAGATCCCATGATATTTCCTCATTCTATCTTAACATGTCTATTGGTGTTGTCATTGTTCAGGTATTATTTAGGCTTCCATTTTATTGAGGTTTCATGGGTGCAGTTATCTTGTCATTTCTAGGAGACACAGTCTTGCAGCAGGTGTTGTGTCCCCCTGATTCTTACAATCTTTCTAACTCTTCATGATGTGTTCTGAACCTCATGTATGGGAATTATGTTGTACACATATCAGTTGGGCCTGGACACCCCACAATCAGTTGTTCTCTGTATTTTGATCAGTTGTGGCTTTCTGTAAATGGTGTCCCACTGAAAATCGAAGCTTCTATGATAAGTGATGAGAATTACACTTATCTGTGGGTATAAGAGTAAGTATTTAGAATGCAGCTACGAATTATACTGGTTTAATAAAGTGGCCATAGTAGGTTCTCCTCTAAGACCACTGACCACACTACCACTGAGTAGTTGGCTCTTTTTCTAGTACCAGGCACTATTTCCATACTGTTGATTGGGTCTTAAGTTAAATTAGACAACTGTTGGTTACCACTAAGATATGAGTGTCACTATTGTATCTTCAGTGATATCTTGCCATGATAGTCAGGTTCTGGGGTTAAAGGCGTGTACCACCACACCTGGCTATAATTTTTAAAATAATATTTTAAGTTCTTAGTACAATGCCTCATACATAATAGGAACTATGTACATGTTCACTGTTGTAGTTCTACCTGAATCTAACCTCAGTCAAACATGATGATTTCATGAGTGACTCTTTTAGTTCCTTTGTTATTCAATAACAGAGAATACCCTTTAGTATCTAATTGTGTCAGCCAATGTGTAGGCTTTGAGAAACTAGAAATTGCCAGTGTACCCTTTCCTAAAAGAAGAACGTCTTCATGTCTTCTGTACCCTTTCCTTAAAAGAAGAAAAACTGTCATGACTAGGGCTTTGGGTCCTTTTATATAGAGGGAGACCATGCTCTGTGGCTTATGTGCAAAGAACTCCATTATTTACCAAGAATAAACAGAAAGTGTAAGGACTCCTCTATGCCAGCTTTTCCTGAACACAAGTGTGTGTCAAGCCTGCAGTGGTGAGAGCTACTCACAGTGCTAATGAATGGGAACTTGAGGACAGGACCTTGTGTGGCTGTATTCAGTTCCTGGAATTTGCCTTGTTGACTCACATGGGGTTTACTCTACACCAGTCTGCATTTCTTCCAGCTAGTCTAAAGTTAAGGTAATGAGGCTACAAATTATTTACTTGGGAAATTCTAACGCTTTTCCAGGTTTAAATCTTCTTTTTAAAAACTGTAATATTTATTTATTACTTCAAGTTACATCTCAATCACAGCCCCCTCCCCAGTCCCACCCTCCCTCAACCCCCTCTCCCATCTATCCTACTCCTCCAATGTAGGGGCCCCCACATATCAACCCCCCCTCGATTCATCAGTCATATGAGGGCTAAGAGCTTCCTCTTGCACTGGGGGCCTACATGGCAGCTCCACTAGGGCAAAGTGCCCCACGAACAGGTAACAATGTCTATGTTCCTGTTCCTTTGGTCTGTTTGTTGTAGGATAGTTATCCTGTACTATATGGCTAAAATCCAGTTATAAGTGAACACATGCCATGTACATCTTTCTGGGCCTGGGTTAGCTCACTCTGGATAAGCTTTTCTTGTTCCATCCATTTGGCTGAAAATTGCATGATTTCCTTGTTTTTGATAGCTGAGTAGTATTCCATTGTGTAAATGTACCACAGATTTTTTTTTTTTATCCATTCATTGGTTGAGGGACATTTGGGTTGTTTCCAGTTTCTAGCTATTATAAATAAAGCTGCTATGAACATAGTTGAGGAGATGTCCTTGTGGTTTGGTGAGCAATCTTTTGGATGTATGCCCAGGAGTGGTGTAGTTGGGTCTTGAGGTGGAGCTAGTCCAAGTTTTCTAAAATATTGCCAGACTTATTTCCATAGTGGTTGTACAAGTTTGCACTTCCACCAGCAATGGAGGAGTATTCCCCTTTGTCCACAACTTCTCTAGCATGTGCTGTCATTTGAGTTTTTGATCTTAGCCATTCTGACAGGTGTGAGATGGAATCTCAGAGTCATCTTGAGTTGCATTAAAAGGCAGACGGAAAATACCCAAATCAACCAAATTGAAATAAAAAGGGAAAAATAACAACAGACATTGGGGAAATCCAAAGAATCCAATTTTTGACTACTTCAAAACCTTGTAGTCCACAAAATTTGAAAACCTAAGCAGAGTGGACAATTTTCTTGATATATTCCACCTACCAAAGTTAAATCAGGATCAGGTTAACAAATTAAACAGTCCTATAAACCCTAAGGAAATAGAAGTAGTCATTAAAATCTCCCAACCAAAAAAAGCCCAGGGCCATATGATTTCAGCACAGAATTCTACCACATCTTCAAAGAAGATCTAATAACAATACTCTTCAAACTCTTCCACAAAATAGAAATAGAAGGAACACTGCCAAATTCATTCTATAAGGCCACAGTCACCCCGATACCTAAACCACACAAAGACCCAACAAAGAAAGAGAATTTCAGACCAATTTCCCTCATGAACATAGATGTGAAAATACTCAAATACTAGCAAACCAAATCCAAGAACACATCAAAAATATCATACACCATGATCAAGTAGGCTTCATCCCAGGAATGTAGGGGTGGTTCAACATATGAAAATCCATCAACATATTCCACCATATAAACAAGTTGAAAGAAAAAAAAAACACATGATATTCTCACTAGACTCTGAAAAAGCATTTGACAAAATCCAACACCCCTTCATGCTAAACGTCCTGGAGAAAGCTGGTTTAAATGTTCTTGTACACACCAAGTGATATTCATTTCTTGATGGGTCAAAGGTTGCATTCAACTCACACAAAAAAGAATTTTCTGGGTTCTTTCACTTTGCACTAAGGATGAGAATGTGAGAGGGGGGCAAGGTATAAGAAACTCGGCTGTTGAGAACTAACTCTATGCGAAGATGTTTACATGTGTTGTCTTTGGGGTAACCTAGAGTAGACCAGTTCCAAAGCCATGGTTTTCTTTATCTCTGTGTCCATCACAGGGATTAGCATATTACCTCAATCATAGAAAGCTCTCCATGTTGTTGAATCACATATATACTTATATGTACATGTTATATGTCCACATGATCTATCTCTCCTTTGTTTATCTAATATTAGCCAAAGCTCATACCACTGAAAATGGTGGATTTAAGTGGAAAAGGATGAGAAAGTTGTGATGAGGAAAATCCTCCAGAAATCATCTCACAGATGCAGATTTCAATATTCATAAACTGAAGTATCTTTGTAAGACTATTGGGTCTGGCCTTAGTCTAATACTAAGACTTGAAGAAGTTCAGAAAGAATCTGGATGTGATGGCACACATTTGTAATTCCACCACTCAGGAGAATGAGACAGATGGATTTGGAGTTCAAGACTAGTTTGGGTTACAAATCTTGTCTCAAAAACATCTAACTAACCAACCAGCCAACCAATCAACCCAACTGTAAACAAAACAACATGACACAACACAACAACAGCAGAAAACAAACCAAGAAATGAATAACAACAACAGGAAAGAGTTTCCCCGCACCACTACTCCCCTAACTTGGAGCACTATGAAGAGAAACACCCGCCACTTGGCACAGGTAGAAGGAATTAAATCCAGGCCTTAGACTTCAATCCCAGCAACTGTCCTACTTCAGTGAAATCAGGGACCAAGCCAAATTCCATGACCCCTCTGCCAAGGCCATTCCCAGAAACATGAACAACTGAAATGTGCTAGCCAAGTGCCCAAATGGACTGCCTCTGCCATCCCTTGAAGCTACAGGGCAGGCACATTGCTTGCTTTCTCAGGAACAAGGTACAGAAGGAAACAGCGGACTTTGGAGCTCAGAGATAGGATTGGATGGTGAAACTCCAAAGCCAGGAAGAAAATAACGGCCTCTTTACTCAGCTAGAATTCTCAACAAGAGCCTGTAGATGCGTCTTCACAGCAAATGGAGGCCAGTGTCCCAGTGGGAAAAGCTCAAGTTTTCTTTTCCTTACAATTTTTTTCTTTTATGTATATGACTGCTTTGCCTGCATGTATCGCTGTGCACCATGTTCATGCAGTGTCTACAGAGGCCAGAAGAGACCATCAGACCACATGGAAATGTAGTTACAGCTGGTTTTCAGCCACCATGTGGGTGCTGGGAATTGACCTAGTTCTTTTGGAAACCTTTGAGTCATCTGTCCTTCCCCTAGGCTCAATTATACACTTGCTTAATTGTTGATCTTAGAGATGACTTTGGGTCTGACTCTTCCCCACCCCCAGCCTCTAGGTTACACAGGTCCTTCTCAGTCACTGAGACACTCAGATGCTGCCCTGCTTAGCTTCAGAGTTGGTGTTCAGGAGCATCTCCTCTCCTCCTCTAACCTTGAGCAATACAGTTATCCCCAGGGCAGGGCTTGCACACGGAGCTCTACACCTGCCTCACCATGAGGCAGAGAACCCTGTGTCTCAGCAAGATGCATTCAGGCATTTTCCCTGGGGCATGTCTGTTTACAGCTCAGACTGTGCAGGCTCTAGTGGCTGTGAGACCTGGGTGTAGCCTAATGTGGTGCCTGCCTTGGTGCCTAAAAGACTACACAGGCCTTCTCGAACAGCATTTGCATCAGTTACTCCTCTGGTTCCTATGACGGAAGACCTAACAGAAAGCAAACTAAGAGCAGGAAGACTTACTGGTTTACAGCTTGAGAGGACATGGCTCATCATGACAGAGAAAGCGTGACAGCAGAAGCACAAGACTGCTCACTCACTCCTGGGCAGATCAGGAAACAGAGAGATGAAGGCTGGCACTAACCTGGCATTTTTCAGTTTTACATTTCTATTCAGTTTGAGCAGCAAGCCCAGGTGTAGCTTCCTTCTTCAGTTAATCCTCTCTGGAAATAACCCCACAAACAGGTCCGGAGGTGTGTCTCCCTGTTGATTCTAATCCAGTCAGGTTGGTAATAGAGATGAACCATCAAACATCTTCAATCGTGCTCAGCATAGTGTAGAGCCATTCTTTATTCACTGGTCATAGCACAAGACCCTGCCTTCCAATTAAGTGACAAACTGATGAAACCAAACAGTGGGAAGTACCTAATGGCTTCCATAAGACTATACTTTCAGGGATCATTTTTATAATTTGTTACTAATGGCCTTCATACCCAGGTCGGTGCCAATAGGTTCTCTATTACAGCAATTGTGGTAGATAAAGACACGTACTTCAGTCTCTCCATCTTACATTATGGTCAGCATTATTTGTAGCTGGTGGTAGAAGTCCTATCTATGTGTCTGTCTATCTATTTATCTATCTATCATCTATTACTGTCTATATTCTACCATCTATATATTAATAAATTCATACTATATGTAGTGATTTATTATAAAAAAGTGATCATATGGAAGGGAAGAAGTCCAATACTTTTCATCTTTAAGTTGAAGACTCCTAATAGTCAATAGTAAATGTAAAGACAAAGTTGACATTGCAGCTTAAAGATATAAGGAAGAAAGGATTCTTTCTTATTTCCTTTTACTTTACTCAAGCCTTCAGCAGATGGATGAGCCCGACCATATAAGAGAAGACAATCTACTCTACTCAGTCTACCTATTCAAATGTTAATCTGAAAGACTCTCTTTTACACACACACACACACAAAATAATGTTTAAATATCTAGGCACTCCATAGGCTAGATAAGTTATATGAAGTTAACCATCACAATATATATCTTGGAGTTATATATCCCTGATCATTGATAGGAGATCAGAGGAGAGCCAACACTTCACAGTAGATCTGTACTGAACAACATGGTGGAAGTCACACAGCCTTTTTGATCAGATAGATTTCATTATAATTTGGTTTTGCCATTTACTGATCATCTTAGTAACCAGTGCATTGCTATGAGCCCAGTATCTAATGGAAACAACTTGATGGAAGAGAGTTTTACTCTGGCTCATGTTCTCAGAAGATTTCAGTGTCTATGACTGGGAAGACATGAGGAGCAGTGTGGTGTGTGGTAGCATGAGCATGTGGTATGTGCTGTTCATGTTACAGTGGTACACAAAGCAGAGAGCAAGGATGGGATAACTGTAACTGATATTTGCTACTTTTTGGGCTCTTCTTCTGCCTTTCTTTCTCCCCTTTCAACCCCCTAACACTAGATATGAGAGAAAAAAGGATGTAGAAGAAAGGAAAGAGATCCCTGAATAAAGTCAGGGGTCAGAAAGAGAAGCAACATTAAGAAGTAACTAAGTAAGTAAGTAAGTAAGTAAGACTACTTCCTGCTGATTAGGGGCATTGAACTCCTTGGGGCAAGTTTGATATTCGCTGTCAGGATATATAATTATTTCTTCTTATTATTTCTTCTTTGCACACAACTATTTAACAAACCAAAACCAACAGCAACCAACAACCAACAAATAACCCAGCAGCAACCCACCCCACTTCTTGGGGCCCTAGCATTTATATACCCTCTAAAAAGTCCCCAGAATTCCAAACATCACATAATCGCAGGAACTATCTGCAACTGGCAAAATCAGACCCCTACCAGAGCATGAGGCAAATCATAGTCAGTTACTGGAAAGCAGCCCCATATCCCCACACCTGGGATTAAAACAAAACATATGGTCTTATATGTTTTCTTTGCTTTCCAGCTTTCTTGGTTCTGTTCCTCCTCTCTATGCCCTTCCTTATCTCTTTTTAGGATGGGCTTACTTATACATCTTATAATATTTCTGTGTGTTTTTAAAGAAACAAAAACTCCAAAATTCTCACTACAGATAACCTTCAAAATTACCTGCAAACCTCTAGTGACACACTTCTTCTAGGTGGGCCCCACTTCATAACAGTCTCCCTGCATCCAAAATAATGACACCATTTGGAGATCGGGCATTCAAAACATGATTCTTTGAGTAGTACTTCAAATTCAAGCTATAACCTTCAGCCTCCTGACCCCAAAGGCGAATAGCCATCTCATTTAAAAAAAAAAAAAAAACATTAGTCCAACCTCAAGAATTCCCCAAAGTCCTAACAGTTTAAGCACTGTTTAAAAGTGCAAAGTTCAAAGTCTTTTCAGAGACTTGAGGGAAATTTTTAATTGTGACACTTGTAAAACAAGAAAGAAAGCTATACATTTTCAAAATACAACAGCATGCAGTAAATAGTCCCATCCCAAAAAGTAAAGAGAAGCATAAGGAGGAGGAATGGAACCAAAGGAAGCCTGAAACCCAGCAGGGAAACACTCAGTGCTGAGCTCTGAAATGGGGTCAGTGACAGTGGCAGGCAGAGGCTTGATGTTAGTGCCAGCATCATGCACGTTGGACAGCCCTGGTCTTTTGCAGCCCATATGTTCTCTCTCTTGGGCTGGCTCCACTCAGTACTCACAGGTTTCCTCAGCAAATGTCCCATGTCCTTGGTGTCTCTGACATTCTAAAGTGCCTTGGGCTTTACTCTCACAGCTTCATGCAGGGCCCTCTTAAGGGTAATGAGACCCCCCAACCCTACTACAAGCCCTGACCTCACAGGCTCTTCTCTGGAATACTGGCAACTTTCACAGCCCTGGAGTGATTGCATGTGGCCTGCCTTCAAAACCAGCACCAGACTGACAATATCTGGGTACCCTGCTCTGGGAAGCAGTTGTGCCAACCCCGCCCCCCCCCCACATCACAAATGCAAAAGTCTCTGAGTGTCTGGGCAACTAACCTAGGGAACACACTTCTCTGGGTAGCCCTGTTTTAGCAGGGCTTCCCTGGAAGCAATAGGTTTGTTTCAAAGGTGCCCTTCCTACCATCTTGGTAGAAACAACTTGGCTGCTTCTAGCTTTTACTAATACATTGTATTTATTCATTGACATTTTCTTTCTTTCTTTCTTTCTTTCTTTCTTTCTTTCTTTCTTTCTTT
>CAJQZJ010001638.1:5479138-5491151 GCA_907164525.1 Lophiomys imhausi
TTTCTTTCTTTCTTTCTTTCTTTCTTTCTTTCTTTCTTTCTTTCTTTCTTTTCTTTCTTTTCTTTCTTTCTTTCTTTCTTTCTTTCTCTCTCTCTCTCTCTCTCTCTCTCTCTCTCTCTCTCTCTCTTTCTTTCTTTTTTGAGACAGGGTTTCTCTGTGTAGCCCTGGCTGTCCTGGAACTCTCTCTGTAGACCAGTATGGCCTTGAACTCACAGAGATCCACCTGCCTCTACCTCCCAAGTGCTGGGATTAAAAGCATGAGTCACCATGGCGGCCATTACAGACAGTTTCAAACTGCCATGTGGGTTCTTGGATTTGAACCTGTGTCCTTTGGATGAGCAGCCAGTATCTTAACCTCTGAGCCATCTCTCCAGCTCCTATTCATTGACATTTTCATACATGTATACAATGTATTTTGAACATTTCACACCCAAATACCTACCCCAGCTCCCTCTGAGACCCCTCCCATCCTCACTTTCTCTAAACTTCATATCCCCTTTTATCATCCTCCTCCTCTTCCTCCTCCTCCTCCTCTTCCTCCTCTTCTTCCTCCTCCTCTTCCTCTTCCTCCTCCTCCTCTTCTTCTTCCCACAGCGTCTAATTAGAGCATATACAAATGAATATGGGGCCATCCACTGGGTAGGGGAAGTCTACCAATGGTCACACTCTGAAAGAAAAATGACCCACCTTTCCTCAGTAGCCATTAGGTGCCAATAGCTCCTCCACTACAGTGGGACCTCAGGGCCCCCTCTCTCATACATGGTGGAATTTTGGCTGGCTTGAGCGTGGGTATGTCTTGTACAGGCATCCACCAGCTTTGTTTTTTTTTTTTTAAACAAATGACATTATTATCTTTAGCAATTAAAATATTTTATCCACAGACATTAATGTGTTCTTTTTCTGATAAAACTGTATTTTTCACATGTGTCTATCTACTCTTGGTTTTTTACTCAAGATTATTTTTAAAATTATTTATTTACTGGTGTATGTATATTTATGTGTGTGGCATGTGTATGTAGGTCTGAAGGCAACTCTGGGGGGTTAATTATTTCCACCTCATGAGATACAGGGATTGAATTCAAGTCTTCAGGCCTCACCCAACTGCCTCTACCTACTGAGCCATCCCACCAGTCCTGCTTCATATTCTTACTGAAAATATGGATGAAAGTAGCTAGCAATAACCATGGTATAACTTGAAGACTATGCTGCCTTCAACTTACTCTACCAAATTAATTAGTCCATTCCTTCTGAATTCACATTACCTGAATTTTCAGGGCGTTGGGAAAACATACACAAACGTTTTGCCGGAATGAAATGTGAGTGGCCTCTGGTCTAATTTCCATTATTCCTATATAAACCTCATGAGCCTAGCCTTCACTATCTGAATGTCTATGAACATTTTGAAACTCCAGCTGATCTCTGCTTGGAGCATCCTAGGGCTTCTGCAGCTTGTAATAACGACATGGTTGTGTTTGATTACAGCAATGATCCCACTACTCTGCTACCATTTTCTATAATAGTTACTTTTGTGTCTATACAGTACATGGTACGCACTACGAAGCAAGAACTATGGAGTACATGGTACACACTACACGGTACACAGTACACGATACAGTGATCTGAGAGAGATCACTCTAGGGAAGAAACAATTATTTTGGCTGTATCAGAGGATTTCAGTATATCATGGCTGGCAAGGTATGGCACAGAAGCTCAGTTCTTGGTGGGTGGAGCATGCATCAGAGAGTGATCACATTATAACAGGCTAAGGAACAGAGTGAGGCAGGAACCAGGGGCTAAGGGCACATTCAAAGGCAGTTCCCTAGTGACCTTCTTCTGCCAGCCAGGCTGCACCTCCTAAAGGCTTCACAGATATGTAAATAAGTGCCACCAGATGGGGGAACAAACATTCAAAGCATGATCCTGTGGGTCACATGTAGATTCAAACCATCTATGTCCTCTAGTCTTACCAACATGTCTTCAACTACATGGAGCTTTGAATAATGTCTCATTTTGCTTTGGAGAGTTATTTTAAATACTTTTCTTAAATAGTGGAATTTCCATAATCAAGCCTCATTTGTATATATACTCCCCATATGCTCTCATATCTAAGGACTCATAACTCATAAATATAAGAATTTATAACTACTCATCTACAGAACCAAGTCCTCTAAAGAGAACTTTGGGAAGCAGAAGTTAGATTCCGGGCCATAAGAGGTGAAGGGCATCTCTAGTTTTCCTAGGAATCCCAGAGACACTGGTAGCTGTCTCCCATGTTAGGAGATACTTTTTATTAACTACTGGCCATAGGACTTTTTTTGTTTTGTTCTAGTCTTTGGCACATTTGGATTTGTTGCTCAAATGCAGTTTTACCCCTCTCCCCTGAGAGCTTCATTCTCAAGGTGGCTCTCTATTCGGTCATCTTAGGGCCTCCAAGGAATGTTCCTTTTGTAATAGTTCTAGGAAAAGTCCCATAACCGATGTTCACTGATTCAGTATGGGTGTCATGTTCATCCATGAACCAGTTGCCCTGACTGTTTAGAGTCAAATTTGATTAGAGTGAATGGAGACCATCGGCTTGTGCGGTTCCCTAATCATCCTCCCTACTGTGGCTTTTCAGCCTCCTATCTCCTGGGCTTTCATCTAGGACAGTGGCTCTCAACCTTGCTAATGCTGCGATCCTTTAACACAGTTCCTCTTGTTGTGGTGACTCCCTCCTACCATAAAATTATGTTTGTTACTCCATAACTGTAATTTTGCTACTATTATGAAATTTAATGTGGATATCTGATATGTGACCCTTTGGAGGGTCGCAGCCCACAGATTGAGAGCCACTGATCTGGTGGAATGAATAGGGTTCAAAGACTCTTTTGGCCCCTCATTTTTAGTGAGTTCCAGCACAAGTCTCCATGGCATGAGGAATCAAGAAATTCATTGACTCATACTTCCCCCCACCAAACACAAATGTGCCTCCCATGACAGAGGATACTGCTGCTAACGATATCTTTGGAATTATTTATATATTTTTCATATATCATGTGTGCCTTTTTGATTGCAGTTGCAGTGTCCTCTAGTAGACTTACAAATCAACTTTGGAACACTGTCGTTTTATAGCCAGAAATAGTATGATTTGGGGAATATATTCCAGAATTAAGTTGTCTAGACATACTCTCAACATGGTTTTGTGTCCTTATTCCTGTATTTGACTGATGCAAATTCTCTTTATCTAAACTACTTGATTGTGGATATTGAAGTGTTTCTTCCTTAAAGTAGCCTCAAAAAGTTGAATTTGCAAGAGATCATTTATAAACTAAAGGAAAATACTGTGCAATATATAGTGCAGACACAAAACATATGCAATATGTATAACTTTGTTTTTATATTAATCTCTAATATATTTCTATAGCAATGTACAAAATTATAAACAAAATCATATACGTGATTTTCTGTCTTTTCAACTTTTTTATTTGGGGCTTAAGTACTTGTGATCTCAACTGATTTGTCTTGTCTTTTACAATGCATGTCTAAGGATGATGACTAATGTGAAGACAATTTACTGCCAGGAAACAGCCTGACTGGGAGTATTCTTAAAGCAAAACTCCCATAAAGTTTATGATGCTCCTTTGATTTCTCAAGGTTTCGAGAGGACAAGGAGTATTTATTACAGAATGTTTTTCCATATTATGTTGGCAGGTTTAATTTAATTTGCTATTATTCGTGAGTTCTTTGACGTTCTAGGACCCACTTCCACCCTTATCCTTGCTCATGCTGCCTCTGAATATGTAGCAGGATAAAGCATATTGGCCAGGCAGACTGAAAATATTTCAATCTTCTCAATTCGATATTAAGGTTGAGTTAAATACTTGAATGCTATGATGGACAGACTCTGAAACAGTCTTCATTGATCGAGGTCTCTTGATCTAATCCCCTTTTTCTTCAGTTCAGACTGGCTTTGAAACGGGCTTCTAGCTACTATAATACTGCAAAGTGATAGGGGGTGATCTCTATGGCTATATTGCACAAGATTTTTACTTCTGTTTTAATAGCAGATCCTTTCACCGCCTGCTCAGCTTGTGCAGTTTGATGGAACAAGGCAGCCATGTTAGATCTCTATTGTCGAGAAATGACAGTGCTGTCTGGTCAGCTGGGGTCTGAGCGTGTGAGTGTGGAAGCAGGATTTCCTGATCAGGTCTTCCCATGGAACCTCAGCCCCAGTCAACACCTGATTGTTTTTGTGTCTAATGAGAGTCCCTGCAGCAAAGGTCCATTCTAAAATATACCTCAGTTCTTGTCTCACAGAAACTGAGGTAATGAATGTGTTGTTTTCTCTGATTACATCTGTGCTAAATTACAGCACGGTGATAGATTAAGTCCCGTGTGGAGAAGGTTTGCGTAGACCACCCAGCCAAACTCCACCGCCGAAGAGTGATATGGCCTGGATGTGTCCCTCACATTCACGTGTTGGAAGCCGGATCCCCAGTGATGATGTGGGCTGTGTGACAGAACAAGCCATGACTGGGTTGTGGAGGAGACCTCTTGGGCACGGGTTAATGCTGTGATCATGAGAGTGAGTAGGTTAGTTATTGAAAGAGGGACTGTTCTAGAACAACTCTGCTCCTTGTACTCTGTCTCTTCTGCATTGGTTTGGATGCTTTTCTGCTTTTTTCCATGACATAATACAGCACAAAAGTCCTCATCAGGCATTGTCACCATTCCTTGGAGTTCTTAGCCTCCAGGATTGTGAGCTAAATAAATTTGTGTTTTTTTAAATATATAAATTACTCAAGCCATGATATCCTGTTATAGCAATAGAAAATGGATGAAGACGACTCATATAGACTTCCTTACATGACAATTTGGCAATCAGCTAGGTTAAGTAAATGTATACTTTATTGGGCCCAGTTCCTATGTCCTGATGCATGAGCTTCTCAGAGTGTTCGGCTAGAGCTGCATGCCTATCCCTGCAGTAGGAAAGTGGCGAAGGGTGTTAGAAGCCTATGCAATTGATAGGCACCCAAAGCCGGGTGTGTTGGCCATACCTTTAATCCCAGCACTCAGGAGGTAGAGGTAGTCAGATCTCTGTGAGTTCAAGGCCAGCCTGGCAATGAAAACTTGGGATTTTATTTCTCAAAGAACAAGGAAGTATACAGGGCAGACAAAACAACAGTTGTCTGTTATAATACCTTTTCTTCAGCATCCTAGGAAAATATTGGTTCCAAGCATACACAAACTACTCTGCAAGAGAAATTTTGATAACTGTTGGATAATAGATCTTTGTATAATTCTAATACTTGAAGGGACTATTGACCTATACTATACATTACAATTTGCACATAAGAGCACAAACAACTGGATTTTCACCAACTGATTGCAACTCGTCATGATGAATAAACATCACAACCACTGCAATAGCCAGCTCGGGGCTTCTTTGAGGCACCTTTCACACTCCTCTATCCCTATCAAGTAGAGCCACCAACTTTCAAAAATGTCAAGTCTTGTGCAGTTTTGTTTTTGTTTTTGTTTTTTTTTTTTACACAAAGGAAACAATATCATTTGCCATCTTTTGTGTTTGGCTTATCTGCTCAAAGTTATGGTACTGTGGTTCAACTATGCTGCTACAGAGTGGTTACACCTTAACACAGAATTCACTGTGTGGATATGTCATTTGTTTATCTGTTCGGCTGTAGATGTCGGGACTGTTCTCATCATGACAAAAGTGCATGATGAAATCAACTTAGGGGAGGAGGAGTTTATTGTGGCTCACAGATTATGGAGATATAATCCATCATGGTGGGAAAATGGACTAGTCCACGTTTTCTAATGAACAGAACTAATGATATATATTTTTAATTATGAATACACACACATATGTGGTTTTTTCAGGAGTGGTTTACAGGTTGTGCTCCAGCTAGTTTAACAATAGCTACCTTTTATGCTGAGCTATTGTGTGTATGTGTAAGTGTGTTTGCTTGGCACTTGTATTCTGTTTACAAAAAAACAGTTGCCAACTGTTCAAACTCGGTTCTAGTTTTATCTTGTGCCAGTGATATTTTAAGAGTCAAGTACTCAACTGATATAGCAAATTGATATTCTCATAGCTATTGAAAGAGACTTGGCTTTTTGTTTTTGTTTTTTTAATTTCAGGGTGAAACCACTTGCCAAGGAATGTGCCTTGGAATGCCATGACTCAGTAAAATATTGTTTTCACCTTATTCATTCATTCATTCATTCATTCATTCATTGAGACAGGTTTGTACTACATTATCTTAACTGGCTTGGAACTCACAATGACACACCAGCTTTTGCCTCCCAAGTTCTAGGATTAAAGGAATATACCACTACACCTGGCTCTCCTTATTTATTTTATTTTTTAGGTACCTTTAACTTCCAAGTTTACTCTTTCAAGAGTATTCTTTACCCAACCCCTCTACCCAGGGACAATTTAACCTAAAAAATAAATAAATAAAGAGAAGCATCAATGTTAATACAATAGGCCTTTGTCTGATACTGTTTAATGGCAGATCACTTGCTCTTCCTGACCCACTATAACTACATTTTCAAAAGCTGAAGGAATCCTAGTATGCCAATATCATAGTGCTACTATAAAAACAACTATGGCAGTAATACTAACAATGATTTTATAAAGTTCCCATAATGCACCAGTGCTTTGTGGAGTAATGACAGCTGAGCACTTTGGCAAATATGAATGAATGGAAAGGAGGCTATGGGGTTGAAGGGTACAAGAATGGTCAGGGGGATGATGGAGAAGAGGTTGAGGGGAGAGCCAACAAAAATAAATTCTAATAATATGCATGCTAATAAAATTTTAATTTAAATTCTAAGTAAAAAAGATCATAAAAAGAATAAGTATGAAACAGAATTGTCATATCATGTCAGAGGTAACAGGGAATGATCAGTAATGATCAAAAAATTTCATGGGGAAAGTTATTTCACAAGGGAGTTAATTCATTTGATTATCTCTAGAGAAGCGTTTTTCTTGTGCCGTTCTTCTAAACCAAAGTAAAGAGTTTATAAGGTCAATGAGTTACAAAACCTAGCCGGGATTCACAGCCAACCATGTGAAAGGTTCAGTGGTTGATGCCAGTCCTCAATGTGACACCAACAGTTGATACTATTCACAAACTTCTGGACCCTGTCCTTACTTCCTGCTCAGAATCTAACTACTGGGAGGCTACACACTTCCAAATCCTAGTGTTGATTAAAACTATTTGGTATATGTACAAAAATTATTGGTAGGCCAATTAAAAAATTTACAAAAACTCCTGATAAATGCTCCAAGTGTTTCTGTCGGACACACTTCACAAGTCTCATCAGAAAACCAGTTTGGAGGTGACTTTATCCTTTTTGACATCGGCCTTTACCTTGACAGTCTAGAAACACTAAATTCACAGTCTGCCTTTCACTAGCACCTAGCATTGGTTAGGTGTTTGCACAGAAGTACCCAGGCTTAGAGATGTACCCAGAATTCACAACAGAACAGGACACAGTTAAATTTGAAGGTAAACAAGGGGGTTTTAGTGTAAATATGTCCCGTATTTACACAAAATCCATTTTTAACCATTACATACAGTTTATCTGGCAACCCCACCCAGCAGCTAAAAATTCCTCTAAAAGTTTCTACTTTCTGAACCTGCTTTGCCTAATGACCACATAATAAGACTAAAATGGTCTTTCAAGGCAACTACCATAAAGAGAACAGTCCTCATTATACACTTAGATTATGAATTAAAAAAATTATCACCTCATTGTTAGACTTTGTAACATTATAGCAAAGAAAAGCTCACACACAAACATAAAACAGACATAAAAAATCATATGGGTTCCAATAGACTTCCTTATTTACCACACTTCAGTCTTTGCCTTTTTATTTTTTAATTATTGGGCATGCATGTATTTTTAACTTTTTGAGATTATAAGTGTATCATTTCCTACCTTCAAAACCTCACTTGTTCTCTTTCAAATTCATGGCTTCTTTTTTCATTAATTATTGTTTTATGCACACACACACACATTCCTAAATACGTGAATACAACCATCTCAGTTATATAATGTTACTTGTATGTCTGTGTTCAGGGCTGATCATTTGGTATAACCAACTGGGTAACCAATAGGTATACTCTTTCCCTGGGAAAGACTATTTGTCAGGCTCTTGGCATTCAACCCTGGCCTTTTAAGTTAGCAAATGAACATTTCCTTGTAACCTTTCTAAACTCCAACTTATTCTTATTTAACAGGAGCCAGATCAACTGGTCTTCTTTAGAAATCACAAGGAAGAACAATAAAAAAAAGAACAGAAAAGAAAATTTTATTAGCATATCAACAAAGAAAAGGGAAATTCCTCCATTCCATCTGGCTCAGGAGTGCTTGCTCTTAACTTTTTTTTTTCCTCTGAGTTACTTTTTTAAAATATTTATTTATTACTTCAGGTTATATCTTCATACAGTGCCCTCCTTCCACCCCTCCCAGTCACGCCCCCCACCCTCTACCCCCATCCCTTCCATCCCACTCCTCTGGAGGTGGAGTATCCCTATATAACAATCCCCCACCCCAGTTCAGTTGTCATATGAGGGCCAAGAGCCTCCTCATTCACTGGGGGCCTACAAGGCAGCACCACTAGGGCAAAGTGTCTCATTGACAGGAAACAAAGTCCTGTTCCCTTTGGTGCATTGGTTGTAGTACAGTTATCCTGTACTATATGGCTAAAATCCAATTATAAGTGACTAGATGCCATGTGCATCCTTGTGAGTCTTGGTTAGCTCATTCAGGATGAGCTTCTCTAGTTCCATCCATTTGGCTACAAATTGCATGATTTCATTGTTTCTGATGGCTGAATAGTATTTCATTGTGTAGATGTAAATCTATTAGAAGAGAAAGTGGGGAAAACCCTTGAACTCATTGGCACAGGTGACAACTTCCTGAACAGAACACCAACAGCTCAGGCTCTAAGACCAACAATCAATCAATGGGCCCTCATGAAACTGAAAAGCTTCTGTAAGGCAAAAGACAGTGTCATTCAAACAAAACGGCAGCCTACAGACTGGGAAAAAATCTTCACCAACCCCACATCTGACAGAGGGCTAATATCCAAAATTTACAAAGAACTCAAGAAATTAAATGCCAAGAAACCAAATAATCCAATCAAAAAAAAAATGGGGAACAGAACTAAACAGAGAGTTCACAAAGGAGGAATCCCTAATGGCTGAGAGACACTTGAAGAAATGCTCAGCGTCCTTAATTATCAGAGAAATGCAACTTAAGACAACTCTGAGATTCCATCTCACACCTGTCAGAATGGCTAAGATCCAAAGCGCAAATGACAGCACATGCTGGCGAGGGTATGGAGAAAGGGGAACCCTCCTCCATTGCTGATGGAAGTGCAGGCTTGTACAACCGCTCTGAAAATCAGTCTGGCGATATCTTAGAAAACTTGGAATAGCTCTACCTCAAGACCCAGCCATACCACTTCTGGGTATACACCCAAATGATTCTTCACCAAATCACAAGGACGTTTCTTCATCTATGTTCATAGTAGGCTTATTTGTAATAGCTAGAAACTGGAAACAAGCCAGATGTCCCTCAACCAAGGAATGGATTAAAAAAAAAAAAACTATAGTACAGCTTGCTCTTAACTTTATTTCCTTCAGTTTCAGTGCTGTGGAGGCATGGGAGTCTCCGAGGAAGGGTCTTAGCTTCTTTGTGGCCTTGCTGTCATAGTAAAACCCAAGCAGAAAAATACCATCACCTCACAGGTGCCTCAGAGAGTGTTTTAATAACATGTGGTATGGTATGTGTGCTTTCTAAAGAATTTTTTTTTTCGAGACAGGGTTTTTCTGTATAACAGTCCTGGTTGTCCTGGGCTCGCTTTGTAGACCAGGCTGGCCTTGAACTCATAGAGATCCTCTGCCTCCCAAGTGCTGGGATTGAAGGCATATGCCACCAGGCCCAGCTTAAGTGAATTAAAAACATGCCTTTTAAGTGAATTAAAAACATGACTTGTATAGAGGTCCCTGTACCTCAAATCTAATGATATTATTACAAGTTCTGTCTTAGCAGTCTAGAGCAGTGGTTCTCAACCTTCCTAATGTTTCAACCCTTTAATACATAGTGTTGACCCCAAACATAAAATTCTTTCATTGTTACTTTGTAACTGTAATTTTGCTAGTGTTATGAATCATAATGTAAATATCTGGTCTGAATCAAAATGTAAATACCAGAACACCTGATGGGCAATTCCTGTGAAAGGGTTGGTCAGTCCTCAAGTAAGTCATGACCCACAGGTTGACAACCACTACTCTAGACACACTTTCTGTTGCTTCCCATCTGTTCAACTCTTTCCCACTACAAGTGAACAGCGTTGCCTCTTGGATGGTTATAAAGTACCTGAACTAATTCTAGGTCTCCCTAAGGCTGTTTTCCTAGAGAAACATACAGGAAATAAGTTTTAAGGGTGCAGGATCCCTTTTCAGATCTAGGAGACTCTGGGATGCTCCTTTCAAAGAAATGAAAGGACTTGTGATGGCCAGTACCAGCGAGACCACTACCAGCTATGCTCATGGGGTACCAGGAAAGATAAATGAAGCTGACAGCAGAGTTAATGTGCTGGGACTTTGCAAGCTTCCGAAATGTTCAGTTAAGCTTTACATTTTCTGGAAAAAAGGAAAGCTGTAAGTCTACAGACTTTCTGTTGGTTTACCAGTACCTTCTGTTTGAGTAACAAAATCCCACCCAAATGTTGGAATCTGGAAAGCAGCCAGGGCTCCTCTGGGCATGTTCCTTGTGTGTGTACTGGTCAGGGTTTCCCTTAAATGATTGTTAGCCATCAGAGTTCCAGCCTGACCGAGTCTGGTGGGCTGCCTAAGGAGAAGAAAGGATTCTAGCTCTTTCACTTGCACCATTAGAGTGTTCATTCTCTGCCGTTGGCCCTTCTCATCTTTTAAGTTCCATGTCTACGAGCTGCAGAATTAATTGTCAAGGTGAGTGGGCCCTGGAGTATCCACTTGCCATGCCCTCCAGAGATAGATGCTCAAGAGTCATGTACAGCCAGCCCATCCACCCTGACATAGTACTGCTAGGACAATGTCCTTAGTCATTTCGTAGTCTCAAAAGCAGTGGCAGTATATCTTACAGTAAACCTGAAATGCAGAAATAGTTTTACAAAAATAGTTAAAAAATAGGTACCTGCTTTGAGATAGGCATCTTTGTATAGGATTGAACATATGACTATTTAGATTATTAGAGTGTTTTCATTTGTTTATTTAGTGTGTGTGTGTGTGTGTGTGTGTCTGTGTGTGTGTATGTATGAGTGTCTCTGTGTATGTGTGTCTCTCTGTGTGTGTGTGTGTGTGTGTATCGGTGTCTCTGTCTGTGTGTGTGTATGAGTGTCTGTGTGTGTGTGTGTATGAGTGTCTGTGTGTGTGTATATGCACGCACATGTGCTATGGCTCCAGTATGGAGGTCAGAGGAAAGCTTTCTAAAGTTGGATTCTCCTTTCTTCATGTGGACCCTTGGGACTGAACTCAGGGTTTTCAGGCTTCCCAACATGCACTTCTTTCTATCTTGCTGGCCCTTACAATATGTCTCTTACAGACATATATTATTAAAAAAAAAACATTCTAGAGCACAGTCTATGTGCTAACCAAACCAAAGTGAAACAGAAGACAACTCTGTTTATAAATGATTTCCTGCTACTGTAGATTTAAAAAAAAAAAAAAACATTAAGTCTTGCCTTGACAACTGGAATGCAAGATGTTTGAACTCAGAGCTGCAGAGGGCACTCAGGAGCTAAGAGTTTTGGTTGCTTTTTGCAGAGGACCCAGCACCCAAATAAAGTGGATGACAACTGCTTATAACTCCAGGGGACCTGACACACTATCTTCTGCCTTTTAGACACCTGCATGCATGTGGTATAAACACACACACACACACACACACACACACACACACAATAAATAAATAAATAAATAAATAAATAAATAAATAAATAAATAAATAAATA
>CAJQZJ010001638.1:5495769-5580411 GCA_907164525.1 Lophiomys imhausi
AGAGGGGGAGAGAGGGAGAGAGAAAGAGGGGGAGAGAGGGAGAGAGACATAGAGAGAGGGAGAGAGACAGAGAGAGGGAGAGAGAGACAGAGAGGAAGAAAGAAAGGGAGAGAGAAAGAGAGGGAGAGAGAGATAGAGAGGGGGAGAGAGAAAGAGGGGGAGAGAGAGGGGGGAGAGAGGGGGAGAGAGGGAGAGAGAGGGAGAAAGAGAGAGAGGAAGGGAGAGAGAGAACTGTAATTTATATCTTGCCAGATTTTTTTTTTATTTGTTTCTGTCACTAGTAACCACATTCACTACTATTTGATGAAATGGTTAAGAAAAATATGCTGGCAAATAAAAGAAGAATTTAAGTCAGAAATGCTGCTTCAAATTAAAAGTACTTTTGGATGTGGCTTCCCTAATTTTTTTCTTCAAAATTCCTAAAAAAAACACTGAAAAACTAGGATTAAATCAACTTAGTTTAGAGTCTTTTCCAATAACTCCTTTTGGTTTCCATTCATTCATTAAGAAGGTTTAATAGAGTGGTGGTGCCACAGGTCTTTAAGGCAGGTGGATCTCTGATTTTGAGGCCAGCCTGGACTACAGACCAAGTACCCTGTCTGGAAAAACAAACAAATTAATTGATTGATTGATTAATTAATAAAAATCAAAGGCCCTGGGCTGGAAAGATGACTCAGTGGTTAAGAGCAGTGGCTGCTCTTCCAAAGGACCTGAGTTCAATTCCCAGCACCCATATGGCAGCTCACAACTGTCTGTAACTCCAGTTCTAGGGGATTTGACAGCCTCACACACAGAGACAGACACGCAGGCAAAACACCAATGCACATTTAAAAAAATAAACTTTAAAAAAAATAAAGTTTAATAATGCATACCTACCTTATACCAGGCTGTTCTAGACCCAGGAAGTATCATGGTGGACAAACATAAAAGTTCCTGATTCCACAACTTTCTCTGGTAGTGAAAGACAGCAGACCACAAAGCAAGACAAAGAAACACAACACCAGGATGCACATAAAGAAACAAGGTAAGGGAGTAGGAGGTGATGAAGACTTGAGTGGTCAGGAATGGTTTCCTGGAAGAGCTGATATCTGAGCAGACACATGAGTAAAGTGAGTGTGTTGGTCTTGATGACAAGTGGAAGAAGAATGGTCAAGACAGAGGGGAAACTGTGTGCACACACCCTGAGACAGAGACAGGCTTGAACATCCTAGGCTCGGCAAGGAAGATGATAAGGATGCAGGTACGTAAGTGGGGGAAGGAAATGGAAGGAGATGACTGACAGCTTGTCAGGGACAGACAATGCTGAATTTCTACAGACCACATTTTGTTGTTGCTGTTTGAAGTGGGGTTTTCTTATAACCTAGGTTGGATTAGAACTCACTTGATAGCCCTCTGGGGTTTCCATCTCAGGGTCCTCTTACTTAGACTTCTGATCGCTGGCATTATAGTTCTGTACTATTACACCCAGCTGGGGCCATATTTAACTGAACTAAAACACACACACACACACACACACACACACACACACTTTCTTGTTCATACTGAGAAGGAAATATCTCATAAAAAGAAACCCTTCTTGTCTGAGTTGGGTTTAGAATTAGTCAAGTACCCCCTGCAGAGCACAGGAGGGCCTGTATTCTTTTGTCTGTATGATGTCCACCAATATACTCATGTGAACAATCAGAAGCTGTGTCCTGGCTAGTTTTTTTTTCAACTTGCCACAAACTAGAGTTATTAGAGAAGAAGAACTTCAATTGAAAAAGCGCCTCCATCCAGATTGCCTGTAGGGAAGTCTTTAGGGTGTTTCCTTGATTCGTGACTGATGTGGAAGAGCACAGTCACTTTGGGTGGCACCACCCCTGGGCAAATGGTCTTGGGTTGTATAGAAAAGCAGGCTGAACAAGCAGTGGAGACCAAGCCAGTAAGCAGCACTCCTCTATGGCCTCCGCTTAAGTTCCTGCCTCTAAGAGCCTACCTTGGGTTCCTGTCTTTACTTCCCTCCATGAATAGACTACAACTGTAAGCTGAGATAAATCATCTCTCCCCAAATTGCTATTGGTAGTGGGGTTTTATTACAGCAATAAAAAGCCTAACCCTTCCAATGACCATATTATCTTAATCCTCTGGCAGGATACTGATGAGGAGAGGAAACTGGCAGTGGACAGTGAATTTTGGGACATGTCATTCTTTCAAATAAAGCATAATCATTCGGGTGGAGATGGAAGGACCTCAATGGATGCTGGAATCAATAGCTCCTTTGGTTGTGTTCAAAGGTGAGAGTGTGAGACAGCCAGGTGGAGGAACATGGAAAAACATTGTGTCTGACCAAGGGACCAAGAACAAATGAAAATCTGACCATCATGGTGTTGAGGTCAGAATTCAGTGCTGCCACATCACCCCACTGTAAAACTACAGACTCCCAGAGGATAAAAGCAAGATGAAAAATGTCATTGATCTTTTGGCACACCATAAATATAAAACTTACCTTTTGTATGAGATGATTATTAGAAAAATATTATCTGTCTCTGCTGGATAGTTTTATGTCAACTTGACACAAGCGAAAGTCATTTGAGAGGAGGGAACCTCAATTAAGAAAATGTCTCCATGCTGTAGGCAAGCCTGCAGGGCATTCTACTAGTTAGTGATTGATGGGGGGTGGCCCAGCCCATTGTGGGTGGTGCCATCCCTGGACTGAGTTCTATAAGAAAGCAGGCTGAGCAAGCCATTAGGAGTAAGCCAGTAAATGGCAACCCTCCATGACCTCTGCATCAGCTCCTGCTTTCAGGGTCTTGCCCTGTTTGAGTTCCTGTCCTGACTTCCTTCAGTGATGAGCAGCAATGTGGAAGTGTAAGCCATATAAACCCTTTCCTCCCCAAATTGCTTTCATTATGGTGTTTCATCGCAGCAATAGTAACCCTAACTAAAACACTGTCCCATGGGAAAGGGAGGTGATGGGACACCAAAGGTTCAAAGAACGAGAATACCTTCAAAGATTCAACCAAAATGAAGCATGGTCGAAGTTTATCACTCCTGGAATTAAATAAAAAAGAAATTTACAGCAATTAGCTTTCTGTGTTTGTGTGTGTGTGTGTTTGCTTCTGTTTTGTTTTATTCTTGAGACAGGGTTTCTCTGTGTAACAGTACTGGCTGTCCTGGAACTTGATTTGTGGACCAGGCTGGCCTCGAACTCACAGAGATCAACCTGCTTCTGCCTCCCAAGTGCTGGGATTAAACCCATGTGCCACCACTGCCCGGCCAAAAGTTAGCTTTCTAAAGCTAAAACGACTTTAGAATGGCTTTGATAATTTTTTTTACTTATATTAAAATGTAGAAGCATAGGTAGAATCCACACATGAAGTAGAGCAAACCATTTTGGATACCAAAATTAATTCCATAAAAGACAAACTCAGGACCCACAGGTTAAAGGGGAAAAGAGATTCAGATGAAAAGTACAAATTATTGGGCAGTGTTACTGAAGATTATAGATTTCTGAGAAAGAGTCTGGAAAAGCTGAAGCAGCAACAGTAAATAAAGTTTCAATTTAAAAATTCTATTTTCATATTTAATTTTACTTTGTGCACACATGTGTGTGTATGTTTGCACCCTTGGAGGCCAGAAGAGGGTGCTGGATCTTCTGGAGCTGGAGTTACAAGTGGTTGGGAGTTGTCTGACATGGTTGCTGGGAGCCAAACTCAGATCCTCTGCAGGTACAGCAAGTGCTCTTAACTGTAACACTGTCCAGACGTTGACATTCCAACTTAAAATGTCATAGTTATTTATATCAAAGGGATCACTTTAATAGTAATGGAAAATGTGCTATTCTGGAGATTGCTGAAAGTCTGAGAATACAAACATTGAGCGTTCAGCCAGATGACTAGCTATTTATGAGGAAAAGAACATCTCTCCCAAGCTCTCCATTAAGAATTGTAAGAAGAACATAGATGATTCTTATAAATTTTTTGAAGAAAAAGGTTGTGAGAAGACAACACATGATGACCTATGAGTTCAAAGGCAAAAAACAAAACCCAGATCTCTCACACATTCTTCTTGAAGATATTGATTGAAGATGTGTGTCAGGACATCCAAGGGACATGAAAGGACAGAGTGTGGCTTATGTACAGCTCACAGCATTACATACATGTTATAAGCAAAGGGAAATACTGAAGGAAATTCATATACTTAACAGTAGAACTTTTAAAGTATAACTTTTTACCAGTCCATTGACACTAAACTGAAAAGCAAGTAAACATTTACTCAGTTGCCAGCACACAACCTGTCAAGGGCTATGTCCCTGTGTTATCTCTCTTAACCCTCTACAATCATGAGGCAAGAGTCACCATCTCTTGGAGACCAAGAAGATGGGTCAGAAAGTGAAGGCTCTTCCCACCAAGCTTAATAACCTGAGTTCAACTCTTGGAATCTACACAGTGGAAGGAGAGAACCAAACCACATACATATTCACACACATACACAAAATAAGCAGATGTAAAGATGGAGATATTTTGCCAATTATTTGTAATAAGGAAAACTAAGACAAGGAAGTAGGGTCTTGCACAAGGCATGACTAATGCGTAATGGTTGGGATGCAAAATTTCTGAGTCTGCCTCTAAGTGATTATGCTGGTGCATTGCTCACAGGTAACCTGAAGTTCTGTACTTAACTTTAGGTGTCCAAAACTCAAATGACAGCACATGCTGGTGAGGGTGTGGAGAAAGGGGAACATTCGTCTATTTCTGGTGGGAGTGCAAACTTGTACAACCACTATGGAGGTCACTCCGGCAATATCTTAGAAAACTTGGAATATCCCTACCTCGAGACCCAGCCATACCACTTCTGGGTATCCACCCAAACGATTCCTCACCAAACCACAAGGACATATCCTCATCTATGTACATAGCAGCCTTATTTGTAATAGCTAGAAACTGGAAACAACCCAAATGTCCCTCAACTGACAAATGGATAACAAAAATTGTGGCACATTTACACAATGGAATACTATTCAGCTATCAGAAACAAGGAAATCATACAATTTGCAGCCAAATGGATGGAACTAGAAAAGCTCATCCTGAGTGTGCTAACCCAGACTCAGAAAGATGCACATGGCATCTACTCATTTATAATTGGATTTTAGCCATATAGTACAGGATAACTATCCTACAGCCATACACTAAAAAGATCAGGAACATAGACTTTGTTATCTATCAATGGGACAATTTGTCTTGGGGTGCTCCCATGTAGCCTCCAGTGCAAGAGGAAGCTCTTAGCCCTCATATAACTGTTGAACTGAGAGGGGCTGATTTGTAGGGACATTCCACATTGGAGGAGAGGGAGGAGAGGGTGAGAGGGTGGAACCAGGAGGGGTGGAAAGAAGGCACTATGATGGAGATGTAACTTGATTTAATAAATAAACATTATTATAAAAAACCCATCAAATAAAAAAAGAATTTTGCTTAAATACCCTTTCTTACATTATAGTTTGTTAGCCTCACAAGCATTTTCAGAAACAGAGTCATTTCTTAGAAGGATTGAGGATTTCTCTCTGTGTTGTATTTACAGTTTGAGATACACACATGATATGCATGATATACAGGTATATGTTTCACACAGATGGGGCACAATTCCACTCCACATGTTGTTTAAGTGACTGGGTTGTTTGGGTTTAGTTTGGGTTTCCCTCCACAAATGATATATGCATGATACCAACTGATAAAAAAAAATCTGATAGAGCTTTCTTCACACTATGCTGGGCTGAAGGCTTTTGATGGTTGCTTCCTGCAGTCAACTGGTAGGTCATAAAGATATATGAAAATGGACTAGGACAGTTTGAAATTGATAGGAAGATGGGTACACTTGGCTGGAGGGGATATTTTGGAAGGAAACCCAGAGAATCACATTATCATATGAGTTACATATGCTGGTAGTAATATTTCAAAGTAACATACTTAAAGCATGTCCTCAGTGATATTAGAAATAATCTTTTCAAGCTCTAGAGAGATAGCTCATTGGTGAGGGATGAATTCCTAGCACTCATATGATGGCCTGTAATTCCAGGGAATATGACGCCCCCTTTCTGGTCCTCCACTGGCACTGTTTGCACAACAAGGTACAAAGGATACACACAGGCACAATGCCCATATGCATAAGATAAAAGTAAATAAATCTTTTTTTAAAAAAGCATTAAAGAACTTTTGTATTTAAGTGGCTTCATTTTGTGACACTGGTGTCTACCTTGCATGACCTGAGTTGAAAGCCATCTCAGCCATTATGTCCTTGGGCAAATGAATCATCTTCTCTCCTTCCCTCTTTCCTCCTCTCTTTCTCTTTCTCCTCCTCTGCCAGCTCTTCCTTCTTTCCTCCCTCCCTTCCTTCCTCTCTCAGCAGGGTCTTACATGGTTCTTGTTGGCCCTGGACTTGCTCTGCCGCTGAGGATGGTCTTGAACTTCTGAACCTCCTGCTTCCACCTCTCAAGTGCTAGACCTTCAGGCATGTGCCCCCATGCCTGTTGACTTCACCCTCCTGAAGGGTTTTCCTCAGAAAAAATTCCTATCTTAAGGGTACTTCTAAGACTCATACTAGTAAGCAAAAGGCATTAGCCACATCTGTTTTTAGTTTTTGTTTTTTTAAACCTAAATCTCATTAGATAGAGGATTGCAGCTGTCGTTGCTACTGCAGGCTGCAGTAGGGGGATCAGACAGACTATAAAGGATCAGAAACGTTTGTTGAGTAAAGAAGCAAGCAGCCCACAGCATGGCCTTCCTCGTCTCCTTTTCTAGTCGCTCACCTGTCTAACCACTATGATCTCAGTTACGGCAGCTGTCACTCCCATCATCTATTAATCTGCCAAGGGACGATCAGCCTCAAACTCTAGGTGTACCTTCAAGCAAGGACCTGGGCTGTGAACTGGAAAGCGTGACAGCTGCCCTTCGATCCACACTCACCCCTCCCACACGCCCATCGCCTGCCTGTTTAAATGGTGCGTCCCCGCCGCTGTCACTTAATAAAACTTACGCAGAGCGCGCGCCGTGGATTCGCTGGACGCGACGGGAGGCTTCAGTTCTCACCCGCCCCAGAGTCGCTGGTGCCTAGGCAGTCGCAGTCGGGGCCACCTGGTGACACACCTGCTGAGCGCTCAGCGTTGCTGCGGCGAGGACTTCCCGGGTCCTAGACTGTCAGGGCGCAGCTGGCGTCAGGTCTCCCCCGACCGGGCGTTTGGCAGCAGGTACCTAGGCTCCCAACTCCACGAGGATCCACAGCAGTAGGACGTACCTGATCTCCGCGGGACGCCACGCCGGCTGCACCGGGGAGAAAGAAGGGAGAGTCCACTTGAGATTAGAGCGACCTGCCGCCGCGCTGCCACACACTGAGCCCGCGGGGGACCATGGACGCGTCACGGGACATCGGCAGCTTTGTGGTGTGGGACTATGTGGTGTTCGCAGGCATGCTGCTCATCTCGGCCGCCATCGGCATCTACTACGCCTTCGCGGGGGGCGGCCAGAAGACCTCCAAGGACTTTCTGATGGGCGGCCGCAGTATGACCGCTGTGCCCGTGGCTCTGTCCCTCACCGCCAGTTTCATGTCCGCCGTCACTGTCCTGGGCACCCCAGCCGAGGTCTACCGTTTTGGAGCAATGTTCAGCATCTTTGGGATCACCTACTTTTTTGTGGTGGTTATCAGCGCGGAGGTCTTTCTTCCGGTGTTCTATAGGCTGGGGATCACCAGCACCTACGAGGTAAGAGGTGGGGGTGGGGGTGGCAATGGAGAGGGGAGGCTTGCTTGCATTTTCAGGCTCCTAAAGGAACTTTCTGGGGGGCAAGCAGTTTCTGCCATATGGAAATCTTTCCTTGTGGGTGGATCTCGGATTACCTGCTCCTTGTCCCCCGCGCGCGTGTCCCATTAAGATATAAATCTAAGGAGACTAAATCCTTGGGATTGGGTTTTCTGGGCTCAGATTCAAAGCAAACAGGACAAGCACTCGCTAAGGTCTTTCCTGACTTCATCAAGTGTTCAGACGTGTGCGAGTGTGTTGGAAAGGTTAAGTCATTCCAATCGCATCTCCCCTGGAAGATCCGGAAAGAATTTGTCCACCCGGGTGGTTAAGGTGTAGCTCTTGTCCTAGAGCTGGCTTTGAGACCAAATTCCACCACTTACTCGTGAGTGACCTTGGGCTTAATGAACCTCTTGTAATGGCATCTTCGTCTCAAGAAGAAAATAGTACCGCCAACTTGAACCGATTGGGGAGAGAATTGAATGCGCTGCTGCAAGGTGTTCCGTTTAGAAGAGAGCCTAGCACAGAGTAGATTGCTGGTTAAGGGGTGACAGGTTATCCTGAGATGATTAGGAAAATGCAGCAGCAAGGTTCTGAAACAGCTTGCTGCTGCCTCGCTCCGAGACCCACATGCCATCTGTTGTAGAGATGTGTTCCTCTGGATGTTTGGATGCTGCGCTTAAAGAGATCTTACAGGTGTGTGTGCCTGCACGCCTGCGGGGGGAAAAAAAAAGCTCAGCCTTCTTGGGGGCATCCTTTACCAGGCCCTGAACTTCACAGAGAAGTTCCCACTTCGGCTCACAGCCTCTCGGTCCCAGAGTTTATGATCCGTTTCCCTGAAGCTCAGGGTCACTGGAAGGTGGCTTCACAGTAAAGCTGATTCAGCCTGTGCTGGGAGCCTGCCCCAGTGATATGGCAAGAGCTGATGACAGATTCTGCCTGGGTTCTACTGATGCCACCCAGGTCTCGGCATGTCCGAGGCTGCATTGTCCTCTAACGTACTCACTGTGTTTATAGAAACTTAGTCTTCACCCTACTTATGAGAAGAAGGGAATTTCTCTTTGTGATAGGAGGTGACAAACTGGCTATCCCAGGCCAAATTCAGCTCTAACTGCTGTTTTATGTTGTTTTTCAATATATATAGTAAGCCTTGCTTATTCTGTTTAATAAAAAATTACCAATTTAAGAATTTAACGAGGAACGGCGTGTGAAATTTCAATGTCTTTTGAAAACTCAGAAGGCTGATGACATTGTACTCAGGTTTCCTGTGGCACTGGACCTCCAGCGATAGCCCTCACCCTGTTAACGCCTGAACACTCGCTTTCCCATGGCAGAGAAATCCTTACCTATATAAAAGTCTTTGTACAAAGTGCACATGGAAAGCAGACAGCAGGGAAGGGGCTCTTGATCAGTGGGGTAAGTGGCAGAACATATTTCTTAGTGGCTGTGAGGACTGTTCCACCATCTTAAGATGTAAACACCTGTCTCCTGTCACTCACGCGTGTTACCGGATGGTCTGTGCAGAATGTGAAGGCCTGGGTCCTGTCACTCTCATGTATTACCAGGTGGGCTGTGTAGGCACTGAAGTCTGTGAGCTCTGACCTGTAGCCAACTAAAACTTAGGAAAAGGGCTTGAATAACCTGGCAAGAGGACTCCAGCCCTGCTGGGAGAACTCGACTCTCAGAACTGCTGACCCATGCCTCTTCAGAGCTGTAACATTAACTCAACCAGAAAAGGACTTCTCCTGTGTTAGCAAGGATTCTGTCTAAAAATGGCAAAAGCCAGTGTTTACTGAAGCTCAGTAAGGCATCAGGCTGCATGTTTTACACATATTATCTGACTCACAACTCAACAGAATTCTTATAAGAGTGTGCTTAGAGCCCTGCTTTTTCCAGACAACAAGGCTGGGAGTAAGTTGAGCCAGTAAGAGAGAGGGAAGGAGTAGGGTTCTGCGGTTGCTTCTGAAGGCTCCGGAGAGTTGGTTATAACCCTAAAAGCAGCTCAGAGGGAACAGAGGAAGTCATATAAGACCCTTGAACTTATAAGTGCACTGTAGATGTCCAGCTACGGATGTCAGGTAGTCAGGGAGTTAAGCAGCTTGCTTTTCCTCTGTTAACTTAGTCATGGCAGAGGACTTCCCTGGGGGAATGCTTTGTGGTTCTGTGTTGAGGACACCTTTACAGATATGCTGCTCAACACTGAGTAATGGCTACCTTCACATTCTTGCTCAAATGTAAACTATTTCTATGTTTCTCTTTTTTAGTATAGGTCTGATAGGTGTTTAGCAATGTCCAGACCCACATGCAGCACACACACACACACACACACACACACACACACACACACACACACGCACACACACACAGGCACTTGGGATTGCAGAGGAGGGAACTTGAAGGTGGCTCACAGAAGAGCCTGAGAGGCTGAGTAAATAGCTCCTGGAAATGACAAAGCTTCATGGGGTTTCTTCAGTTCTTCCAGACAAGATCACTCTGGGCCAATCCAATCCGATTCCCGATCAGCAGCCACCATTGGGAGAAGAAGTTGATTGACTGTACTGGGGTCACGTGATTTCCTCTTGCGCAGACTTGGCAGGGCAGCAGATGCTGATTTCTTCTACTCTGAAGTTAAAACAAAAAGGTTGATTTCTCGAATCAAAATAGATATAGAGTGGTTACTAAGAGGAAAGAAGAAACAACAGATTGTGTATTCCTAGAGAGAGAGAGAGAGAGAGAGAGAGAGAGAGAGAGAGAGAAACAAAATTCCATTTTCTGTGATAAAATCTCCAACTTCTCCAGGCCAAACACGGGATGAAGAATAAATTGGTGATTGACAAGGGTAGCGGAAGTGAGTTTTCATGTATTGATTGGGTGAGAGGATTACATTAATCTTTATGTACATTAAAAGTCATTGAGGGGTAATCTAGAGCATCAGTTTCACCATATGTAAGTAAAAATCATTTTAGTAAAATAAAGACACAGAATGCAAATAAGTTACGAAGTTCCTTTAAATGTCTCACCTTTATTTCTTGAAATGACTTAAAATGTGTTTAGAAGACTCACATCGCTGTTTTTTCTTTTTTTGGCCACAGTATTTGGAACTTCGATTTAATCGGTTCATTCGTCTCTGTGGCACCATCCTCTTCATCGTTCAAACAGTAAGTACCTCTCCATTAATTTACTTTCTCTTTTGTCACCTCATTTATTTTTATCAGTTGCACTGGGTGAATACACTGAAGGTAAAAAGGAGATGATGACAATATGAGAAAAACAAAAAAGAAAAACGACCAAAACAAAAGCACATTGTTATCACAAAGAATGAAACCTGAAATTCTTAAACTGTGTTTCATTAAGGGTTACTTCCTGAAAAAAAAAAAGATTTAAGTTTATTTAAATAACATATTGGTCATGCAATGGAGAGGAGCTTAAATATTTTTTTTTCTAGTCTTTCCCACTTGGACCAAGCAGACACTGAGAGCATTATTTAAATGACAGAAATATTTGAGGGAAGCTATGTTGGCTGACAGGAGAAATTCTCATATAAGGAAAACTAGGTGTAGATTTCTCAATCTTTTTGCATCTGATTGAGTAATGGATATGCTAAAAAAAAAAAAAACAAAAACAAACAAAAAACACCTGACAGGAAGACTGTAGGGAACAATTCTGTGTGAAAACATACTTTAAAAGTGAATCAACATTCCTTAAAAATTTGAGCTCTTAGACACAGTTGCAGCAGTATGCTTCATGTAAAGAAGAACCCTGAGCTGCGGAAGAGATTTTAAGGAGAAATGTACAATCCGGTCATTCAAGAATGTGCACACATAGACATAGTGATGAACAGGAACGGAAAGCAAAAGTTTGCCAAGTGGCTAGTACACATGTGCGCCACCGCGTTGACACTTCTTGTTCCTCAGGAGGCTGCTGGCGGGTTTCCACAATCAGTGGCGATTCATCGTGTCTCTCTCACTCCCTCCACAGCTGAGCATTTTAGGTCTGGGTTTGCTAAGGGAGGCTGACAACTTGCTATTCTCCAGCCAAAAGCCGCTTAAGCATTTGCTCCAGAGATGAGAGACAGAGTGCCCCTTCCCACGGCTTACCTTGGCTTTATTTTATACCTTTGCACATTTCATACAGCATGAAAGGCAGGTGGCCCTGGGGTGTGGTGGAGATTCTGATGCTCTAAAGCTGGTATTAACCGTCTGGACTCTCTAGGCTCCCGTTTAAAAAAAGCCTATATGAGCTAGAAGTGGGGATCGTTGTTATAAAGACAATGTGTCACGTTTCAAATCTTCGACATGGGCAGAACAGTGGCTAGGGAAACGGGCTCATTTCTCTTCAAATGAGGGGAGTTTAACACATTGTATTTGAAAGACTTGCTTCCGTGTAGGATAAGTAAAGCATTGAATTAGCATATAAAATGTCTTATAATGTTACTTGGAATTATCTGCTATAGAATGTATTTGAATGGTGAAATGCAATCAAGATGATATTCTTAGAAGTAGATAACTGTTTCTTAACTCTGTACTCAAGGCCAATAAATGTTTGTTGAATATGTAAGTGGAAAGTGATTACATAAAATGATGGATTATAGTATTTGGAATGTTTCATAATTTTTAGTGCAAAATTACACTTTTGTCTAATGAGTTTAAAAGCTAGTTTTCAAAGATTTTACTTTGAAAAAGTCATTTGAATGGTTGGTCTGTAACTCAACTGTAGACTACTTATCATATCTGTATGAGGCTCTGGATTCCATCCCAAACACTGGAAAAGAAAATGGTGATTAATGATATTTGAAGGCATACAATTAAGGAACCAACCCATTGTTCTTTGTATTTAAGTATTTTAAATCTATGAAAATTGGGTTTAAGCTTGAGTTGGTGGATCAATGAACACACACACACACACACACACACACACACACACACACACACACGCACACACACACACACACACACATATTACTAATCACCAGACTTTTTATAAAAGGTGCTCATAAAAGATTTTTGTGATGTTTAACCACACTGTAGACAGAAAAGGAAAAAAATATTTAAATATTTTCAAGTTATAATAATACATTAAATATATTGAAATGAATCAATTCATCATTGATTTTATAATTCATGTCTGTAATTCATTAATTTTATACTTTGTATTATTCATTGTTTTTCTTCTCTCCCTGCTAGATTCTGTATACTGGAATTGTTATTTATGCCCCTGCTCTGGCTTTGAATCAAGGTACATTTAAAGGGGCAATCATGTAGCTTATGGTGTCGGGTTCATTTTTTGCTAAACTCTATTCTCTCTCCTTGGGGAGATAGACAGAAGGAAAAAGATTTCCAGTAGTCCTTATGGGCTTTATGAGAGTAGTGGAGTAGGCTTTTGTTTATACTAGCTTCTTTGAGGTTTGATTGGATAGTTCCAAAATATCTGTTGGCTAATTGGACAGACCTAGACCTTACTGGGGATGGTGTGGGGGTGGGGGTAGTTGCTCCCATGTGGTATGTCCACCAGCTGTTCTTCGTTTCTTCATAACCCATACCCCCCACCGTGTCCATTGTAACCTAAATGACTGTTTTTGACTATTACCTGGAGTCCATCCCTGTATTGATTTGCTTTCCTGTTTCCATAAACACCATGACCAAAATCAACTTGGGAATTAAAGGGTTTGTTTCAGATTGCAGCTTGCAGTCACTGAGGGAAATCAAGGTAGGAACTCAAGGCAGGAACCTGGAGGCAGGAAGTAAAGCAGAGGCCATGGAAGGATGCTGCTTACTGGCTTACTCTCCATGGATTGTTCAATTTTTTCATTTCTTATGAAAACCTTCTTTACTTTTTTTTTAATTTTAGCTATGCATTATTGGGATTAATTTTCATACTATCGAATGTGCCAACTCCAATACCAAGTTCAATGAAAAAGGACATATTTTAACTCATATAACCAATTTCACAACTAAGATATCACACCAATGTTTTCTCTGATGCCTCTGTAGAATTACTCCTCCCCTCATTCTAGTCAGCTGCTATTGTGTTGTTTTTTATTCTTTTTTTAAAATTGAAATTAGATTCTTTTCTCACTTAGTATATCCCAAATATGGTTTCATGCACTCCTCCCAGTTCCTCCCAACTTCCCCTCCCATCCAGTCCACTCTCTTTCTGTCTCTCATTAGAAAACAAACAGGCTTATAAGAGATAATAATAAAATATAACAAAATAAAATATAATAAGGTAAAACAAAAACTATCATATAGAAGTTGGCCAAGACAAACCCACAGAAGGAAAAGAACCCAAGAGAAGGAGTAAGAATCAGAGACCCACCCATTCACACACTCAAGAGTCCTATAGAAATACTAAAAATGGAAGCCATGACATATACACGGAAGACCTGGTGCAGACCCATGCAGGCCCTGTGCATGCTGCAGGAGGGGTCTTGGGCTATCCAGTCTCTGGTTCCTAGCCACCCAAGCAATGTCAAGTTTCAGTTCCATCTCGTGGAGTGGGCCTTAAGTCGAATCGGAAATTGGTTGGCTAGTCCCACAAGTTCTATGCCACCATTGCCTTAGCAGGTCTCTGTGAGTTCATATGAGCATTTAGAGGGCCTTGTTTTCTTGGTGTCCTCTCTGCCATGTCTCTTACACTTTTCTACCTCTTCCCTGAGTCTGCAGGGAAGGATTTGATGGAGCTATTCCATCTAGGGCTGAGTGTTTCAAGGTCTCTCACTCTCTGTATAATGTCAGGCTGTGGGTCTCTGTATTTGTTTCCATCTGCTGCAGTAGGAAAATTCTCTGATCATGGCTGAGCAAGGCACTGGTCTGAGCAGAGCAGAATATCATTAGGAGTCACTTTATCACCACTTTTATTTTTTTTAAAGACTAGTAGTGTTTGATTTTACCCTAGGTCCCTGGGCTATCCAGTCTCTGGTTCCTGGACGCCCAAGCAATGTCAAGTTTCAGTTCCATCTCGTGGAGTGGGCCTTAAGTCGAATCGGAAATTGGTTGGCTAGTCCCACAAGTTCTATGCCACCATTGCCTTAGCATGTCTTGCAGGCAAGAAAGTGTTGTAGATCAAAGGGTTTGTGGCTGGCTTGATGTTTATGTTTCTCTTTTTGTAGCATGCAGAGTATGTTCCTGTACCAAAGATGCTAGAATGTAGGAGTGAAAGGTGTATGTAGGCACCAGCTAGACCCCTCCATGTTCAGTGAATTGTGTGGGTATTGTCTTCAGCAATGGGAGCTTTGCTGTCAGTTGGTGAAGAGCAACCTATATTGTCTTGGCAAAATTTTGAGTTATTTGGGGATTCCCATGAGACCTCTATGGCCAACAACTCAATTATGTGTAACCCAGTACTGGTACTGGAAGCTTCATTTGGTGACAAGAGATGTTCATTTGGGGCTCTCTTTCTCCACCATAATTTGGTGATTTCATTTAGATCATATGTATATATATATATACATATATATATATAAAATGAAGTTTCTACTGTATTAGGTTTCCATACTACTCTTAAATGCCCCTTAATTTTAGCTTTCTCTCCCTGTATTCCCTCCCTCAGCTCTCTCTACCTGATCCCTCCCCACTTGATCCTCTCATTCCATCCTCCCATTCATAACTGTATATTCTAATTCCCTTTCCTTAGATATAATTGACTTAATAGCTAATATCTACATATAAACAAATACATACCATATTTTCTGGAGCTAGGATACCTCACTCAACATGATTTTTTTTTCTTGTTCCATCCACTTGCCCGGAAATTTCATGCTGTCATTTTTTAAACACTCCTAAGTAATGCTCCATTGTATAAATGTACCATGTTTCTTTATCCATTTTTCTGTTGAGTGACATCTAGGTTGTTTCCTCTTTCTGGCTATTATAAATAGAGCAGCAGTGAACATGGTTAAACAAGGATCTCTGTGGTAGGATGACATACTTTTGGATATATGCCCAAGAGTGGTATAACTGGATCTTGGGATAGATCCATCTCCAACTTTCTGAGGAACCTCCACACTGATTTCAATAGTGACTGCAGAAGTTTACACTTCCACCTGCATTGGATGGATGGCTGCTCCCCTTACTCCACATCCTTGCCAGCACTATCTGTCATTTGTGTTGTTGACCTTAGCCATTCTGACAGGTGTAAGATGAAATCTCAAAGTAGCTTTGATTTGCATTTCTCTGATGGCTAAGGGTGCTGAAGATTTCTTTATGTGTTTCTCAGCCATTTGAGATTCCTCTATAGAGAATTGTTTGTTTAGATCTGTATTCCATTTTTTAAAAGATTTTTATTATGTATACAATGTTCTGTCTGCAGGTATACCTGCAGGCCAGAAGAGGGCACCAGATTTCACTATGGATGGTTGTGAGCCACCATGTGGTTGCTGGGAATTGAACTCAGGACCTCTGGAAGAGCAGCCAGTGCTCTTAACCTCTGAGCCATCTCTCCAGCCCTGTATTCCATTTTTTAATTGGATTGTATTTTGATATATAGTTTTTGAGTTCTTTATATATTTTGGACATTAGCCCTCTATCAGATGTATAGTTGGTAGAAATATTTTTCTGTTCTGTAGATTGCCTCTTTGTGTGAATGACAGTGTCCCTTGCTATGCAGATGCTTCTCAGTTTCATCTTATTGATCTTATATTTATACAGCCCAGGACCACCTCCTGTGGACTGTGCCCTCCTACATCAACCATTAAGAAATACCCATACAAGATAATCTGATAGAGACATTTTCTCAACCGAGTTTCCCACTTCTCAGATAGTTCTAGTCTCCCAGTTGCCAAGTTTACAAAAATGTAACGAGCACAGTCCCCAAGAGGTTTCTGTTTTTTGCTCAGATCTGTGATAAAATCTGGTTTTACTTCCCAGACTTTTAATAGGATCCAGAGTGAAACAGACAGTAGCTGTGTGATTCGACATATGAAGTAGCTTCTAGTAACTACTGTTTTCATAAAAACTTATGAAGGTACCAATCAATAAACTACCCCTTATCTTTAGATTGGTGCGGATAAAAACAGTGAAACTGAAAACAGCTAATGCAAGCAGTTTTGGCTAGTCATAAGTTCAAAGAGACTAGGAGAAGGGCTGTGCCCTTTGAATTTCTATCAGCTAGAAGTGAGTTTATCTCTAAAACTTCCTTGTAAATGAGATACATGGTATTTGTGATGGTTAAGAATGTGATGCAATTCCTGTAAGTATAATATGGGGAAAAACCTGCTAACTCCACACTCCTGATTTTATGACAGGTGTGATAGTAACTCTTACCCGACTCTGTAAAATATGATAGTATCATTACAAATGATCTACTATAATGTAGTCTTGCCATCTGCATGTCAGGCAAGGTCCATTTCAATCTCACCAACAGCAGAAATCGTTTATTTCATATGTTAAGAGATGAGTTATAAACTTGATACGTCATCTACTGGCTTTAAGTGTAATTAAAGGCATCAGGGTTTTGAATCACAGTTCTGGGAATAAGCTAAGCATGGACTTCAATCTCTGATGAAGTCAAGGATTTTGTCTTCTCTGTCTGGAGAAGTCTGGAGCCACTTTCTGGGTAATCAGAGCCAGAGATAGTACATTTGGATGGTTGGAATATCAATCGTTTGTTTGCTATATCCAGGAGAGTAGACAGAGTACCTTCTGAACAACAGATACTTTTGTCAAACTTCATAATTTGGACTTAATGTCCAAAGAATCATATTTATGGATTTTGTTTTCTTTTGTTATGGAAAAACTTCAAACAAATATTAACATAGGGAGAATAATGCATTGAACCTTAATGTATCCAGCACTATATTTTAACAACTATCCACTCATAGTCAAATTTAATCCACCCCTATTTCCCCCAGTAGCTTACTTTGCTGTAAACCTGAAACGTTGCTTCACTTTATCTGTATTTCAGTGAATTCTTTAAAAAAATAATTCCATCATCACATCTACAATGTTAGCATCAATTCTCTAATTTTCTAACAAATTAATGCTAGATTATCCTGATATGCTTTTTCAATTTCTTAGAATCCAAGTAAGTCTAAGTACAGCATGTAGGTATTGTTTATTTTTCTTGTTCTTAAGAGTTGAAAGCTAGTTTTTATTGAGGTACAGCTTAAACATCATAATATACACACAGCTTAGGAGTACAGCTTGCTGAATCTTTAAGAATTATGTATTCTCTCTCTCTCGTTTTCTTGAGACAGGGTTTCTCTGTGTATACCTGGATGTCCTGGACTCATTTTGTAGACCAGACTAGCCTTGAACTCACAGAGATCCACCTGCCTCTGCCTCCCTAGTGCTGAGATTAAAGGCATCACCATGCCCGGAGAATTATATGTTCTCATGTAACTACAGTCCAACTCAAGGTCTAGACTAGTTCAAGAATCTACTTGCAGGAAGTCTTTGGTGCCACTCACTAATAAATTCTACTGTTTAGGTGACTGCTTTTTCACTTTTATAAGTTAGCTTTTCCTGTTCTTAGGTTGTATGTAAGTGGATAGCCTTTGTGTATCTGGTTTCTTTGGTTAGCCAACTGCTTCTGAGATTAATTTGTGTTGCCACATGAATAAGTAGTTCATTCATATCCTTTTGCCTCTGTCTCATGTGTGCATGTGTAGCCACATGTGCGCTCATGGGGAGGCCTACGGCTGACTTAGGGAATCAGCTGCCATGGCTGTCTATAATAAGGTAGGGTCTTGCGGTTCAACCCAGAGCTGTGTTATTACTCATCTAGCTAGCAAGCTTGCTCTGGGGACTCCCTGTCTTCCCATCCTTAACACTGAACTTGTAGGCAAGCAGCCACCCACAAACTAGCATTTACTTCAGTGAATGGTTCCAAGACCCTGCCAGTGTGCATAGCCAGCATACAGTAATCGAGTGATCTTGCTAGTTTAGTTCATTACTTTTCATCACTAGTGACGTTCCACTGTGTGCACCCACCAAAATCTGCTTATCTACTCTCTTTTTGATGGGCATTGGGGTGCTTCTAGTTTTAGGCAACTATACATTAAAGACATTAATAGTATCCTCTTACAGATTCTTACATGTTTTGTGTTCTTACCTGTTGTTGTCACGAATGAAGTGTGTTAAGGGAGTGTAATGTTAAGCGTATGTCTGTGCTGAACCAGCCCAGGACAGGTGTATGCATGAAATTTCAGAGAAATTGTCAAATAGCTTTTCTAAGCATTTGACTCATTTTACATGTTCATTCTGTAGTATCCGAGAATTCAAGCCATCCTACATCCTTGCCAACACTTATCATTCTTCTTCTTTTTATTTTATTTTTTTCATTTTTAGCAAAGTTAGCATGTATTATATATTATTGCATGGTGGCTTTCATTTGTTTTTCTGATGGCTGCTGATATTGAGTTTCTTGGCTCATCAAATGATCAAAGTAAACTTACTATTAAGTTCAGTTTAGTGTTTGGAACTACTTGGGATTTCCATTTTGCTGTTCATGTTGTTTTAAGACAGGGTTTCATGGAGCCCAGATTTGCTAGGTAACTGAGACTAGTTTTGAACTCTTAATTTTATTTTTTATGTCTTATTCATCACGTGTTGGAGAGAGGTGCGTGTGGTGGTCAGAGCACAACTTGTGTGAATCAGTTCTTTCTACTGTGTAGGTCCTGAGGGCTCAAACTCAGGCTTGGTGACAAGTCTGTTTAAACACTGAGCTCTAGTACTCTTCCCCCCTCCCCCCAAGGTAGGATTTCCTGGATAGCCTTGGTTGTCTTGGAACTCACTCTTTAGACAAGGCTGGCCTCATACTCACAGAGATCCACCTGCTTCTGCCTCTGTAGGTGTGCACCACCACCGCCCAGCTAGCCTTGACATGACAGCCAAGTGCTGGGTTTACAGATATGCATCATCATGTATGGTTAGGATTTTTGTTTTTTTATGAATGGAGACAGCTCTTCTCCCCCACCCCCTTAACACCTAGAGTCCTTTGAGTATATGCTGAGGGGTGGTATAGCCGGGTCATAAGAAAGTTCTATGTTTAGTTTTTTTAGACAATGGGGGATTCTAGAAGAGTGATTTCCATAGTGGCGGGAACAGTTTCCACTCCCATCAACAGTAACCACAAGTTCCTCCTTCTCCACATGCTTGCCAGATTTGTTAGTGTAGTATGTTTTCGTATGTTAACTAAGATCTTTGATCTATTTGTAGTTGAGTTTTGTGTAGGATGAAAAAAAATCTTGGCTCATGATTTCCATGTAGTTCCTTCTAACTTATTCAGCATCATTCAGTAAAGGGGCTGTCTTTTGTCCAGTGTGTATTTTTGAGAACATTGTCAAAAAATCAGGTGGCTGTGGCTGTATAGGCTCACATCTGGGTCCTATGTTCTAGTTCATTTACTTGTGTTTCAGTTTGAGTACTATTACTATGGCTCTGTGGCACAATTTGAAATCAGGCATGGTAATACCTCCTGTATTATATATCCTTTCTGATCAGGATTCCTCTGGTTATACGGGGTCTTTTGTGCTTCCGTATGTCTCTTAAAATAGTTTTTTTTTCTATTTCTGTGAAGAATAGTGCAAGAATTTTAATGGGGATTGCGTTGAACCATTGCTTATAGCAGGGCAGCTGTTTTCCTAATACTAATTATTCCAATTCACGAACATGGGGGGTCTTTGCACATTTTACTGTCTTCCCCAATTCTCTTCTTCAGTGTCTTAAAGTTATCATTGTAGAGATCTTTTACTTCCTTTGTTAAGTTTATTCCAGTGTATTTTTTTGAGGCTTCTGTGAATTGTTTTATTTTTCAGATCTCTTTCTCAGTATGTTTGTCATTGTTATTAAGAAAGGCTACTGATTTTTGTATGCTGATTTTGTATACTTCCACTTTCCTAAGTTTATGAGCTGTAAAAATTTTATGGTGGAAATTTAAGGGTCTTTTCTACATATAGAATCATATCATCAGCAAATAAGACTATTTTGACTTTATCTTTTCTTATTTTCTATCACTTTTATTTTTCTCTCATCTTATTGTTTTTTTTTAAATAATTTTTTATTTCTTCAAGTTACATCTCAATCACAATCCCCTCCCTACTCGCCCCTCCAGTCCCACCCTTCCACCCTCCTCCCCCTCAACCCCCCCATCCTCTTCTCTTCTTTTTTTTTTTTTAGATTAAGGTATTTCATTTTCCCCCCAACAGCTCTCCCTTTCAGTCCAAAAAATGGTTCTTTTTCTTATAACTATAAATACAATACAAAACAACAGAAATAAATAGGCCACAATTATAAGAGTTATATGGCTTAGCATACATTCCCAATGTCCAGTCCATTTATATTTGGCACCTGACTTTAACATTCTACTATCTAACCATCTCCATGAGTTTAAAGTTCTATATCTAACTCAGCTTTCATACTAACTTGCCTCATACTCTTAAAAATATCTTCTTAGATCCGGAACACCCTCTTGATTCCTAAACAACTCAAAATTTAACTATGAGACTCTAGCTAACTAGTCTTCAACCACCTCAGAGACCTGAGAGGGATAAATATATCTGATTATATAGGAAGTGCAGGGCCTGCAGCTTCCAAAACTAAAAAAATGACATACCAGTGGCTGCCTGGACAGTTCCCATTTTCTCTCCATACATTACAGCATCAATCTTCAGCCTTTTGGCCCATTTCTCTGACAGACATTGGTTGTAGAGCAGGAATTATGAAGGACTTACCTACCCTGTCTTGGCAGAGCTAGGCTGTCGACTTATCTGCTTCCAAGTTTTGTCCTTTTTGGACAGAAGTCTGTCTACAGTTGAATCAAGGGATTTTTCTTGCCAAGAGAACGGCTTACCACCAATTCAATCATCTCCCACTGGAGATTCTTTGATGCTCATCTTCTACTTGGAGTAGAATAGGGGGTGCTGTCAGGAGCTGACATGTCTCGATATCAAAAAATCTTAAGTTAAGAAAACATCTTTGAATGCCATATTCTGCAGATCTCTTGAGGTTTTTGAAGATGCCTTATCTATCTCTTATATTTAGATAAGCAAATATTGCTTGTCTCTTAGCAACTTGATTTCTGAGTAGCTTAGAAAATAACTGTGATAGACTGTCATAGTAACTAACAAAATGACACGTTTTAATGACTATTAGTTTCCATTTCTTATTATCCTAAACAGTTTATGTCGGTTGGTAGCGAGAGGTCAAAACTTGACATTTCATTTTTAAGTATTACTAGGAACAATACCTTTAAGAAGCGTTACCCTTAATTTTGTATCAATATACAAAGATCAATACCAATGTGGCCAAATATAATCTTAATTTTGTATCAATATACAGAGATCAATACCGATGTAGCCCAATACAATCTTAATTTTACATCAATATACAAGGGTCAATACCATTGTGGCCAAATATAATCTTAATTTTGTATCAATATACAAAGATCAATACTGATGTAGCCCTATACAATCTTAATTTTGCATTAATATACAATGATCAATACCAATTTAGCCAAATATAATATTAATTTTGTATCAGTATACAAAGGTATAAAGCTATATTCAATAATCTGTCCTTTTTTCTTGTTCTTTCCTATACTATGTATATGTCCCATTTTTCTCAAGTCTTTTTTTAATTGCACATCACTCCTTTATTATACTGATCTGGAAAGAGACTTAGTTGTTCTGCCCAGATGAGTTCTGAACCCACATGGTAGGGGCAAGCAGCTGGAACATGATTCAGACAGTGAAAGACAAAAACTTGGACATCATCAAGGGGCGCTTCACCTCTGCAGAACAAGGCAAAGGGATCCCAACACAGCAAGAGGCACTTCTGCCACTTGAGGACAAGCAGTTTATCCCATTTGATATGAGGAATGGCTTATTTCTGGTGATCACATGGGACTGTTTCAACTGCCACTAGAAACCTCACAGGGGCTTTGTATGCTGATATATATACCTTTTTTTTTTTCTGTAAAAGTAAATGTAACCCCTAGACTTGACGGGATTGATCCCAACCTTCTGGGGCCAGCAGCTCCTTTAGAGTGAGAGAGGAAGTAGTATCATTTATATCACCACGGAGGTTACTCTCACCCTCCACCGGAATGAATACAACCCCCAGTTCCCTTACTGCAGAAGAGTGCAGGACAGGCCCCGGGGACAAAACTGGGCTGTAGCTTCACCTCATTGGTCATACCACAGCACGGTTCCTCCCGGACCTCTCTTCTTAAGCAGACCCTTAGTAAGCAAAGGACTAAGAAAAACTAAATTATAGTTTACCTCTCAACTCTCCTGTTAAGAGGAGCCGTTCCTAGATGTGGACCAGGAACCTGCACCCCAGAGGTGTTACTCTGACAAGATGCTATGAGGGGAGTGGGTGCAGGGGATCAAATACTAAATGGAAAAAATGTGAGTCACAGGTCCCCATCTGCAGCTAAACTTAAGATCCTAAAGATGTAGTCAGTGTGACGGGTGTTGAGGAAGGGTGCAGGAGGCATGAACAGGCAGGGAGGGTGATCTTGGCATAGGAGTCTGCCTCCTGGCCTTCACTTCTTGACCTTGCCCTGAGCAGCCACAGCTTCCATGGCTTTACGCAAGGTCTCCTCATCTCCCAGGAACTGCATGGGCTTGATGGGCTTCAAGTTCTTGTCCAATTCATAGACGGTGGGAATGCCTGTTGGCAGGTTCAGCTCCATGATAGCCTCTTCTGAGAGACCCTCCAGATGTTTGACGATGCCCCGAAGGCTGTTGCCATGGGTGGCAATCAAGACCCTTTTCCCCTCCTTGATCTGGGGGACAATTTCTTCATTCCAGAAGGGCAAGGCTCTGGCAATAGTGTCCTTCAAGCTCTCACAGGAGGGTAGCTGGTCCTCGGTAAGGTCTGCGTATCTGCGATCCTTACTGATGTTGCTGTAGAAGGGATGATTGGGGCTCTATTGGAGGCGGTGGGACGTCGTAAGATCGTCTCCAGATCTTCACCTGTGCCTCACCATGCTTAGCCGCAGTTTCTGCTTTATTGAGACCAGTTAGACCCCCATAATGCCGCTCGTTGAGGTGCCAGGTCCTGACCACAGGCAGCCACATCTGGTCAATGGCATCCAGGACCGTCCAGAGGGTCCGAATTGCCCTTTTGATTTGAAATTTTCTCCGTCTACTTCGCCATTTAGACTGTACATTTGTCAAATATGGCCTTTATTATGTTAAGATATATTTCTTCCATCCTAGTGTCTACAGGGTTTTTAGTCATGAAAAGATTATGGATTTTGCCAAAGACCATTTCTGCATCTCTTGAAATGATCATGTGAAGCTAAGTTGATCATGATGAATGATCTTTTTGATATGTTCTTGAAACTGGCTTATAAGTATTTTATTGATAATATTTCACAACTGTGTGCATGAAGGAGGTTATGTGTGATTTTCTCTTTGTATCTTTATCTGGTTTTGGTGTCAGGGTGACACTGGCTTCATAATGAGTTTGGAAGTGCTCTTTCATTTTCTGTTTTATGGAGTGATTTTAGGACTGGTGTTAGTTCTTCTTTAAAGACCTCATCGAATTCTGCCCTGACTCTTTCTGACTTGGACTGTTTTCAGCTGGGCCATTTAAAACCATTGGTTCAATCTTATTGCGTGTTACAGATCTGTTTAAATGATCGCTCTCACACTGGTTTAATTTTGGTAGGTCAAAGTTATAAATATTCATCCATTTGTTTTATTTTTCAACATTAGTGGAATGTAAGATTTTAAGGTGTGTCTATGATTTTCTGAATTTCATTGGTACCTGTTGTAATGTCTCCCTCTTCGGCGTTATGTTATCAACTTGGGCCTTCTCTCTTCTTTTGGTTTGGCTACAGTTTCTCAATCCTGTCTGTCATTTCAAAGAAACAACTCTTGGGACAGTGACATGGCTTAGTTAGTACAAGTACTTGCAGTAAGGTTTGATGGCTTGAGTTATATACATATATTAAATATGCACATTGTTCTTATTTATACCTCTTCCTCATCTCCGCCTTTTGCTGGTCCACCTTTCTCGATTCCCCCAATAGTCTTTCCTTCTGCTTTCCTGAAATACAAATTCCATTACCCTGTTTTGTCCATGCTGGACAAACAACTTGTCCTCCTTTCCTAGTCCTCTTTTTGTTTGTGCACCGTGTGCATGCCTTGTGCCCGTGGAGGTGGGAAAAGGATGTTGGACTCTGGAACTGGAGTTATGGACAGTTGTGAGCCACCATGTAGGTGTAGAACAATAAGTGATCTTAACCACTGAGCTCACTCTCCTGCCCCCCTAGCTTAATTCTGGTATATGTGAATATCAAGTTTTCAAGCACCATTTGTTGAAGAAGCTGTATTTTCTAACATGTCTCTGATGCCTTTGTCAAATACTAGGTGACTGTAGTTGTGTGGGATCCTTTCTGGATTCTGTCACGTTGTTCTGTGTGTCTGGTTTTCTTCGAGCATCATGTTGCTTTAGTTCCTATGGCTCTGCCACATTCTTTGAGATCAGCACCACTAACAACGAAAGAAGAAGCAAAATATTGCCCAATGTTTAAAACTTGCGTAAACATAATTATATAAATCTGTGAAAGGTAATAAAAATAAATGCTAAGTTTAAAAAGTACAGTAAAGTAAAAATATAGTAAAACTAAGAAAAAAGGAAAAAGGGGGGCACAAGGAGCCAAAAATTAGAAAAAAAGATGGAATAACTATTTCTGAATGTTGGAGGCTGCCAGATATGGTGGGTATTCAAATTCCCACTTTTGTATTACTGTGATTTTATATAGCAGTTGCACCTGTATTGGACAAGTATCCAATGTCAGCCAGAACTACCTTTATTTTGGTAGCTCCTCCCTACTTTTTTTTTTCCTTCACACCAGAGGCCTCTGCTGGCCACACTTACCTTTCTAGTATGTATGCCAAGGAGCTTCCCCACCATTCTGGGGGGTCCTCAAGTTTGAATCCCCTGAGATGGTTGGTGTTCTGAGGGGTGTCTCCAAAATGTGTTGGGAGCATGAAAAACAGCCGGAGCAACGAGATCTGAACAGATGGCTCTGGTCTCATCCTTTCAAAACACATTCTACACTCATCACTGCACCCTGTGGTGCTGTTGGAGCTTCCGAGTTCTTGGACTCTATAGGCGTGAACCTTTTGGCTGATGGGTGGTTCTACTTGCTGACGTCTGGATCTAGGCTATCCAACTCTTGAGTTGTTTTCAGTTGATGAGGTCTGTTACCAGAGACTAAGGGGAGACCTATTTTCCTGTATACTTCACTGCCTGGGTTAGGCCTTCTCTTGCTTGCCCTTTTCTGGCTTTAAATAACTGGCATTCTGCCCTCCACAATTACTTCCTAGAGCTCTCTCACTCTGGAGCTGTAGCCAATTGGAGTCAGGCTTCCTCGATGGTGATCATTCCCTGTTTTTGGGTTCCCAGTACAGCCAAGGGTTTTGAGTGTGTGTGTGTGTGTGTGTGTGTGCGTGTGCGTGTGCGTGTGCGTGTGCGTGTGTGTGTGTGTGTGTGTGTGTGTGTGTGTGTGTGTGTTTGAGACAGAGTTTCTCTGTGTAGACCTGGTTGTCCTGCAATTCACTCTGTAGAACAGGGTGGCCTCGAACTCACAAAGATCTGCTTGCCTCTGCTTCCCAAATTGGGGGATTAAAGGCATGCGCCATCACTGCCTGGTTTAAGCAATAGTTTTCCTCCCAAGATGGTGTCCCGACCATAGCCCTCGGGGCTATCCCTTTTCTCTTCTTTTTATCACAAAAGGTGCTTCCTCAACACCCACAAAAAGTATATTTGCTGCTTTCCAGAGCTATGGGCTTACGCTGTGGGTAGGGGTAGGACTTCCAGTCTCTTTCAACCAGGACCAAATGACTTGTTTTTTAGGTGCAGCTTTTGTCTCTGGTTTTGCACCAGGGAATCTCGTAGCTGAAGCTGCACTCAGCTTTACTTTTTTCTTTGGGATGTTATGCCCTGTTTCTCTGTACTTTTCAGCGTTTTGGTCACTCCTTTTGTCAAGTTCCAACAGATTTTCCTTTCTTTCTTTGGAATAGGGTAGAATTTGTTTTCTTATCCTCTTTCATTGTGGAGATAGCTTCTAGTCCACCATCTTCATTGACTGCCCTCTATTCAGGTTTTAAAGTGTGTTCAACTGATCAGTAAGGATATTTAAATTTATGCGTCAACTGTTGAATTGTTTATTTCCACCATTTTGTTTTTACTAGATGTAGTCTGAAATTCTTTTAAGGGTCTCTTTTAGTTTATAGCTTCATTCTGTTTTTCACTTTAAATTTCTGTTTATTTATTAAAGAAACTTCATTGTTTGCCCTGTCAAGACTCTCTGGGTCTTCATTTTACTGATTGTACCCATACTGGACCATTAAGTATTTCCCGAGTCGTCAGTGTTGCTTATAAACAGTACTTAGAGAGTTCATCATTTTGCAAATGTAGGTCAAATTTTGGAACTGTTTTTTTTTTTTGTTTTTTTTAGGTACTAGTAAAAATTTGAGGCTTATAAGTTATTAGATGTTATTGCACATTATATTATAATTTTGTAATTCCCTCTTCAATGATTAGATAGAACATACCCAAAGATATGCTTTTTTTTTTTTTTGGTTGAGTCTTTGGTTACTCTGAAAAATAATTCATATAGGAACTGCAGAACAAGTGTCTGGTTTCCCATTTTACTTATTAGTTTTTAAAGAATAAATTGCATGTCTAAGAGTACTGCTCAGTTTTTAATTTTTAATTACATGAGGTCCTTATCTTTACCCTTTTCAGTTGCGTAGAATATATAATTGTTCCTAAGTCAAATCTATAAATAGAAATATATTTGAAGAAGTCTCTATCTTTTTTGCCCTGTCTATCCTTTATATATGATAGTTTACTATTTTTTCTGTTGGGTTTCATTTATTCTTCCATTAAAAATGTACTTCTCCACTTCCTAGAAACTGGTAGCAAATAATAGACTTTTCTGCCTCAAGCCTTATCTTAAAAACACACATTTCAGGGTCTGGTGAAATAGCATATTTATATGAAGCAATGGGAAGGGGCGGGAAATCCCTTTTGATCCCATTCAGTCTGATCAACTGCTTTACAGAATCCAGCAGTTTTTTTTTTTTTTAGCTTTAATTTCAATATAAATACTTTTACTCTGTATTCCATTTAGCCAGTGTTGGATCTATATATGGTGTCTGTGAATATAAACAAGTCTGTTGGGCTTACCAAATATGATTTTCTACTCCGTTTGTCTTAGGGGCATTGATGGGTCATGATTCTAGTTTTAAGCAAGTGGCCATGGAGCTAGGTGCCTCCCTGATAACCTTTGAGAAGTGTTTTCTTTATGTACACTTCATGGTTGAATGCATGTTTTCTTTTCTTCTACAGTTACAGGATTTGATCTGTGGAGCGCAGTGGTAGCAACAGGGGTGGTCTGCACATTCTACTGCACACTGGTATGTGAAGAGTGTCATTTCCCTTTTACTGTACTTGCTCTGCAAAACTAGAATTTCAGATAGTCAGGTGCTGGCACCTGACTTCATATTTAACTCTTTTTCTCTGGGTTTCTCACAGTATAACATTTTCATAAGGAGCATTTGGTCCTTAGATATGGACAATAAATGAAAACCTCCTTTCATCTGAACCATTGCACAGATCCCCGTTTTTATCTCTTGATTCATTATTATGGTTTTCAAAATATTGTCGATGTGCTTATTGTGATAAGGGTCTATTAGCTGTAGACACAGGTGACAAAATATGTAACAACCATCAAGGCATGATGCTGCTCTATTGCTGCTCTTTGCAGCAATGCAAATTTATGCAATTTTTGATAGTCTCTATATTAACCTTTTATTTGCTTGATCTTCTAGGATACAAAATCCTCTTACAGAGCCAGGTCATAGAGGCTGAAGAGAAATACTGTGGCAGTGACTAATGTGAAATAATTTTAGTATCATAACAAATGACATGGTTATCTCCGTACAAACTGAGTATTAGCCCACACAATGGCTTTTGTAATTTGACTCTGAATTGTCCTTCCAACACTCTCCTCATACCATTTTCTTTCTGTCTATAGTACCTACCTGGCCACATTCAATAGACCGGGTATAGTTTTAGACTCTTCTTTCTCTCCCTGGCTGTTTTCAGGCCTGGGAGGACCTTCCATCTTTGCCTCTGCCTATGCTTGAGGGATGGGTTAAATATCTTCTTCTCTATAAAGGTTCTTTCAACACAATCATCTCCTTTGAGTGAGCTCCTTGACCAAGCTCCATGTTTCCTCACTTTTGTCTAGTGTGTGTGGTACATTCACATTCAGGGACACACACACACACACACACACACACAGACACACACACACACATACACATCTCATAAAAGTATTAATCCTAACACACTTTCTTCTCAAAGGGTGGTCTTAAAGCAGTTGTCTGGACAGATGTTTTTCAAGTTGGGATCATGGTGGCTGGATTTGCATCCGTGATAATACAGGCATCAATAACTCAAGGTGGCATTAATACAATTTTAAGTGAAGCTTCTAATGGTGGAAGATTAAACTTCTGGAAGTAAGTTGCTATTTACTTTTTGACTAATAGAATTCATCCTTTGTTTTCTTTGTAAGAAATGTTTTTATTGGACTAGTAAGTTAAGTTAGTAATGATGTGGTCTGTAAAATTAAAGTTGGCCAGTACATGTGTGAGGAGTTTTTACCAGTTTTTTGAGGGGTCAAAGCAAACTGATGACACTGGGTCATATGGTATGATGGTTCTTCATCCAGAGAAGGACATTAGAGCAAAAACCATATTTTCTTGCAGAGGTTAAAGTTGAATATGTTGAAAGTAGAGTAGGAAAAAATGGTGGAAGGTAAGCAAAGGAAATTCCTTAAGAGACAAATACTGAAAGACAGTAATTTCATTTGGATAATTCTTTATTTTAATCCACACTGAGAAATTCTCCTGATATCACTCTGGCAATATGTAGAATATTAAAATCATATATTGAATATAAAATCATTTATCATAAAATAAAATATTATTTTATGCATATATATCCATATATTATATCCTAAACTGACCAGAAAAGTTATGGCTGATGTTTCAAAGGGTAGAATAAACATGTTCAAACAATGGAAAACCTAGATAGTCCATATACAATTTAAGAGAATTTGTAAACCACCTTCCCCTTGGTTCAATATCGTCAACTTGCTGCACCATGTTCAGTGTGGAAAGAGTTTCATTTTGACCTGACCACATTTTCTTCTCTTTAAGTAATCATAAACTGAGGTTGGAAATCTTCAATCACTAGTGGCGAGAAAGAAACATCCATTTCGATGATTTTTGTTTTTTAGATGACTCTTTTGTGTCTTTTAAAAATAGTCTTCTTCTATGGCATTCAAAGATGATTTCTTAACTTAAGATTTTTTGATATCGAGACATGTCAGCTCCTGACAGCACCCCCTATTCTACTCCAAGTAGAAGATGAGCATCGAAGAATCTCCAGTGGGAGATGATTGAATTGGTGGTAAGCCTTTCTCTTGGCAAGAAAAACCCCTTGATTCAACTGTAGACAGACTTCTGTCCAAAAAGGACAAAACTTGGAAGCAGATAAGTCGACAGCCTAGCTCTGCCAAGACAGGGTAGGTAAGTCCTTCATAATTCCTGCTCTACAATCAATGTCTGTCAGAGAAACAGGGCCAAATGGCTGAAGATTGATGCTGTAATGTATGGAGAGAAAATGGGAACTGTCCAGGCAGCCACTGGTATGTCATTTCTTAGTTTTGGAAGCTGCAGGCCCTGCACTTCCTATATAATCAGATATATTTATCCCTCTCAGGTCTCTGAGGTGGTTGAAGAATAGATAGCTAGAGTCTCATAGTTAAATTTTGAGTTGTTTAAGAATCAAGAGGGTGTTCTGGATCTAAGAAGATGTTTTTAAAATTATGAGTCAAATTAGTATGAAAGCTGAGTTAGATATAGAACTTTAAACTCATGGAGATGGTTAGATAGTAGAATGTTAAAGTCAGGTGCCAAATACATATGGACTGGACATTGGGAATGTATGCTAAGCCATATAACTCTTATAATTGTGGCCTATTTATTTCTGTTGTTTTGTATTGTATTTATAGTTATAAGAAAAAGAACCATCTTTTGGACTGAAAGGGAGAGCTGTTGCGGGGAAAAAAGAAATACCTTAAACTAAAAAAATAAATAAATAAATAAATAAAAAAGAAGGGAAGAGGATTGGGGGTTGAGGGGGAGGAGGGTGGAAGGGTGGGACTGGAGGGGGGAGTAGGGAGGGGATTGTGATTGAGATGTAACTTGAAGAAATAAAAAATAAATTATTAAAAAAATAGTCTTCTTCTTCTTCTGAGAAAGACTTTCAGAAACCAAACTTCATCCCTCTATTCACTTTGAGGAATGTGTGTCAGGGAATCACCTTAAACTGTTTTCAGCATTTGTTTCTCCTTTTACTTCAAGATTCAGGTATGAATCTTGAGAGTCCCCAGTTGGTCTGTTTTTGGCTATGGTCCAACCTATTGCTAGGTTAGAACAAGATACTTTTAACTGATATTTGCCCAGACTAATTAATGAAGAAAGCACATTTCCCCCCAAAATAAAGCCACATTGATTTTTACCAGGAGACGGGAAATGGATCAGAGGAGTTGGAAATGACTGATGGTTATGTGGAAAAAACTGAGTCTGCTCAGTCTCTTCCAAGATGCCTAGGCTAAGGAGATGTAGTACAAAACCAATCATTTTTCTGCAGGATAACTGTCACTGTGTTCAGGGCATACAAATATGTAGTTTCGTACATCAATAGGAGATCCCTGAAAATAAAATTAGATACTTTAATAGCCATATCTGTGAAGGCTGCTGACCCCTAAGTGACAAGGAAAAGGCCCGTTGTGTTTTAGACTTTTCAAGAATGTTCCTTCTTTACCTGAAATGTATTGAGAGTATAACTGAAAAAAATATCTTCTCTGGTTGAGGAAAATGAAGAAATGAACTAAAAGCTGTGAATTGTGTTGTTCTACCCTGTCTTAGTTCCTCCAGGTAGCTCACTGAGTCTTTTTGACTCTTGACTTCTCTTGGTTAATGTGGTGGATAACTAACTCTCTACAGGAGAAAGAGAGGAGCACCAAGGCTCTGGGAATTTGACATAAGATGTCAGGCTGTGGGATAGAGGCTCTCTATTTCCTAATTTTCTGAAAGTGTTTGTGAAAGTTCCCTTTGTGGGAAGTTTGCACATTTATATTTAACTGGAGATGAACAGACTTACCCCCTCCCAAGATGTCACTTTGAAAAGAGTTAAGAGATACTTCAAACGGAAGTAGAATTTCATCTGATAGCATTTGGAACTGTGCCAGCCTTGAATTGGTTTTAAACTGTTAGAATATAACTCACACACATAGAATTCTAAGAAAGAATAGTTATAATTACATGATAATTTTAACAAGTATGTACTTTTAGAGAGCATTAACCTCTTAAGCTTAATTATGATCAGACATGTGCTAGAGGAAGAATTATGTCCACACAATGTGCTAAATTGTATTTACTTTGGTATGATGTCTATCTACATGGTATAGTTTGAATCCTCCCCTGCAACATAGCATGTCCCATTTGCTTAACAATAGTTTCCTTGGATTATGGGAGAACAATTTATCTAAATGCTTCAAGAGATAAGACATGTATTTTCTCCTAATTCCATCTAGAATCTCCTAATATCTGGAAATATAATTGTTTTCTTAATTGAATTTAATTTAGGAATATTTTCAATTTTGACATAATAGATTTGAACATTTTTACGTATGTTTGGGGGTGTAGACTACTTGTGTCTAAAATTATTCTAGGAGAACTTTCTTCAGTATAACTGAAAAAAATATCTTCTCTGGTTGAGGAAAATGAAGAAATGAACTAAAAGCTGTGAATTGTGTTGTTCTACCCTGTCTTAGTTCCTCCAGGTAGCTCACTGAGTCTTTTTGACTCTTGACTTCTCTTGGTTAATGTGGTGGATAACTAACTCTCTACAGGAGAAAGAGAGGAGCACCAAGGCTCTGGGAATTTGACATAAGATGTCAGGCTGTGGGATAGAGGCTCTCTATTTCCTAATTTTCTGAAAGTGTTTGTGAAAGTTGTGTCTAAAATTATTCTAGGAGAACTTTCTTCAGTCGCCTGTGAACAATTTGTATTTGCTTCCTTTTTTTTGTTTTTTCATTCAGTTTTAATCCTAACCCTCTGCAAAGACACTCATTCTGGACAATTATCATCGGGGGAACTTTCACATGGACCACCATCTATGGTGTTAACCAGTCCCAAGTGCAGAGATATATTTCCTGTAAAAGCAGACTCCATGCAAAACTGTAAGCCAAACTGTGGTGTATGGATCATTAGTGACTATAATTGTTCTTATGGGAATGCTTCCATAAGTCAACTTCAGATGAATTTTAAGTTTTGTATCCATGAAACTAAAGAAAAAAAAAAAAACCAAAATCAACAAAAGGACCAAATTTGGCTGGTTGGTGGTTCAGTAGTGGAGCCCAAACTGGTACTAGAGGTTTTTAATCAAATATTTGAGAATATGTCAATGGATTATTAAGTAAGACACCCTCATCAAGTAAATAAATGTCTCAAGAACCTACAGAAGTTAAAACAATTATAAATGAGAGCTCAGTGGAAGAATGATGGCCTAGCTGCTTTGAGCCCCACAAAACAACTTTAAACATGGCTTTTATCATGAGGAAACAACATCAAATTAGAAAAGTGTGTGTAATCTGACTGTAGAGAGTTGTAAGTTCCTCAAAACAAATATAACAGTGTGTTTATTTGAGAGTAGATGTAGTAGCATGCATTGTATTATCAGCATCAATCATGGGTTCTAATGCCCTCTAATTTGCTACTTAGATGGCATTGTACAAATTACTTATTTTCACGACCTTCAGATACAAACTTGTAAATGGATACAAGAAATGCTCTTACTACATGGGAGGTTTGGTAGAACACTGTGCTGGGCATACACGGGGAATCGCTTATTCCTTTTTCTGCTTTAATAATGGCACATGAGGATAGAGAATGGGTGAGAGAGAACATGGCTTGAGTAGAAACCTGTCCAGGGAATACAGACATGTTTCGTGTCCTTAATGGGTGGTCTTACACATTACATTAGAAGAACATTAGTGAATTGGCATATAGATGTTGACTATGTTTAGCAGCTTAAATTAAATTATCTTTTAAGGTAAAGTGAGTAAGTTACTGCTCTAGTGCCTATTAAAATCCTTATTTTATGGTAAGAGGACTCAGTGTACTGTAAATTAGATACTATTATGAAGCCATGGGTGCTTGCCTGTGGATTTCAAGTAGGAGGATGCATTCACTGAGCATCTACCAGAAGAATTTCTACATACATTATTGATTGACATCAAGGAAGATAATTAGACAGAATAAAAATCATTTCTAAGAATCGAAATATTATGTGTATTTATTAAGTATAAGCATGACATTGTCTCTTGTTCTTATAACAGTTTTCTTCATTTTTGGCATAGAAATTGCAGTGTTATTTGCTGGCATCTTCTCCTTTAGGTCTCTCTACATCAATCTTGTGGGCCTCTGGGTGATCCTCACCTGCTCTGTGTTCTGTGGGCTCGCCCTGTATTCCAGATACCGTGACTGTGATCCCTGGACATCTAAGAAAGTGTCCGAGGTTGACCAGGTTTGGAATCACATGTTTCTCACATGTACGCTGATGGTATTACAAAGCAAGCTAGGAAGAAAATTTTTTGTGCTCGTAGGGACCCAGCAAGTGGGCACAATGCAGCTAGTCACCTTTCACTTCTGTAAATCACTCGATAAAACATTTGTAGTAGATAGAGCAAGTACAAAGATTTTTTTTTGTATCTAAAAGTAAATGTTGAAATACCTTGAAAATTTCAAGCCAGATTTTGGATAGAAAGACTCGGGGTTAGAAGTAAAAATAGTAAATTTGGTGACTAGAAACTATACATAAAGCACAATCCCATAAACATTTTCTGGGTATTGTCAAAGCACTCACTTATACACAGTCTTCCAGTTTTCATTTACTTTAAAATTTTACGTTTACCTATTCTATATTATGTATGTTGAGTGTTTTGCCTGCATGTATGTCTGTCTGCCGTGTGCTTGCCTGGTGCCCACAGAGATCACAAGAGGGGCACAGATTACCTAAAACTGGAGTTACTGATGGTTGTGAGCTGCCACCTTGGTGCTGGGAACAGAATCTGGGTCATCTGTAAGAACGAGTGCTCTTAACTTTCAGCGCTCTTTTAAGTCCCTACCATCCCTTTTATTTTTTGTTTTTTATTAATTAATTAATTAATTAATTTTACAATATATTATTACTTTCCTTTCAAAGATAATGAAACCAAGGCACAGTGAGGAGTTAGGTAAGAGGCTGGGTAGTTGGAATTAGGTTTCAGACCCTGGTTTGCTCTGTCATTACAGCTCCTGGAGCCTCTATAGCATTTAAGTTTTTGTAACCTTGCAATGCAGCTCAAACTTAGCACATCCTGACTCCAGGAGCCCAAGCTCCTGCGAAAGGTATTTCCTGAAACCTGCTTGATGACCAAGTACCTGGGTCTCAGAATGAAGATGGGTGAAATTCACAATGGTGCAAATGTAACTACCCAATATAACTGTGGGAGTAGGAAATGAGAGGATTATTTTAGATTAATTTAAAACTTTTTTCTTTGAGAATTCATCCAATGTATGTTGATTTTGTTTTATATATTTGGACTTACATAGAGTACCTCCCTTTCTTCTTGGGAGAACAGAAAATTGATAATGTATTTTGTTTAATAGCAACTAACACTTGGGTCTAAATTTTGGAATTTTTCAGCTTATGCCTTATTTGGTACTGGACATTTTGAGAAGTTACCCTGGAGTTCCTGGACTTTTTGTGGCCTGTGCTTACAGTGGAACATTAAGGTATAAAGCTGTGATTCTATGAAGGTGCCCATCCCATAAGACTTACCTTTGTTTTACTGTTATTTTGGCTGATGCATGAGAGAACAACTTGCTGGAAGGAATTTCTTATTTCAGGACATGGTTTCAGAGGGTTCAACCCATGCTCACCTTGCTATAGGCATTTCAACAAAACATTCTGGTGGTGGGAGCTGGCAGTAGAAGATCTCTTTCATGGAGAGGCCAGTGCAGGATAGAGCCCCCATTGATATACCCCTGTAACCCATTTTATCCAAGCAAGTTTTACCTCCTATGTATCTACTATGCCTCAATAATGCTATCATAGCATACTTCATCAGGGTATTAATCCATTCATTTTGACCTGGAACCACCTTCAAGACAAATTCAGAAATGTGTTTTACTAATCCACTTGGCATTTCCCTATCGAATCAAGTTGACCATTAAGAATAATCAACTTTGTATCTTTCTTCTTATTGGTTACTTTGGGAGGTAAAGATGAATGCTGGACATGGTCACAAATGACCTAAAAAAGGCAAACTACTCTGTGTATCCTTCTGTTGGTCGGTTACCTATGGAATCATTCTGCTGTCATTGGGCTCTACACTTGACTAGGTCTCTGCTTTCTAACACATCTTTACATACCTGATACAGTCATTGTGATGATGATCACTTGATGGTAGCTTTAATATTTGCTGAATATTAAACGTGAGTGGCTTCTGTTTTGGTTTAGATCATGTGTGAAGCTAAATCATGGTTACTTGCAATAGACTCAAATCTCCTAATTTCATGTTGAATACTGTACGTCTTTTAAAGAATCTTGTGCCTCACCACTGACCTTCTATGTTTCAGTTTCTTCTTATGTTTGATGTTATTACCAAATGTACAGCATATGTTAATGAGGATCTAGAACATTAATATTATGATTTTATGGTATATGTTGCTGATGACTTGCAGTTGCTATTTTTATGCACACAGAAACTGTATCTTAAAAGTTGTTATGTGATAATTTGAGTAATATGTTCAAATCATTTTATAGATACTGAAGGTCACCTGGAAAATAGAAGCAATTCTAAATCATCCTTTGTCTTTTGCTGACAAATCTATGTGTGTTGCCTGACTCATTCATGAAAGATAATAGCTCCCAGAAAGAGGGCACTATGATTATTAAAAAGAAAAGAACATGACTCTATTTGAATTATTTTATTATCTTGTGTGCGTGGGTGTTTTGCCTACAGGTAGATCTATCTATGCACCACATGCTTGCAGGGCCTCAGAGTTCAGGAGAGGGCATCAGAATCCCCGAGGCTCAAGTTACAAATGGTTGTGAGTTACTTCTGGTGCTGAGGATCAAACCAAGGCCCTCTGGAAGAGCAGATAGTACTCTTCAACACTGAGTCATCTCTCCAGCCCCATCTGCTTCTGTTTTAAAAGTGTCAGTTTGCTTTCTTCTTCTTCCTCATTCCTACTGAAAGTATCATTAAAGTTAACATAATGTTAATATAATGAAATTAATATTATAAATCAAGGTTTTTGTCCTCTCATAGCACAGTGTCCTCCAGCATTAATGCATTGGCTACCGTGACTGTGGAAGACCTCATCAAACCTCACTTCAAATCACTCTCAGAGAAGTCTCTGTCTTGGATTTCCCAAGGAATGAGTAAGTTTCCTTCTTCATGATTCCATTTGAGAGAAGCTTTGGCAATGTTTTGGAGACACTAGAAACTGCCCTCTGAAGAATCATATCTCCCAGCATCGATACATATCCTATCCATGTATATGTGATTAGAATGCTGTAGGGCTGATCACATCTGCAAAGAAGACTTGGGCACCAGTTCAAGCATTTAAGATGAAGTCAGTGGTGGTCATTTGTAGCCCTGGCCCTCAGGAGGCTGAGGCAAAAGGATCATGAGTTTATGGGTAATTGGGGTTAGTCGCAAAAAGAAAAAGAAAATCTAATCATCAGGGAACCACAAAGGATAATGTCCAAGGATCCTGGTTGGTTTTCCTTGAGGATAATTACTAATGGTGATAAGAGTCTCACTAGTGCTCACATTTGAAGAAGGGTTCTTTGCAACCCAGCCTGACTTTGAACTCTTGATCCTCCTGCCTCATCCTCCTGAGTGTTGAGATTTCGGGGGAGTGACATCATTCCTACCCTGATTTTTGTTCATTTTGAAGGGTTCTATGCTATCATTACACTGAGGCATATGTAGTCAAGACTATCAGAGACAACATCATGACAACTGACTATTTGATTTTGCATTAATTACAGACACTAGAATCCATAATGGTGACCATTCATGATATATCAAATGGAACAGAACTAAGTTAAATCACTGGAAATACTATATATATTTAGATTGGGACTGAACAAACATCATTACAACAAGAACACTTTGGGGAAATAAAGGTGCTTTTGCTTTCTACTAGGATCAGATAATTTACCTAATATTCTTAACAAAAGTATGAATGCTGGGACAAAGAAGTCAGTACCAACAGCAGAAGAAATGTACTAATTTTATGATATGAAGTTGCTCACCTGTCATTTTTCTTTCTTTCTTTCTTTCAAAATTTTGAGCATGGGAAATTATATTGATCAATTACAGGTAATTTTTTTTCTAGGTGGATTTAAAAAAAATAAAACACTTTAGGGGTAATATATCTTAATTTTAAAAGCAACTGATGTGTTTGAGAAGCTATCGAAGGCAGAGAAGGTAAAAAGAAAAAAATTAAACCATTTTTCCAAACAGTGGAGTGTTGCGAACCTTCTGGAAAAGAGTTGGAGAAAAGAATGTGGCTGAAGGTGGAATATGATATGGATTTAAGTGACTGTTTTTTACTAGCTTAACAGGAAAGGCTTGGGGATGCTGATGGAGATTATAAAAGGACTAAAGAACCCAAACCACAGGTTGGTGTGGATTACCACTTCCCAGAACAAAGGAACACTGAAAGTCAGAGGGTTCCAATTCTGGTGTTTATTAGATTCCTCCTCCTCCACATTGTTCCGAGCCGGAATCCAGCCCCTCTCTTTATACACAAATGTTTGTGGAGGATTAATAAATGAATAACACAATGGTGCTAAATCTTTAAACCCCTGTAGTTAATTCCAGGGATTCTTTTCTTATGTAATCTACTGCTGTGACTAATTGTGAAGTATAAGGGCTTCTTTGCACCCTGCTGATCTTGGAGGAAAAGGCCCCTTTCCTTGTATTGCAGACTTTAATGTGGTGTTGCTCTCACCTTGATGGTTTTATCCACTTTGACTCAAAGGTGTGGTACTCATTTCATTGAGGATGTAATCCCCTGGGCCTACATTTGCACACTGCCTTTTATGTTGTCATGTAGGTGTGCTGTACGGAGCTCTGTGCATTGGAATGGCTGCTGTTGCGTCACTGATGGGAGCCTTGTTGCAGGTGAGAGCTGAGTCCGCAGACTGATGTCATCACCATTAAATTATTACTTTAAATGTCCACGTGGCCACTTTCACTCTTTCTCTCTCTGTATCCTCACTTGGATGTATCAAGGAACAAAGAAGACTGAATTATTTTTAAAATTTGAAAGGGTAGTAACAGTATTAACTGCTGAGCCATCTCTCCAGACTCTTATTTTCAACATTTGAAAAATATAGTTTGAGATAAGTATAGGTTTACATGAAATTAAAACAATGCAGAGGATATATATATATATGTATATAAATATATATATGTATATAAATATATATATATATATATATATCCTTTACTTCATAGCAATACCTTACAGAAATATCTTGCAATGGTATACTGCAAGGACACTGTTACAGCTGGGATATTGGGTTTGAAACAATGAAGATACAGAATCACCACCAGGGTTCCTCTTGCTGCCTTTCACAGCCTCACCTATATCTGTCTGCGTTCACTCCCCTGCTGGCCTCTGAACACATCAAATCTACTATCCATTCTTATAATTGTTTTTTTCATGGTAAGAATGTCATATAAAGGGAGCCAGTATGATGGCTCAGATTGCTAAACCTGGAGGCTGAGTTGGGTCCACACATGGTGGAAGGAGGGGCCTGCCTCCTGGAAGTTTTTCTCAGATTTCCACACAGGCACCATAACACGCACATGCACATGCACATGCACATACAAACACACATGCATGCACACATACTTTCACACATACACAAAATAAATAAAAACGTAGAAACTTCCTTTTTTTTTGGAAAAGATTATTGTTATAGGGGCTGGAGAGATGGCTCAGCTGTTAAAGGCTAGGCTCACAACCAAAAATATAAAAGATTATTGTTATAGAAAGGTGGGACAATGGTTCAGTGGGCAATGTGGTTTTAGTGAAAGCATGAAGACTTGACTTTAGTTCCCTAGCAGTGGGCCGGGCGCGGTGGCGCACGCCTTTAATCCCAGCACGTGGGAGACAGAGGCACATGGATGTCTGTGAGTTCGAGGCCAGCCTGGCCTATAAAAGGAGACCAGGACATTTAGGGCTACACAGAGAAGCCCTGTCTTGAAAAACCAAAAATCAACCCCCCTCAAAAAAAAAAAGTTAGAGGTGTCTGTAACTGAGACCTGGGGAGGCAGATCCAGGAGGCTTGCTGGCTCTCTAACCTAGTTGGATTGGTAAACTCCAAGGTTAATGAGAGACCCTGTCTCAAAACATAAGGTGGATACCAATTCAAAAAAAATTCAATCTTGACTTCTGGTCTTCACAGGTACCCTCACATGTGTGTCACACACACACACACGCACATGCACACAAAACAATGTTTCATAAATGAGGTCCATTAGCAAATGTTTTAGGTCTTCTGATTCTTGCTGTATAGAGTGAATTTTGACTGAAACCTGATATTTGTCTAAGATGAGGTGAAATTTTGGACCTCACACTTGGTGTTTCAGCAGCTTTTATTGACACAGTGTCAGAAGACCCCTGTTTTTTTTTTTTTGCCACCACTTTGAATTTAAAGTCCCCTCAACACCCTAGTAGCCCATTGTCATGTTGGGTGGGGATATGTAGTAAGAGACACATAATGACAGTAAGGTTAATGACAGCTGTAGACTCACTCAAGCGTCTTACAAGGTTGAACCCGTATGTCAGTTGGTACTGTAATGCAGCCTGACCCTAGGAGTTTCTAATCATGGCCCTCAGGGCTTCCCAGAGACAAACCATTTTAGCACACGTGTAAACTCTTCTGAGCCTTAGAACAAAGTTTGCCCTTCCCAGGGTACCTTCAACTTCCTTTATGAGAGAAGTGGCTGGCAACTGACCCTGTCTGGATGTAGGTGTAGAAACAGGGGACGAATGCCTCAAATTCTGAGGTTGGTGTCTAGATGGATATTCTTCTAGTCAGTTGGTCATCTGTCCCTGATTGTATCTGGTTTCATGGCACTGTCTGGTTCCCCCTACCAATTGTGTACAGTGCTGCCAGGACCAACTGTTTGAGGCACAGCTAAGATTCATCTTTGGTGTAAATTAAACAGAAGGTAACACAGGTTGTCCCCAAGGGAGGAGTTACTAAGACCATTCCAAATTCTCAAATATGACAACAAAAATTAGATTGCATAAGTAAGTGAGCAAGGAAATTTTGACAATCATTTCATTTCTTTTTAATTTTACAGAAAGACTCCAAATTGCTAATAAAAAGTTAACAGAGTAAAAATTGTTTTCTGGTCGATTTTTTTAAACCCAGGTACATTTTTTCTTTATAATTTTTTCAACAGAGAAACTTTTACTCAGTTTGTTCTTCAATAGTTTCATTCAGATATGATGTGTATTCTGATTATTGTAACCTTGAATCTTTATTATTGTTCCCTCCTCCTTACAAGTCTCCCCTCCCTTTTTGTTATTTTGGGTTGGGTTTTGTTTTTTGTATTTATTTATTTGTTTGTTTGTTTATTTATGTTTTTGGTTGTTGTTCAGTTTTTGAGCCTAAGTTTAACTAGTGTGACCATGGGTTTGGAATTATGTGTTAGAGCCTGGTGGGCTCCTCAGTGGGTACAGAATTAAATACAATGACTATCCCTCCTCTAGAACCCATCAGTAACCAGTAATTCAGCAGGAATGGTTAGGGTGTGTCTCAGATCTGTGACTGTTGACAGGCCCATTACCATCCACTTCTATGGAAATTGGGGGAAGTACTGGTCTGGAAATTTCTCTAATCAAAATTTTTGTGTAGCATGGCAAACACTTTATGGTGGGTCTGTTTTAAAGTCTGCTTCTGCTTCCCATGTACCTTGAGTTTCCATTGTGATAATTGTTATCAGGAAAAACATACTAAAGTAGTTAATGCCAGTCTGGCCACCAGTAAAGGGTAGTGGGCAGACTCCAAAGAAGAGAATAGTACTGATGCCATGGGAATGCCTTGCAGCTAGAGTTCTTGCACCAGAGTCCGCTCTCCAGGCCTCTGGACTCCCCTGTCTGTGAGGTGATGAACATTCTAGCCATCTACTGTAAGAGCAGAATCTCTCCATTGGAAGTTATGCTGAAAGGTACTCTGGAGCTGGCTCGTCTCCAACAAGCCTTGAGGCAGACATGCCCAACCACTCACCCACTTGGGTAGCTAAATACCAACTTTTCCACATACAGGGAGATGAGTTCACTAAGGACATTCCTATCCTACACCCAGGATAGCTACACAGGGCAACTCACCAACCTTGACTATTTTGCCAACACTTTTATTGGTATATTTCCCAATGGTCTTCTGAGCCATTTCAACCTCTGTCTCTATACTCTGTGCTGTCTGAAGGCACCATATGAGACAGCCAAGACCCAAACTAAATCCAAGTTTTCTATCTTTGATATCACCTCCAGGACACACAGTGCCACTAGATTTAATTTCGAGACCTCTTGGTACCCCTGTGCCATTCCTACATGCCATAGCTTAGAGGAATTGATGCGCTTATCTAGTTTGTTTTCTCAGATTCCTCACTGATTCCTTGGGGTTGAAATCACAGATACCTTCTTCCATGGGTCATTTTGGCCCCCACTGAGCAGGCAGCATTTCACCTGAGTGTGTCTCCATAGATTTCCCATAATTCTTCTGGTCATTACAGTCAGGTCCTGATAAGTACAACTGAACCACTCTTTCCTCACTACTGGTGAGTCTCCTCCCCATCCATGGTTGAAGTCCACTCTTTTTTATCTTCCCCAATTGTTTAGCTGGACATTGAGTACCCTAGACTCTCTGATAATGAATCAATTAAGTTTCCACCAGGTTGTTCTGAAGAATGCTAAAGACTCCTCTTTATCCTTTAACAGAATTATGTTTGAGATTTGACAGACTTTCAAGTTCAGGTAGCTTGTTAATTACTGATGATTTTCAGAGTCAAGAGGTCATGTGTGAACCTTACCATGGTTACAAATAAACAATAGGCGTAGGCCCATGTGACTGTGTGTCACTTAATACTATGATAAAACCCAATGTTGGGGAATTCCAACCTTCTTCCAGCAATTCCCAGGAACTGGGCCAAATCCTTAACCAAATTTACTCTTACCAAATAAACTCTCCTCATGAAAGAAAAATTTAGCAACTCACCTGGACTGAATACAGGTATAAAAAACATAGAAGAATTGTTCAAAGTTTGAGGATGGGCCCCAAGATTCATGTTGACCAGCTGTCCAGTGACGGTGTCATCCATTTGCTATCTGTCTTGTAAGAGGGTAGCCAGAATGAACTACCTACTTGAGATGTATAAGGTGTGTCTTTTATGAACAGGAAACTGGAGGGAGAAGTTTTTTGGTTTTGGGTTTTTTTGTTTGTTTGTCTTTTGTTTTTGTTTTGAGGGAGCTGGTTAATTTCAACAGCCAACATCCAAAAAACATGCAAAGTGATTTCTGTTGGTACCATGGTGGAGGTAGCTTCCTTATTTCTGTGCCTTGGTGACAGCTTGTTTTCTACCAAGCCTCCTATGACACTGTCCACCAGGGAGGAATCTTGGCAAAGGTAGCAGTATACAGTCTCAGCTCCTCATTTGTCTTTGCTGGTATGGGTGTATGAGCATGTTTCCTCCATCATCTGCAGTATGGCTGGTGACTCCTATTGTGATTGGCTTCTCTTTTTTTTTCATCAGCCTAGTACTGTATGGTGAAGCCATCCTAACTTCAAGACTAGCCCTCAACTCCTTGCTGTATCACCAAGTAAGGTCTTTTTTTCTAACAGAACCTTTTTGAGGCATCTTCCTTATGTCTATAATCCTGGCTCCTAGATTGTGTGATTGTAACTGGCTTCATGGCCATGTGGTGTCTTTTCACAACTCACAGTGAAGTCTGTCTCACATCTCATGACTCTGCTGAGACCAGACACCATCACATCCCTCACCCCACATCCTCCCACAAACGAGTTCTCTCTCACAGTGTTCACACACTCTCCAGTTCACAGTGTAGACTTTGTAAGAATTCATTGGAACTGAGGACTTCAGTACATATCTTCTAACATATCCTTGAGATACTGTCAGATTCATTCATTCTGTTTTGTTTGGCCTCTTGGTGGACAAATCACTATGCCCCCTGCTCTTTAATTATTTTTTTTTACATTTTAATTGACCTACAAAACTATGTTTATTTGTGGGGCATATTATCATGATTTAATACATGTGTGTATTTTACTACATTCAAATGTGGTTAAATATATCTGTCTCCTTAAATATCTATCATTTTGTAGTGATGAAAACATTCAAGATCTTTTCTTGTAGCTTCGTTGAGACATGAAGCCCATTATTATTCCTTATCGTTACACTACTAACCATTATCGCATCAGAACTTATTTGCCTTATAAAATTATAGCTTAATACCCAATTGAACAACTGTTAGCTTTTATCTGGTCAAGTCTTAAAAGCTAGACATTAGATTACTAAGGTTATTAGGTTTTAAGAACATATATCTCTTAGAGCATTATTTTGACTTCCTCATGATGCATGTTGCAATCCTTTTCAGTCTCATGGCTTTAGTACTTCCACATCAAAGAAAAAAATCTCAGTCATCTCAACAGATCTTAAATCTTTCTCTCCACCATTGGATCAATTATTTTAAGTTCAATTTTAAGCAAGAGTGAGAAGGGATGTCTTGATTTATGCATTCACAAAGGTGCTTCAATGGTTTCATGACTCTTTGATTTCTTTACATTGTGGTGCCGTGTGTGTGTGTGTGTGTGTGTGTGTGTGTGTGTGTGTGTGTGTGTGTGTGTGCCTGCACATGAGTTGAGAATGGTGTCTCAGACGTGTGTGTATAAACCAAAAGCTGACATTGGATGTCTTCCTCATTTGCTTGCTCCCTACTTTATTTTTTTTGAGACAGTATTTCTCACTGAATCTGGGATTTACTAATTCAGCTACACCAGAAAGCCTCATGAATCCTCCTGTTTCTATCTCCCCAACACTGGGATTAAGAGCATGTACCGCCACATCTAGCTTTTATGCGTGTGCATCAAACTTAGGTGCTTGTGAAGGAGAGATTTTATAGACTGAACCATCTTTCCAGCCCCCTTCATTGACTTAAAATATTTTCAAATTGTGTATGTATGTTTGTCTGGGTGAATATATGCATGTGAGTGTGGATACCTGTAGAGGTTGGAACAGGGCATCTGAGCTCTTGGAGCTGGTGTCATAGGCAGTTGTGGGCTACTTGATATGGGTCCCAGCAACCGTATGTTCAAGAAAGGTGTGCACCCCTAACCTCTAAGCCATCTCCAGTCCTTCGTTGCCTTTTTGAGAGTCCTGAAGGGATAGACAAGCCAAGTATGGTGGTACACACTTTTAGTCTCAGCTCTTGTGAGGCAGAGGTAGGAGGATCCCTGAGATTAAGGCCAGCCCTTTCTATATACTGAGTTCTAGGACAGCCAGTACTACAAAGTGAGATGACCCTGTGTTGGAGTGATCCACAAGTATTGTATTTTCTGAATATGAAAGAGTATATTCTTTTTTTTTTTTTTTTGGTTTTTCGAGACAGGGTTTCTCTGAATATCTCTGGCTGTCCTGGACTCGCTTTGTAGACCAGGCTGGCCTCGAACTCACAAAGATCCACCTGCTTCTGCCTCCCAAGTGCTGGGATTAAAGGCGTGCCACCACCGCCCGGCTGAAAGAGTATATTCTTAATTGTTATTTGAAGTTGTAAACTCCTGGCTAGCAGGATATGTAAATGTTGCTTCCTCAACTTCCTTAGCATATAGTATAGGATAACTATCCTACAACCAACACACCAAAAGGATCAGGAACATAGAATTTGTTACCTATTAAAGGGACAATTTTCCCCAGAGGTGCTACCATGTAAGCCCCCAGTGCAAGAAAAGACTCTTAGCCCTCATATGAGTGTTGAACTGAGAGGGGCTGATATTTAGGGACACTCCACATCAGAGGAGTGGGATGGGTAGGAGAGGGTGGGGGGTGGAACTGGGAGGGGTGGAAGAAGGGCACTGTGATGGAGATGTAACTTGAAGTAATAAAATAAATAAATAAATACACAAATAAATAAATACATAAATACATAAAAAGTAAGGCAAGCTGAAGTTAGGAAGGTGGCCTTCCCCAGTCTACTAGTTAAGTAACGAATGTGGCTTTTTGTATAATAAAGAGCTAGCTGTCCCTGGAGCTGGGGCAGGAAGTATGAGTGAGACTTCTGGCCAGATGAAGATGCAGGGAGATGTAGGCAGATATGGATGGATTCAGAAGGATATGGAAGGGAGACAGAATGAAGTAGGTAGATAGGTAGGTAGGTAGGTCGGTAGGTAGGTAGGTAGATAGGTAATGAGAACCATGCAGAGAGATGGAGTGCTGGAGAAATCAGGTTACATTAGTAGCTAGCTGAGAGACTGTTCCAGCAAAAGGCCAACAGCCTTAAACTACATAGATGTCTCTGTGTCTTTTGTCCTTCAACTGAAGAATGGATTAAAAAAAAAAAAAACAACCAAAAACCAAAAAACAAAACAAAACAAAACAAAAAAACCCAAAAACCTGTGGTATATTTACATGGTGGAAGACTACTCAGATATCAGAAGCAGGGAAATCATAAAATTTATGACCAAATGGATGGAACTAGAAAAGCTCATCCTGAGTGAGCTAACCACTTGTTTTTGTTCTGAGATGGGTTTGTTGCATGGCTTTTATAGATCCACTTGAGGATTTTTTTTAAACATTTATTTATTTATTTATTTATCTATTTATTTATTTATCTATTTATCTATCTATCTATCTATCTATCTATCTATCTATCTATTTATTTATTTATTTATTTATTTATTTATTATGTATACAGTACTTGCTCTACATATATGCCCGGGCAGCAGATCTCAATGTAGATGGCTGTGAGCCACCATGTGGTTGCTGGGAATTGAACTCAGGACCTTTGGAAGAACACCCAGTGCTCTTAACCTCTGAGCCACCTCTCCAGCCCTGAGGATTTTTTTTAAAAAAAGTATTTATTATTAGTTCAAATTACATCTCGATCACAGCCCCCCACCCCGCTTCTCCTCTCCTGGTCCCATCTTCCCATCATCTTCCCCCTTTCCCTCCTTCCCAGACCCAGAAAGATACACATGGCATGTACTCACTTATAACTGGATTTTAGCCATACAGTACAGGATAACTATCCTACAACCCATAGACCTAAAGGAACAGGCACCTAGCAGATCTATCCTATGAGAAACTCCACCCAGCAGTGAATCAAAACAGATGCTGAGACACACAGCCAAACACTAGGTTGAGCTCTGGGAGTCATGTATAAGAGAGGGAAGAGGAATAGAGAGACCGGGAGCAGATAAATTCACCACATGAAGATCAACAGAACCAACCAAGCTAGGCTCCTAGAGGCTTACAGAGACCGAAACACTAACAACAACAAAAAAGAACAAAAAGCATCATAAACTGTTTAGGATAATTAAGAAATACAAACTAATAGTCATTCAAGCATGTCATTTTGTTAGGTACTAGGACAGTCTATCACAGTTATTTTCTAAGTTAATCAGAAGTCAAGTTGCTAAGAGACAAGCAACATTTGCTTATCCAAATATAAGAGATAGATAGGTGGTCTTCAAAAACCTCAAGAGATCTGCAGAATATGGCATTCAAAGGTGTTTTCTTAACCTAAGATTTTTTTGATATCGAGATATGTCAGCTCCTGACAGCACCCCCTATTCTACTCCAAGTAGAAGATGAGCATCGAAGAATCTCCAATTGGAGATGGTTGAATTAGTGGCAAGCCTATTTCTTGGCAAGAAAAATCCCTTGCTTCAACTGTAGACAGAATGCTGTCCAAACAGGACAAAACTTGGAAGCAGGTCGACAGCCTAGCTCTGCCAAGACAGGGTAGGCAAGTCCTTCATAATTCCTGCTTTACAATCAATGTCTGTCAGAGAAATGGGGCCAAACGGCTGAAGATTGATGCTGTAATGTATGGAGAGAAAATGGGAGCTGTCCAGGCAGCCACTGGTATGTCATTTCTTAGTTTTGGAAGCTGCTGGACCTTCACTTCCTGTATAATCAGATACATTTATCCCTCTCAGGTCTCTGAGATGGTTGAAGACTAGATAGCTAGAATCTCATAGTTAAATTTTGAGTTGTTTAGGAATTAAGAAGGTGTTCTGGATCTAAGAAGATGTTTTTAAAATTATGATGCAAGTTAGGATGGAAACTTAGTTGGATATAGATCTTTAAACTCATGGAGATGGTTAGATAGTAGAATGTTAAAGTCAGGTGCCAAATACATGTGGACTGGACATTGGGAATGTATGCTAAGCCCTATAACTCTCATAATTGTGGCCTAATTATTTCTGTTGTTTTGAATTGTATTTGTTGTTATAAGAGAAAGAGCCATTTGTTGGACTGAAAGGGGGAGCTGTTGGGGGGAAAAAGATATACCTTAAACTTAAAAAAAGAAGGAAGGGGATAGGGGGCTTGAGGGGGAAGAGAGTGGGAGGGTGGGACTGGAGAGTGGAGTAGGGAGGGGATTTCGATTGAGATGTAACTTGAAGAAATGAAAACTAAATTAAAAAAAGAACAAGAAGCATATATAGACCAGACTTAGGCCCTCCTATACACATACAGAAGGTAGACAATTTGGCCTTCATACATATCCCTTAACAAGTGGGGGCTGGGGAGATGGGACCAGGAGAGGAGGGGGGAGGGGCTGGGGAGATGGGACCAGGAGAGGAGGGGGAGGGGCCAATGTCTGTCATGGACTCTGTTGCCTGTTCGTGGAACACCTTACGCTAGCCAGGCTGCCATGTTGGGCCCCAGTGTGAGAGCCCCTATGTGACTAAGAAACTGAGGGGGCTTGATATATGTGGGGCCCCCCTCACTCAAGGAGAAGGAAAGGAGGGAAAGGGGGAAGAGGGTGGGAAGATGGGACCAGGAGAGGAGGGGGGGCTGTGCTCGAGATGTAACTTGAATTAATAGACACATTAAAAAACAAAACAAAACAAACCAAACACCTCAAGCAGGTTCTGTGAAAGCCGTGCAACAATCCCATCTCAGAACAACCAAAAACAAATAAACTAATCAAAGGAACAGAGCCACTTGAGATCAAGATCCAGGTGATGATGATTTCTGCCAATGACCAGACTGCCGTGAATAAAATTATGATTTTTTTTTGTTTTCTGGAGGAGATTGAATATTTTTTCTTTTTTAAATTTATTTATTTAATGCTTCAGGTTACATCTCCATCACAGTGTCCTCTTTCCACCCCTCGCAGTCCCGCCCTCCCACCCTCTACCCCCTAACCCTTCCATCCCACTCCTCTGGAGTAGAGTGTCCCTACATAACAGTCCCCCGCCCCAGTTCAGCAGTCATATACCTACCCTGTTGTAATTTCTTGAAACACTATGTTTGGGTTTGAGAATTCTAACTGTTGACTTTGTGTTATTTTTGTAGGCAGCACTCAGCATATTTGGCATGGTTGGTGGACCACTTCTGGGCTTGTTTTCTTTGGGCATCTTGGTCCCCTTCTCCAACTCTGTTGTAAGTATAGCTAATGGATGTATATCTAAAGGTTACCTTTCCAACTACGTGTTTCTTTTCAGCTCAAAACAACACATGGTTGCTTTGAGATCTGTCATTAGTTACTTGTCTTGGTGACATAAATTTTAACTTTGATAGAGTGTATAGTGAAGAGCTATGTATGCATTGGGACCTTACCCGTAGGAAGCTAAATGGAACCTGTCAGATCCTTGTGGTGCAATTTCAATAGTCACGATGTAAACAGACCAACATCTTTTCCACATTTAAATTCTTACTCTTCTCAACTGAATATCTAGGCTTTAAGGAAGGAGATCAACAGGCTCAGACAGATTTAAAGACTGTAGAGTCAGAGCTCAGCAAAGAGAAATAATTAGATCTTTACCACCATGACCACAAAGTTTGTTCTTGTGGTGCTTCAAGCTGTAGCTCTTGTACATCATTGTAGCCCTGAGGGGGTGAATATAATTAGGAATATTATTCAGAAACATGTGTTTGCCTGGACATACAAAATTGTATCTGAAAGAAATGAAATCTAAATGATCTCTCTGAAAACCTACAGGAAGTTCATTTCTATTATGCAATGAAGTTCTGGAAAGACCTCGAGTATAGGTAATTGATGGCAGGCGTTTATAGCACAACCATTGGTTAGATAAAAGAGAAGAGGAAGTTAATGAGTCTCCAGGACTCTGGGCAGAGACACCAGGGATCTATGGTAACCTTGACAAAAGGCAGAGGCACTGTAGGGAGGGGAGTCACATAGGGAGCTGGCCAATTTGGCTTTGAACATTTTGAACATCTGACTTTCTCACGTTAGATCCCCCTCAAAGGGGATGACATCATGTTTCTTTTAAAATCACTCTTGTTTTTCAGGGAGCACTGGTTGGTCTGTTGGCTGGATTTATTGTTTCCTTATGGGTAGGAATTGGAGCTCAGCTTTACCCTCCGCTTCCTGAGAGAACCTTGCCATTGCCCCTTGAAACCCATGGCTGTAACAGCACACACAATGGGTCTGACTGGATGTCAACCACAGAAATGCCGTTTTCAACTAGCGCTTTCCAAATACACAATGTGGAAAGGTATTAAGTTTCATGTTATGTCTTTAAAACTTGTGTGACAAATAGGGGACTCCAGTTGTTTCATTTTTGTTTGTTTGTTTGTCTTGCTTATGGCACTGCTTTTCCCTAACCCTCTGTGTCTTTCTCGCTATGCTGTTTTGTAGTATTCCTACAGTGTAAGGACAGCAAGTGACACATCTCGAGACACAATGAGATACCCTGTAGCTTCCTAGACAGGGTTTCAAAGCTGTCCAGATTGGGTTTGCATTCTTTTACCTTCTTAATAGTTGAGGGGCATGTACTGGTAGTTTCAGTTTTAATTCTTTTATGATTAATGAAGTTGACTGCCCTTCAATTTGAATGGACACTCAAATATCTGCTTTTGTCACCTTACTTTTTAGGACTGTTCCAATTTTCAAAAGACTCTCCCTCTCTTTCTTTCTTGTTTATGTAGAAGTTTGTGATATTTCTTTATTCAAAATATGTTTTGAAGATTTTTTTCTCAATTGATGGGCTTTATTTTCACTTTCTGTTGATTTTATTTTTTGTAAAAAATCATGACTTATCTTTTCCTATATCATTAGTCCTTTGTAGTCTTGTTGAAGAAACCATTTCCTACTTTGATGTCATAAAGATATTCCTGTAATTTATTTATTTATTTTTGGTTTATTGAGAAAGGGTTCTTTTGTGTTATCCCTGGCTGTCCTGGACTCACTATGTAGGCTATGCTGGCCATGAACTCAGAGATCCCTGCCTGGAATTAGAGGCATGCATTATTATGTCTGGTTATTTATCTATTTTTTAAATTACAAGGTTCATTGTTAGCTCTTCATATTTAAGGAATGTAATCCATCTGGGGCTGAAGTGAATGGTGTGGTCAAGATTAATTTTTCCCCATGTGGAATTTCCATAACTCAAGGTCCTCCTACTGAAAAGATTCCTCCGTTGTCCATCAAGTTTGCTGGTGACTAAACTAATGTACATCAAATGGCAGTTTCCTAGGGAAGAGGCTGCTTCTTAATTCACTATTCGATGCTATTTTTTTTTCTGTCTTTGTTCAATATCACACTATCTCAACTTCATTAATTCATCTCAGCATATTTCCCTTCTTCCAAGGATTTTGGCTTCTGCAATTCTCATTACCTCAATCTTGCTGGTGCCTTAAAAGAGTGCTTCTACACATTGTTCTTAGCAGGGTGGTTGATCTTAATTAAGCTGCTTTATTGAAGCTGCAAGTGACATCTTTGAGTGATGTCACACCTTCCCAAGGGTCTTCTCCGATCTCGCACTGTAGTGTAGATCTCCCCTCTACCCTGTTCATGTCATACAGCGTTGCTCCATCTTTTTTCGCAGGACATTCTATCACCTGCCTACTGCTTATTGTATTTCTCTTTCGTGGGACATAAGCTTTATGTGGACAGCAATTTTATCTACCTTACTTATGGCTGACTTCAAGGATAAGAGCAGCAGTTGGGACTATGATGAAGAGTTGAATGAATAAACATAGACACTTAGTATTTTATTATGTATATATGTATAGTCAGCTTCGTGTTACAAAATACCAACTTGATCAAAGATAATGATATTTTGGCTCATGGTTTTAGGGATGTCAGGCCAGGCCATGATGGCCTAACATTGATACTTTTGGTAGTACATTAGATCACCGGTGACAGTGTGTGTTGGAGAATGTTGTTTCACCCCATGGAGCTGGAGGGCCGAGAGAAGCAGGAGACTGGGATTTATCTCAATATCCCCTTTGAGGGATTCCTGCAATGACCCACCTTCTTTCTACTAGGCTTTATCTCCTGAAAGTTTGCCATATCCAATAGCTTGGTATTAAGACCAAGCCCTCAACAATGAGCCTTAGGGAGACACTTACTCGAACGACATCAGTTTGCCAACCTAAGAAGCAAGTGAGGCATGCTGGATATGAGAACAGAGTCTATTTGTGATAAAATGAAGATAACACCTCAGAAAAACAACACAAACATTGTTGTTTAGAAGAAGTCCTCCTAAAATGGCATTTGAGGGGTCTGGGATTTAATAGATTACAAACAGAAAATAAAGAAGTGTTCAGAGAAAATTGTTGCAGTTGCATTGGTCTGATATACAGGGACAAGGATAGCATAGGAGGTCGATCTGATTACTCATTGGTTATTTATACATTCCAGGTAAGAATTATTAAAGCATTAAAGAGGGACTTTACTGGGTTGTGCATTATTTTTGTGTTGTCAGGGAGTCCACAGGAACCTGCCTAGCTGCAGTGCCCAGGTGTCTGTGGCCTCATGCCTTATGTTTCTCCTGAGCCAAAGAATTATGGTACATTATTCTTCTTATTTTTAAAGTCCTTTCTCATGTGTATGGTCAAAATCAAGCCATATTTTAAATTCCCGATTTGATAGTTAGGGATCAGTACCACTTTTATGACATTAAAAATGGTTAAATATTGCATTTTTACTTTCGGGATCATTTTATACACAAGTTTTGCTGTTCGGAACACGATGAATTATTGTAGTTGTATTTTTGGTATGTTTCAGGACTCTACTAATGGACAATTGGTATTCATTATCATATCTGTACTTCAGTACTATTGGAACTCTGGCAACATTGTTTGTGGGGATACTTATCAGTTTATCAACAGGTAATTATCTTAACAGTTTTCTATTCACTTCTAGAAATACAAGAGTTTCCCATGTATGATTTATAGCTACTTACAGTACTTTACTATGGTTCTATTAGTGATTAAAATTAATTTTTAAAATCTTACTCATGGAGTATTCAAGAACCTAAACATAAGTCACAAGACCCATCACTATTGTAATCTTGGTTCTGCCATTTAATAACTATCTGGATTCAGGCAATGTGCATAAGCCCTCTACTTCAGAGCCTTAGCATTGCTATGTATGGAGTGGAGCTAATGCAGACAGGCTGCCATGAGGTAAAACTCAGGGGTCTGAGAACACTTACTTGCATAGTTATGTGTTACAAAGATAGAGCTGAATGCATATCTTGACAACATCTTTATGCCAGGATCTTCTCATTGTCCAATATGGACTCTTTGTAAATTTAAAAAATATACACAGATGTGAAGAATAATAACTATAATATTTATGGGTGAACATAGTAGAAAGCCTTTGAAAATGTTCATAAAGAATAAATGCACTTTTAATAACCATCTGATAATGCACCGAGTGTAACTTGTTACCTGGAATGGAGGTTTTTTGTTTTGTTTTTTAAGATTTATTTATTTATTTTACATATATGAGAGCTCTATCTGCATGTACCCCTTGCATGCCAGAAGAGGGCATCAGATTCCAGTATAGATGGTTGTGAGCCACCTTGTGGGTGCTGGGAATTGAACTCCGGACCTCTGGAAGAGCAAACAGTGCTCTTAACTGCTGAGCCATCTCTCCAGCCCCTGGTATGGAGGTTTTATCCTGAGATTTTATTTTATTCTAGTTGTGGGCATTTTCTTGTCCCCCTTCCTGTGTTGGGGTCCCCTCTGACTATATCCCACAATTTTCATTTATGTTTATGCTTCTAGTTTATTTTATTTTATTTATTATTATTTATTTCATTTCATTTCATTTATTATTTTATTTTATTATTATTATTTATTATATATTATTACCATTTATTTATTTATTATTTTTGGTTTTTTGAGACAAGGTTTCTCTGTGTAACAGTACTGGCTAACTTGGAACTCACTCTGTATATCAGGCTGGCCTCGAACTCACAGAGATACATATGCTTCTGCCTCCCAAGTGCTGGAATTAAAGGCATGCGCCACCACACCCAGCCTAGTTTATTTTTTAAATCAGTTAATATTTTACATGTATGAGTGTTTTACCTGTGTATTATGTAGGTATGTTTCTGGTGCACACAGAGGCCAGAAGAAGGTACCTTATATGCCCGTTCTTACCTGCGATTCTGAGCCACCATGTGTGTGATGGGAAGCAAATCCAGGTCCTCTCTAGTAGCAGTGAGTGCTGTTAACTGTTGAGCCGTCTTGCCTTCCCCTATATTTATTCCTTTAATTAAGTGGATCCATCTTATATAGCACATTCTTAAAAAGGACAGAGAGGAGAACAGGTTTTGAAGAATTTACATGTCTAAAACATTTACTTGAGAGTGACTGATAATTTATTTGAGTGTAAGTTCTCTGCTAAAATATCTTAATTTTCTCCTCTCACTGGGATGCTGTTGAATGTCAGTCCAGGGGCTACCTGCTGACCATTCCAATGGTACATTTTTTAATGACCAACTTGACTTATCAGCCTTTAACTCTGAAGTCTCCCATTTCTCTCCATCTAGGGCATTTCTTTAGGCTATCCTTTTGTGATTTCTTGCTATTTCCCGCTTTATCTTTCTAAAAACTTCTATTAGTGAAATGTTTGCGCCTGGGAAGATTCCTTCAATTTTCTTGTCTTTTCTTTCCTTCTTTCTATCATTGTCTCTTGGTCTAATCCATTAATGCTTTTCCCAATTACTTTTCCAATAATTCTCAAAGGCGCATTCGATCCAGTTTGAGAATGGACTATAGGGGAGGAGTGTGGGGAGACTCTTGAGATATCCAGGTGAGAGATGTAGTGACTGGGATTGGGGGTTGCTGAATGTGCTGGGCTCCTCATCCCCCAAACTCCCTGTTGACAAAGAATTCAGGTAACACTGCTTTCAGTCTTGTTGCCTTTGCATTGGTAACTATAATGTTTGCATTCACTTTCCAAAATGATTGTGATTTTCTCATAAAAATATTAACTTAGTAGCCTTATTGTTTAATCTATTTTGAGGAATATGACTTATTTTCACACATTACCCAGTTGTTCATGTCTGAAATGCACCTATACTATCTCCTTGTATTTTATCTTTGGTATTTCCTTTTCTCTTTCTTAACTTGTTTGGTTTTGTTAACTACCTGCGGTTATGTCCAGGAGAACACACATCTAGCCATAAAAACACTTTCACCTCATTAATTTTCTTAATGAGCCATTTCTCCACCACAGCAACTATGAGACCCTTGAAAAAGATCTAGACACATACACTTCTGAAGTCCCTTACAAGGAACTGTAGGGTACTAGAAATCTGTAAGAATCCAGACAGACATGCTTGACTGATATCTCATCTCCATTTGACTCTTTGCACCGAGTGCTTGTTTCTGTGTCAGTAAAACAGGAGCTGGTGCTGTGGCAATTCTCAAACTTTAGCAGGTATAAAAATCACCTTGGAAGCTGGGATACGGTGGCACACACCTTTAATCCCAGCACTTGGGAGGCCCTGCAGTAACATATTGTTCAGTCCAAGATGCAACTCAGGGATCTGCGAGTAGAGAGTGGTGGTTTGAGGACCATATACTTGGTTCTCAAAAGCATCTTAGTTGGTCCACCAAGAAAAAAAGGGAAAAGAAAAATGAAAGACAGACAGACAGACACACGACAGAGTCAGAAAACAAGGCCAAATCAGAGGTTTAGTTTCTAAAACAAAACCTTAGAGAAGAGGATTTGTACAAAACATCTGTGAGCATGTGGCATTCCACTTGCTTAACTCATTCAACAGTTTATAATTTTTCCATTCATGTAACTATCATAGGGACCAAAAGTCAGGGAAAATAGATTCACTGGCAGAGGCAGAAGCAGAGGGCCAGAGAGGCAGAGACAGAGGGGCAGAGGGGTAGAGGGGGAGAGCCAGGAGACAAAGGCAGAGGCAGAAGTTTGCTAATTTATGGGCAGGTCATGTAAGTTGCTTTTCTTACCATTTTTGGGACAGACAGCTCTTTATCCAGGGGGAACCACGAAGCAGTTGGGTTAGGATTGAGAGCTATTATCTCTCTGTATCTGTTATCTATGTAGATATCACGTGATTCACATTTACCAGTGAGAAGCTTGTGGGATTTGAGATCTAGGAAAGGGCAGTGGTGGCTGGATCTTCTGCACTATTTTGAGGTTTTCTTTGCATTTTCCTGTGTGTATAAAGCTGAATGTTCATAAGCTGAATGCTTGCATGATGGGTGATCATTTTGTAGTTATAGGTGTTTGTATAACAGTATAAACAATGTATTTGTTTTTCAGGAGGAAGAAAACAGAACTTAGATCCCCGATTCTTACTAACCAAACAGGACTTTTTATCTAATTTTGATGCTTTTAAGAAAGTAAGTTAGGTTTTATTTATCTTAAATTAGGGAAGTGGGTTTTTTTTTTAAAAAAAAAAACTTTTTAAAACATTGATTTATTACTTCAAGTCACATCTCCATCACAGCCCCCTCCCTCCACCTTCTCATTCCCACCCTCCCACCCTCTATCCCCTTCTCCCATCTATCTTGTTCCTCCAGTGAGGGGTTCCCTCACATATCAGCTCCCTCTGTTCATCAGTCATATGAGGGCTAAGAGCTCTTTCTCTTGTACTGGTGGCCTACATGGTAGCTGCATTATGGCAAAGTGTCCCAGTAGCAGATAACAAAATCCATATTTCTGTTCCTTACTGTCTGTTGGTTGTAGGATAGTTATTCTGTACTAAATGGCTAAAATCCAGTTATAAGTGAATAGATGCCATGTGCATCTTTCTGGATCTGGGTTAGCTCACTCAGGATGAGCTTTTCTACCTCCATCCATTTGGCAGCAAATTGCATGATTTCCTTATTTCTGGATAGCTGAGTAGTATTCCATTGTGTAAATGTACTCTGAGATTCCATCTCACACCTGTTAGAATAGCTAAGATCAAAAACTCAAATGACAGCACATTCTGGCGAGGTTGTAGAGAAAGGGGAGCCCTCCTCCATTGCTGGTGGGAATGCAAACTTGTACAACCACTATGGAAATCAGTCTGACGACATCTTAGAAAACTTGAAATAGCTCCACCTCAAGACTCAGCCATTCCGCTCCTGGGCATACATCTAGAAGAGTCCTCACCAAACCACAAGGACATCTTCTCAACTATGTTTGTAGCAGATTTATTTATAATAGCTAGAAACTGAAATAAACCCAAATGTCCCTTAACCAAAGAATGGATAAAAAATAAAAAAACTATGGTACATTTGCACAACAGAAGTGGGTTTTTAATCACCTGAACAGAACACGAGTTAGTCCTCAGCTTTTTTTTATTGAATAGCCACACAAGGGGGCTATTTGTATATCTATACAGTTAACAGAAATGAACTATTGAAGAAAATATATGGATATCTATAGATAGTTCATAACTTCTTCATACGCATAAATATTCATAGCTCAAGTGTCTATTATACAGCATCCTGTCTTCTGCTGGCATGTATTGGTTGGATATCACTCTCCCTTGGTAGATCATCAAGCTGATTTAGAGAAATAAAAGCAGTAGTAACAATTATCTGTCACTGAACAAGTAAAGTTTCTTTTAAAAATTAATTTCCACATTGATTTTTTTTCCTCAGAAGAACCATGTTTTAAACTATAAGTTGCATCCTGTGGAAGATGGTGGAACTGATAACCCCGCCTTCAATCACGTTGAGCTGAACTACACAGATCACAGTGACAAGATCAATGGGACTCGCTTGTGAAGCTACATGCTATTATATCATGTCTTTTTCTTTTCTTCTTTCTTTCTTTCCTTCTCTCTCTCTATCTTTTTTTTTTTTACATATTTTAGGAAGTTGGATCAGATCATTTTTTTTTCTATCATGACTGTTTTGGAAGATAAATTATTTTGTTAAAGCTAAGTCCTGACTTGTTTTACTTTCTATACTGATGCATTGATGCTACCCCAGAGTTAGGAGTTTCAACATAAACTTGCTTCAGTGGAGCTACAATTGTGAATGCTATGACTACATACATGTCTGAAAGGCAAATACAGACATGCACACGCGATACTTGATGACCAAAGGTGTATTCTTACATCTAGACATTACTGAGAATATTTTTATCCCTTTGGTGCTAGTGTATATGTTCTGGGACATTTACTAGAATCATAAATCTTGGAAAGAGATTTCTTTCCTCCCTCTACATGTTATATTCCTAGGCAGCAGTGAAATGGGGAGGAATAGGGCTTATCCATGGTCTTTACTTCTCCTGGATAAGCCATGGTATAACCTTGCTGCTGATTCTGCTTCTGGGATGGGGTAAACAATAGCATCCTGTCTAGGAGACAGTAGGGTCCCAAGGATCAAGATCATCTTTAATAAATTCCTGTGTCTTTTTTTTTCTTTTCTGAGATTCCTGGCTATTGGCCAATGACTTTTCCTGTCATAGACTCTAGACTATGGATTATGCATTATGGTTCTTATCTTCATTCCCAGCTTCTGTTTCATTAACCTTGCTTTTGTTGGGCACATTACCTGGGCTTAACTGTTTCAGCTTCCGGCTTGTTGCTCTGGGCTTAGATATATATCGAGACACCCAATACGATCTTCCCGGCTCTGTCCTTCCTTCATCAGATCCTAGCCTATAAAGATAGATTCTCCTGCACCTGGCATTGTCTAATGCATACTTCATGTGTATTTGGTAACCAAAGAATAGTATATACTTAAAAATGGTAAAGTCCCATGGAGTCACACTATTGCTATTAGTGCTGTTAAGTTGAAGTACTGATTCATATATTTTAAGAGCTAAGTTTCATAGGGAAATACTACTTTATTTTCTTACTTCTTCCTGACTTACTAAATGTGTGCTTTGTTCATCTTCTAAGATTGCAAGCAGTAGCCTCAAAGTTCTTAGCCATTTATTTGCCTAAGTTCATAGCTACAGCTTGTGTTGCACAGTTTCATCAATAAATTATTTTTCTATAATACCCACATAGAGATTGTTTAAAAGATTTAAAAGGTTTTAAATATTTTTAAAAGGGAAATTTTGATATTTTAAAAATAATTTATAATTTTATACATACTTTTTGGTCTGTCATATTTGGAAGGCCATACATTGTACTTTTAAAGGCTGTTAACTGACAATAAAAACTAAAATACCAAAAATATTAGCATTTATCTGAAGTTGAGATTTATATGCCATTTAAATCAACTATGTATTCATGTCTTTCTTTTGTATATAGACCTATTTATTGATTACTGTATTTGTAAACAAAAATCAAGTTTTTGACTCTTTCTTGCAGTACTCTAATGAACAGGATAATATAATCTTATATGTAGTCTTATAAAACTATGATTTGAAGTATAGTTATTTATTAAATGATTTGGAATGAATATGTATGTAGAATGCTTCAGTTTTGGCAATGAGAATCAGGTTATTTGAATAACTTTTTCTTTATTCTGATTTCACTGAGGTTACACAGTGTGTTCTTCATGAGAAATGATATTCTAAATGATTTTGTCAACTTCCTGTAAGACAAAGTATATCTTTGTGACATTTGGAAATATCGGTGTTTTATTTTTACAAGCACACAGGAGTGCCAGATAGAGTTCTTAAAATAAAAAGATGTTGCTATTACTTTAAAAGTATTTGTTTTAACTCTTAAAAATTGGGGCAAATATAAACACATAAAAATGATATGTCAGCATATTATAATGTAAAGTAAATAATCTTTTCTTAGTTTGATTGAATCACAAAAACCTTAAAGGAAGAAAAAATATTGTACAAGTTTTCTGTCAGTATCGTCTGCTACTGACCAATATGCCTTTGAATTTGCCCTTAATTCCACTTAATGATAGTATAAGAATTAGACTGCCTACCTCACAGAAATAATGTGAGTGTGAAAGACTAGAGCTTTGACAGACTAGGGCTTTATTAATTCAAATAATTTGAGGCAAAAGTAGTTTGCTAGTTTCCTTTTTTTTTTTTAACTAAGAAGAATCTGTACTATCATGATATAGAGAAAAGACCTTCCCTAAAAATGTGTGCCTCAGGAATAGAACACATTTGCGGATCAGCAGGATCATTCCAACAGAAAGAATATAACCCTTAAAGAAAGTCACAGCTCAGTTCTGTTCATTCCACAGAGAGATGAAAACTGCATAGGCAAGATGTAAAACAGCACAGGGTCATGTTTGCTATGGATTGTTTGCATGGTCTTTTTGTTTTTGTTTTTGTTTTCTTGAGATCAGTAGTTATCAACATGGGCCATTGTGCTCCTCTGGGGACATACATGCACAGACATTTGAGGGCCACAACGAGAGTGCCAATGCCATATAGGGAAAGCTGCTTAAAGTCCCACTGGGTAGGAACAGCTTTCCTCCCCCAACAAAAACGCCCAGTCAGCTGAAGACACTAAGAGTGTGTGTAGCTTGAGAAACCATGGAAGCTAATGCTCATGCTTTTTAGAAGCCAACAACCTGATGTTTCCATCTGAAAATACCATTAGCACACCAGATAATGACCATATATTTTCAGAGGAGTCACTAAATGTTAAGACATTTTCTCAAATAGTGGGAATTTAGACCAGTCTCAGGTCAGCTCAGTTTCTCTATGTGGTTTCTAACGTGGCCACACATTAGGATGATTTGAAAGATATGACTGCTAAGATCTCTTAATTTTGTTTTATTTATGACAAGCACTGGGCATGCAGCTTGTTTAATGAAATAGCTGGGCATGTGGTGTAGATACAAGGGGTAGAACTGAGGCTGAGACAGAGTGAAAGATCCTTTGGATTGATTATTGCAGGAAATTCCAAGTCTTCCCATAAAGACTGTTGATAAGGAGTCAACCGAGGAGTAGGGTTTGTGGTTCAGTGGTAAAGCACTTACTGAACATGTGCAAGATCCTGGGCTTCCTTCCCAAATGGAGTCAACTGAGCACATGACCATTTAGTTCTTAAAAATGCCTTTAATGCTTTTTTTTCCCCTTGGTTTTTTGAGACAGGGTTTCCCTGTGTATCCTTGGCTGTTCTGGACTCACTTTGTAGACCAGACTGGCCTTGAATTCACAGAGATCCACCTGCCTCTGCCTCCCAAGTGCTGAGATTAAAGGCATGTGCCACTGCCCGGCAGTTAGACAGCTGTGAACTGCCATGTGGTTGCTGAGATTTGAACCCTGGTCCTTTGGAAGAACAGCCAGTGCTCTTAACCACTGAGTCACATCTTGAGCCCCATGCCTTTAATGCTTCTAAAGTTGACTTTTGTACCATTGTTTGTGAAAATTGGGGGAAAATTAGATATTTCTATATAAAATATGGTTACAAATCTCATTTTTTTTTCAATTTACTGATTAAAATTTCCTTAAAAATATTTGCAGCTGTCTGTTCTTGGAGTAAGTATATGAATGAGTGCAATGAATGTTATCAAAGATATTTCTACCCTATTCACTACTTAAAGGGACCTCTTAAACCAAATGCTGTGTATAAATCATGACACAGAAAGCAAAGGACCTTGCACAACTTTGCCATCAAGGACCGCTTCACATTTTAATAAGATGGTCCTCAATGATGGCTATGGTTTACATGCTGACTGATTGATTGTACCTCAAACAGCCATGATTGAAAGGTTGGTCCATGGGGTGGCTCTCCTGGGAGATGGTGAAGTCCATGGGAAGTGGGGTCTAGTGCAGGTCTTTAGGCCATAAACATTGATGCCCTCCCCCAAAAAGGAGTGTAGCATGACATTCTTCCTCTTTCTTCAGTCTTTGGTGCATTCAAGCTCTGACCACTTGCTTCTCTCTGTGTTCCAGTCATGATGGATAACCTTCGTCAGAGGCTGAAGCACATGGCCACCTCAGCAATGCTTTGAACAGTGAGCTCGGTCAACCTTTCCCTTTCAAAGATTAAGTTGATGCAGCTATTTCATTGTAGCGATGTGAAGCTCACTAATACAAATGGGGACAAAACAAGGTAGGACCAGGGCTACAACCCAGTGGAAAAGCCGTTGTTTATTATGTACAAGGTTTGATCCCACATACCAAGACCATTAAAAGGGAAAAAAATGGACCAACTTTTCTGTATCAACTTCAATTTTTAGTTGATAAAATTAGAAAATTAGTGCAGACAATTGTTGGTAGTAACAGCAGGGCTTCGGTCTAGAATCACACACACCAAATCTGAACATTTTTATCCTCTTGAAAAATACCATCTGAAGTTTTAATGTTAAAAATTTTATCTCAAAGCTATAGTTTGTATGGTATAAAATTAAATGGTCAATCAAGCTGAAGAAAGGACTAGGTACAAAAGATGACCATGGTTATACCCAACTGCCAGTTTGGAAAAGTAGCCTGCAAGCAGATGCCAACTTTCCTGTTTGGCAAGAACTTCCCTCTTCTTTGGCCTCTTGTGGTCATTTAATTGAAGTACCTATTTACTCCCTGTGCAATCACTGGGTGGGCAAAATTCCAGTTTTCCAGAGAGGGCAATTCCATGTGACCTTTCACTGTGAAGGTTAGATTAGATCTTTGTGATTTAAACTCACCAAATCAAAGAATGTTTTGAAAAGCATCAATTTTATCATTCATTCCTATTTCTCAAGCACTTACTTCCTCATTTACAAAACGGCTTATTTTACCTTTGTCTTTGTGTAGGTGAACTCATCCAAAAAACACAGAGTATCAGTTGATAGCATTTAGTCTCCGTGTTCCCATCCACTTCTGCATGATAGATTTGGGGTCCTCTTCTGTTTTCCTCTGTTCCCTTTTGGTTCTCCAGATGACTCACAGTGGCCACTTCACATTCTGTCCTAGAGTCTTGGCCAGTGTCAGAGTCACCTGGAGGGGCTGAGCTGCACTCCCAGTTTCTGAGGAGGGAGCATTGGCACTGAGCCTGGGATGTGAAGTCTCTTGATTTCTGAGGACCATGGTACTTCTGGCCTGTGAATCACATATTGATAATTATGACTCTAATTCACAGTGGCCTCTTTGGAAACTCACTCAGATGACTCTCTTGACTCAGGAGTTGCTATGTCCTCATTGTCTAATGAATCCTACACCATTCAGTCATCTTAGAGCACTGTCATTTTCCTGTCCACATTACATTGAGCGCCCCACACTTGGTTTCTTTTTTTTTTTATAATCTTCTCTCATACAGGCAGCCCACCCTTTGCAGTATCTCAAGTCTTTCAAAACAAATACCTGCTCAGTTGTTTGTTTGTTTACAATTTATTTATCTGTTGCTTCAGGTGACATATCCATCATATTGTCCTTTCCCCCCTTCCCAGCCCCTCCCTCCCACCCTCTACCCCCTAACCCTTCCATCCCACTCCTCTGGAGTGGAGTGTCCCTACATAACAGTCCCCCGCCCCAGTTCAGAAGTCATATGAGGGCCAAGAGCCTCCTCATACACTGGGGGCCTACAAGGCAGTACCACCAGTGAAAAGGGTCTCATTGCCAGGGAGAGAAAACTAAAAAAAAAAAAAAATCACACAAACAAACAAACAAACAAACAAAAGTCTACGTCCATGTTTCCTTTGGTGCATTGGTTGTAGTATAGATATCCTGTACTATATAGCTAAAATCCAACTATAAGTGAATAGATGCCATGTGCATCCTTCTGAGTCTGGGTTAGCTCACTCAGGATGAGCTTCTCTAGTTCCATCCATTTGGCTGCAAATTGCATGTTTTCCTTGTTTCTGATAGCTGAGTAGTACTCCATTGTGTAAATGTGCCACAATTTTTTTTTATCCATTTGTCAGTTGAGGGACATCTGGGTTGTTTCCAGTTTCTAGGTATTACAAATAAAGCTGCTATGAACATAGATGAGGAAACTTCCTTGTGATTCGGTATGGAGTCATTTGGATGTATACCCAGAAGTGGTATGGCTGGGTCCTGAGGCAAAGCTATTCCAAATTTTCTAAGATATCGCCAGACTGACCTCCATAGTGGTTGCACAAGCCTGCACTCCCACCAGCATTGGAGGAGGGTTCCCCTTTCTCCACACCCTCGCCAGCATGTGCTGTCATTTGAGCTTTTGATCTTAGCCATTCTGACAGGTGTGAGATGGAATCTCAGAGTTGTCTTGAGTTGCATTTCTCTGATGATTAAGGATGTTGAACATTTCTTCAAGTGTCTCTTGGCCTTTAGGGATTCCTCCTTTGTGAATTCTCTGTTTAGCTCTTTCCCCCATTTTTTAATTGGATTATTTGGTTTCTTGGCATTTAATTTCTTGAGGTCTTTGTAAATTTTGGATACTAGCTCTTTGTCAGATGTGGGGTTAGTGAAGATTTTTTTCCCAATGTGTAGGCTGCCATTTTGTTCGAATGACAGTGTCTTTTGCCTTACAGAAGCTTTTCAGTTTCATGAGGTCCCATTTGTTTTTTTTTTTCCTTTGTTCACATCAACACTTTTTCTTTTTTTTTAATTTTTTCCTTTATTTTTTATTTCTTCAAGTTACATCTCAATCGCAGTCCCCTCCCTATTTCCCCTCCAGTCCCACCCTCCCACCCTCAACCCCCCATCCTCTTCCCTTTTTTTTTTCTTTTAAGTTTAAGGTATATCTTATTTCCCCCTACAGTTTCTCCTTTCAGTCCAACAAATGGCTCTTTCTCTTATAATAATAAATACAGTACAGTACAACAGAGGTAATTAGGCCACAGTTATGAGGGTTATATGGCTTAACGTACATTCCCAATGACCAGTCCATATGTATTTGGTACCTGACTTTAACATTCTACTATCTAAACATCTCCATGAGTTTAAAGTTCTATATCTGACTCAACATTCATACTAATTGCAACACAATTTTAAAAGTATCTTCTTAGATGTATAACACTCTCTTGACTCCTAAACAACTCAAAATTTAATTATGAGACTCATCTATCTGTTCTTCAATCACCTCAGAGACCTGAGAGGGATAAATATATCTGATTTTATAGGAAGTACAGGGTCTGCAGCTTCCCAAACTAAGAAATGACATACCAGTGGCTGCCTGGACAGTTCCCATTTTCTCTCCATACATTACAGCATCAATCTTCAGCCATTTGGCCCCGTTTCTCTGACAGACATTGATTGTAGAGCAGGAATTATGAAGGACTTACCTACCCTGTCTTGGCATAGCTAGGCTGTCGACTTACCTGCTTCCAGGTTTTGTCCTTTTTGGACAGAAGTCTGTCTACAGTTGGAGCAAGGGGCTTTTCCTACCAAGAGATAGGCTTGCAACTAATTCAATCATCTCCCACTGGAGATTCTTTGATGCTCATCTTCTACTTGGAGGAGAATAGGGGGTGCTGTCAGGAGTTGATATGTCTTGATATACAAAAATCTAAAGTTAGGAAAACATCTTTGAATGCCATACTCTGCAGATCTCTTGAGGTTTTTGAAGAGGCCCTATCTATCTCTTATATTAGGGTAAGCAGATGTTGCTTGTCTCTTAGCAGGTTTATTTCTGATTAGCTTAGCAAGTAACTATAATAGGCTGTCATAGTACCTAACAGAATGACCGGCTTGCATAACCATTAGTTTGCATTTCTTAATTATCCTAAACAGTTTATGACAGTTAGTAGTAAAAGGCCGAAACATCACATTTCATTTTTTTTCTTTACCTCCTAACCCTTCCATCCCATTTCTCTGGGGTGGGGTGTCCTTATATAACAGTCCCTCATCTCAGTTGAGAGGTCGTATGAGGGCCAAGAGCCTCTTCATTCATTGGGGATCTATGAAGCAGTACCATCAGTGAAAAGTGTCTCGTTGCCTGGGAGAGAGAACTACTAAACAAACAAATCAATAATCATACAATAGATAAAAGGCTAAAAAATAGAAAAAATATAACTAATATATAAAAAATAAATAAAAAATAAAAATTAAAAATAAGAAGTCTATGTCCAAGTTCCCTTTGGTGTGTTAGTTGTAGTATTGATACCTTCTACTATATAGCTAAAATCCTACTATAAGTGAATAGATGCCATATGTGTCCTTCTGAGTCTGGGTTAGTTCACTCAGGATGAGCTTTTCTAGTTCCATCCATTTGGCTGCAAATTGCATAATTTCATTGTTCCTGATAGCTGAATAATATTCCATTGTGTAGATGTACCACAGTTTTTTAACCCATTCTTTGGTTGTGGGACATCTGGGTTGTTTCCAGTTTCTAGCTATTACAAATAAGGCTGCTATAAACATAGATGAGGAAACTTCCTTATGATTCCGTGAAGAGGCATTTGGGTGTATACCCAGAAGTGGTATGGCTGGGTCCTGAGGCAGAGCTATTCCAAGTTTTCTAAGATATAGCTAGACTGGAGGTCCCATTTGTTAATTGTTGGTCTTAGGTCCTGAGCTGTTGGTGTTCTGTTCAGCAAGTTGTCACCTGTGCCAATGATTTCGAGGGTTTCTCCCACTTTCTCTTCTAGTAGATTTAGTGTGACCGGCCTTATGTTAAGGTCTTTGATCCACTTGGGCTTAAGTTTTGTACAAGGTGATAGGTATGGGTCTAATTTCATTCTTTTGCAAGTGGACATCCAGTTGGACTAGCACCATTTGTTGAAGATGCTGTCCTTTTTCCATTGTGCACTTTTGGCTTCTTTGTCAAAAGTTAGGTGGCCATAGGTGTGTGGGTCCATTTTTGGGTCTTCAGTTCGATTCCATTGATCTACTGGTCTGTTTCTATACCAGTACCATGCTGTTTTTACTACTATTGCTCTGTAGTACAGCTTGAAATCTGGGATGGTGATACCTCCAATTTTTTTTTTTTTTTTTTATTGTATAAGATTGATTTAGCTATTCTGGGGTTTTTGTTGTGCCATATGAAATTGAGAATAGCTCTTTCCAGGTCTATAAAGAATTGTGTTGGTATTTTGATAGGAATTGCAATGAATCTATATATTGCTTTTGGTAGGATGGCCATTTTTATTATGTTGATCCTACCTATCCATGAGCATGGGAGATATTTCCATCTTCTAAAGGACTCTTCCATTTCTTTCTTCAAGGGCTTGAAGTTCTTGTTGTACAGGTCCTTTACTTGCTTGGTTAGAGTTACCCTCAAGGTATTTTATGTTGTTTGTGGCTATTGTGAAGGGAGTTGTTTTCCTTATTTCTATCTCAGCCCATTTGTTTGTTGTATAAAGAAGGGCTTCTGATTTTTTTTGAATTAATTTTGTATCCAGCCACCTTGCTGAAGGTGTTTATCAGCTGTAAGAGTTCTCTGGTGGAATTTTTGGGGTTGCTTATGTATACTATCATATTGTCTACCTGCTCAGTTGTTAGACGCTAACAGCATGTGTCTCATTTCCTTCCCTTCTGTTTCTCTGGATAGTTTTTTTATCTTGTACTTACCACCACCTTTAGCAATCTCAATATGCTTCACACATGTAGAATGCACTCAGCTATCTCTTCAGTGGCACACATTCTCCATTTGTGAAGGGGCCATCTCCTCCCGTCCCCTTCATGACTTCTCTCTGACCCCTTTATTTCCTTAACTGCTCCCGGAAACAAGGAACGACTATAGAGGTTGGTCAGTTTGAGGGAGGGATTTATTCTGGGACTGGGGACAAGCACAGACTTCCTCCATTTGGGGGCTGCTGCTTGAAAGTGTAGACCCCCACCTCCTTGTCCACATTACCGTTCTCATCTTAGTTAGTTCACTCTAGCCTCACTGGCCCTTTATCCCTCAAACCTAGAATAGAACACCCAGCCTCCAGGTTATTGAACTGCTTGGGGGACTCTCTGTGATAGTCTTTTGGCTCAGTTCCCCAAATTATTACAGGGTTTTATTCAAATATCATTCTCCAGGTGAGGTATTTTCTGGTCTTCATGTAAAATTGCAAGTTCCTTCCCAACAATTCCTAGCCACTTCCTCACGTTAGCTCTCATTAGTCACTGTATTAGTCAGTTTTCTGTTTCTATAATGAATATATTTTGGTGTATGGTTTTTAATCCATGGTTTGGGCCTGTGTCAAGGCAAGATGTAGCAGGAAGTCTATGGTCAAGAAAGCTGTCCATTTCATGGTGGAGAGGAAACGGTGTGTGTGTGTGTGTGGGTGGGTGTGGGTGTGTGTTGGTTTCTGACAATATCCCTCAAGAGCATATTGCCTAGTAGGAATCACTGTTCTAGGACAGATATTAGGAAACATGAGGGAAACTCCTCAGTCCTGTAGCCCATGCAAAGCCACATGTGATTCTTATGTCCCTGGGTTCAGAGGGAAAGCTCCCTAGAGCCTTGGTTCTGTTCTCCAATCTCAATACCCATTCACTGCACTGTGGTATTCTCAGTGGGTTTGTGGGAGAAGTCTACATTGATTAGCAACAACCTGCTGAGCCAGAGAAGAATGACAGTCAGACAAGGCAAGGATTTCTCATTCCAAGATTCATCAGAATTCGCACTAATCCCTCCTCAAGATAATTCCTGGCTAAAGTATCATGAAGGAAAGCTGGGAGATCAAGAGAATTTCTTTTCCAAAGCAGATTTATGCTTCTTATCTCTTTAGAGCACAAAACTGAAAATCCAGTTCTTTCTAACACCCGAGATTGCATGTATCTGTACCGATATCTGCTTTTTCTTTCTCTTTTGTTTTCTTCCCTATCTCTCTCTTTCTTTTGTTCTTTCTTTTTTGCAGGTTGAAGCCTCCATTTTTCTTCTGTTGAGCTTCAGTGTTATCCTATGGTTCTGCATCTTGTTATGCAACATGACCTGTTGCTTCCGGGAGGAGGAGCAGATGAGCTCTGGGCCTCATTCAGCCACCTTGTTAACCCCTGAAAAGTCAGACTGCTATTACATCTGAATGCAATACTGGCATCTTCACTGTTTTCCTTCCAGGATTGCACACACCCAATTCCAAGAGCTGTTGGGAAGGTAATTGTTATGCTAATAGATGCTCCACTTCTGTATTTGGCACCTGACTTTAACATTCTACTATCTAACCATCTCCAAGAGGTTAAAGTTCTATATCCAACTCAGCTTCCATCCTAACTTGCACCACCAACTTAAAAACATCTTCTTAGATCCAGAACACCCTCTTGATTCCTAAGCAACTCAAAATTTAACATGAGACTCTAGCTATCTAGTCTTCAACCACCTCAGAGACCTGAGAGAGATAAATATATCTGGTTATACAGGAAGTGCAGGGCCAGCAGCTTCCAAAACTAAGATATGACATATCAGTGGCTGCCTGGACAGTTCCCATTTTCTCTACATTACAGCATCAATCTTCAGCCTTTTGGCCCCGTTTCTCTGACAGATATTGATTGTGAAGCAGGAATTATGAAGGACTTGTCTACCCTGTCTTGGCAGAGCTAGGCTGTCGACTTACCTGCTTCCAAGTTTTGTCCTGTTTGGACAGCATTCTGTCTACAGTTGAAGCAAGGGATTTTTCTTGCCAAGAGATAGGCTTGCCACTAATTCAACCATCTCCAATTGGAGATTCTTCAATGCTCATCTTCTACTTGGAGTAGAATAGGGGGTTCTGTCAGGAGCTGACATGTCTTGATATAAAAAAAAATCTTAAGTTAAGAAAACATCTTTGAATGCCATATTCTGCAGATCTCTTGAGGTTTTTGAAGACCACCTATCTATCTCTTATATTTGGATAAGCAAATGTTGCTTGTCTCTTAGCAACTTGATTTCTGATTAGCTTAGATAATAACTGTGATAGACTGTCTTAGTACCTAACAAAATGACCAGCTTACCTGACTATTAGTTTGCATTTCTTAATTATCCTAAACAGTTATGACAGTTGGTAGCAAAAGGCCAAAACTTCACATTTCATTTTTAAGCATTATCTAGGTACAATACCTTAAAAAGAGTTAACCTTAATTTTGTATCAATATACAAAGATCAATACCAATGTGGCCAAATATAATCTTAATTTTGTATCAATATACAAAGATCAATACCAATGTAGCCCAATACAATCTTAATTTTGCATCAATATACAAAGATCAATACCAATTTAGCCAAATATAATCTTAATTATGTATCAATATACAAAGGTATAAGGGCATATTCAATAATCTATCCTTTTTTCTTGATCATTCCTATATTATGTCTATGTCCCATTTTTTCTCAAGTCTGTTCACCCCTACATAGGAGAGAAAGAAGGATACAGAAAAGAAAAAGAGAGAAGTTCCTGGGTCTAATCTCCAAAACCTATTTAACAAGACCATTTAACATCTTGTAATCTCTCCCCCTAAATAACAAGATTATCTATAACCCATTAAATGACCAAAGGGGGGAAAAATACCTACTCCCCCTTCTGGAGATGGGACATCACTCTCTTAAAATGACTTCCTGCTGATTTGGGATGTAATAAACCTATTTGGGGTCCAAATAAGAATGGAAAACTGGTTGAAAATGTTAATAGAATCTTTTGATGTTCAGTCCTTTTGTGCTCAGCTCTTAAATGTCCTAAGAGGTTTGTAGACAGAAGCTGAACTTCAGGGCTTTAGTGAAGTTCTGGCTGGAAGAGTCTGTGGAGCTGAACAATCGTAGCGATTTTGAGCTGTTGTGGTTGTAGACTTTTGAGGAAACAGCTATTGAGGAAGTCTGCAAGACTGGATCATCTGGGCTACTTGTTTTCTTTGGTGTCTGATATGTTTTCTTCTGAGGTTTCAGTTGTCCAGTTGTCCCTGGATTCCTTAGATGGAAGCTTTAAATCTCCTGGAAAGATAAGAACAGAGCCCTGCCCTAATCCTAACTCTGGGTTTTTGTTTTTATTTTTTTTTGGGGGGGGGGTCAGGTAATATTTTTCCTGGGTCAAATTTGTTTTTTTGACAATATAAAAAGTATTATCTTTCAATTGAGATTTAAAAAATTATTTTGATATTTTGGAACTAAACAAACCTTTAAGTGTATATATTTGAGACCTCAAAGGGCAATTTGCTTTCAATTTCAGTATGGTTTTTGTGAGTAGCTTTTAAACTTAAATCCTATGTGCCTTTCTCTGCATTCTAAGTATTGGGATCAAAGGCATGTAGTTCCCAACTGATGGGATTAAAGATGTTCTCCACCTCCCCTGGATGGAAGTTTTTCTCTATTTAGAGCTTGCTTTGTGTCAGGTTGACCTTGAACTCTGAGATCTGCAGGTTTCTGTCTCCAGTGTGTTGGGATTAAGGATGTATCTTTCTCAAATGATGGGATTAAAGGTGTGTACCATCACCACCCCGTTCCTTATAACTCTAGAATTTATAAGACAACTAGCTCTATAGTGATCCTCCTGTCTCTGCTTGAGTTAAAAGCATGGGCTAACCCCACACATTTCATATATTTTACCTTAGCTCCAAATTTTTTCAACTCTTGGAGGTTTAGAAAGCCAGGTTGAACTGCAGTAACCTTTAATTTATTTACAGTATTTTAAACCTCTTACCTGCTTTTTAATGTCAAACCATGAAAATATCCTTTGTATCTACAAAAAAACCAAAAACCAAACAACCAAAAAAAACCTTTTAAGTTGCTATCAAGTTTGTGTAAGCTATGTGGCCACCTGCAGTCTAACATTCTAATCTGAAATTAAGGCCATTTTCCTTTCATGCCAGTAAGGCAAGTATACCTTTGGTAAATTATAGTTTGAAAATTTTATATTTTATTTTTATTATATTTTTTAAGCTTATTAACTCTTTTCTTAAAAAAGTATTATTTGGTTTTCTCAAGTTACTTCTAAAACATAGTTTCCTCCCTCCTACCTTCCTGGCCCCTCCCTCCCTCTGTCCTTCTCTCCCTCCCTCCCTCCCTCATTATTCCTCTACTTGGTAGTCTCCTCCTCAGATGAAGTGGGCCCTCACATATCATACTCCCTCAGTTCTTCAGTCATGTGAGGGCCAAGAGCTTCCACTTGTACTGGGGCTTGATATGGCACACCATCTAAGGTAAGGTGTTCCACTACCTGCAGCAGATTCTATGACTCACTGGTGGGTGAAAAATTTCCTAGGATAGATATGCTAGGTTCCTATCTATTTGGATCTGTGGGTTGTAGGATAGTTATCCCAACAGGGAATTCTTAATAGAGGAAACTGCAATGGCTAAGAAACACTTAAGGAAATTTTCAACCTATAGCCATCAGGGAAATGCAAATCAAAACTGCTTTGAGACTCCACCTAACCTTGTCATAAAAGCTAACGTCAATAACACAAGTGGCAGCTCATGTTGGCAAGGATGTGGAGCAAGGGGACCACTCCTCCATTACTGATGGGAGTGCAAACTTGTACAGCCACTATGGAAATCAACATGGCAGTTCCTTGGAAAGATGGGAATTGATCTACCTGAAGACCCAGCTATACCACTCTTGAGCATATACTCAAAGGATGTGTCAAGCTACCACAGGGACATTTGTTTAACCATGTTCATTGCTGCTCTACCCATAATAGTCAGAAATTGGAAACAATCTGATGTCCCTCAACAGAAGAATGGAAAAAGAAAATGTGGTACATTTATACAATGGAGTTTTACTCAGCTCTTTTAAGAAAAATGACATCATGAAAATTTCAGGCAAATAGATGGACTTAGAAAATTCATCCGGACTGAAGTAATCCAAACTCATAAAGATGGTATGTATTTACTTATATTGTGTTTGCTAATATTTAATAGATTTTAGCCATTAAATAAATGGTAACCAAGTTGAAATCTGTAGACCCAGAGTAATTAGGCATAGAAGAAAGTACTAAGGGAACACATAGAGAATCCTGGTGGGGGTGGAATAGAATATATTTTATGGGTGGATTGGAGCTGAGTGGTGGTGGTGATGGTGTGGGGAGGGATGAGATGGGACTGAGTGAAGGAATGAGGGGAGAGATAGCCAGAACTGAAGAGCATTTGAGGGGCAGTGTGAAAACCTAGTGTGGTGGAAGCTCCCAATAAGATATGAAGGTGATCCTAGTGAAGTCTCCAAATAATGAAAGAGATGGAACCTCCTGCTGGCCATCTTGTCAACAGAGGAAGTAACCATTGCTCTAACTGGGTTTCATCCAATTGAGTTGTTGGTTCAAAAAAACCTAGGCTGTTGCCTAGACAATATGTTGCTGTCCACAAACTGGCAGTAAGGGCCCATTGCTGAAGACAACACCCACAAAAATTCATTGAACATGGAGAGGTTGAACTGGTGCCTATATAGGACCTTCATCCCCATGTTCTAGTGTCTATGACATAGAAAGGTACTCTGCAGGGTACCAAAGGAGAAAAGTTAACATTAACCCAAACTCAAAACCTTTGATTTACAATATGTCCTGCCTGCAAAGTATGATAGGGCAATGGTGGCACAAATCTTGTGGGAGTAACCCACCTATGTCTGATTTGATTTAAGGTCCACTCAATGAAATGGAACTGATACCTGAAACTGTGTGGGTGACCAAGAGGTGGAGTCTAGATAGCCCAGTGACCTAGGATAAAAGCAAATCCTACTGGTCTAAAAAATGTAATAATAGCTGGGCGTGGTGGCACACGCCTTTAATTCCAGCACTTGGGAGGCAGAGGCAGGTGGATCTCTGTGAATTTGAGGCCAACCTGGTCTACAAAGTGAGTCCAGGACACCCAGGGCTACACAGAGAAACCCTGTCTCGAAAAACCAAAAAAAAAAAGTAATAATAAAGTGACTCCTAATGATATTGTGCTATACTCATAGACTCAAAGGTAGGTACCTTATTCAGCCATTATCAGAGACGCTTCCTCTTTTAGCAGGTGAGAACAAACACAAAGACCCACAGTAAGGTATTATGCAGAGAGAGAGAGAGAGAGAGAGAGAGAGAGAGAGAGAGAGAGAGACAGAGAGACTTTGGAATACATAGCTCTAAATGAGATGTCTCCATCAAATTCTTCCCTCAGGGATCAGGGAATCCTGCCAAAGGGAAACAGAAGGAGTGAGGTAGACAGAGGGGACAGAGGACACCAGGAAAACAAGATCCTCTGAAACAACTGAGCAAACCTCATATGAACTCATAGAGACTGAAGCAGCATGCACAGGTCCTCCAGGGGTCTGCCCTAGGACTTCAGCATATATACTACTGTAGTTTTCAGTATAGTACTTTACTTTTTCTAAGGATTTTTAAATTAATTTATTTATTTACTTTACATCTCAATCACAGTTTCCCCTTCCTCCTCTCCTCCCATTCCCTCCCTCTCACCTCACCTCCCATCATCCCCCTGTCCTGCCTTTCTCCTCAGAAAAGGCTCAGAAAAGTGGAGGCCTCCCATGGATACCAACTTGCCTTGGCATATCAAGTTGCAGTAGGATTAGGAGCGTCTTCTCCCATTGCAGCTCTGCAAGGTAGCCAGGTAGGGAAAAGGTATCCAAAAGCAGGCAGCAGAGTCAGATACAGTTCCTACTCCTGCTATGAGCTCCACATGAAAAACAAGTTGCATAACTGTTACATATGTGTAGGGGGCCTAGGTATGCCCCATGCTTGCTCTCTGGTTGGTGGTTCAGTCTCTGTGTCTGTAGGTTTTCATGCAGTGTCCTTGACCTCACTGGCTCCTTCAATCCTTCCTCCTCCTCTTTTACAGAATTCCTTATGCTCTACTTAATGTGTGGCTGTGGGTCTCTGCATCTGTTTCCATCAGTTGCTGGGTGAAGCCTGTCAGATGACAGTTATCTACTGCCTTTCTCCATCCCAATCTTTTTTAACCCCCCAACACTACATAGGAGAGAAAGAAGGGTGGAGGGGAAAAGTAGCATATATCTGTGGTAGAAGTTAGTCCTCTTTAGTGAATTAGTATGCAGTTCAGCTTGGCATCTGGCAACACAAAAGGAAAGCTTGGCATTCCTTTGGTTTGCTGAAATGGACAAAGCCCAGTTGAGGCCATAGTTCTGTGAGCTGCCCTGTTGAAGGGGCGTGGCTAAGAAACCACACAGCCACGCAGATGACATTGGTTGCCACGAGAAGCAATGGGACTGCTGGACATTGCAAGGAATCTTGTGGACCCTTGAGACTGCCAAAGATCACGAGATAATGTGATATATAAACCAGAGAGCTCCATACAACCCTGATCTTCCTCCTACCCTCACTGACTGAGAAGTCACACTGGAGAAGTGCACAGCAAGGAACAGCATATTCAAGCCAGTAGGCCATAACGGTCATAAACGGAAAGGTGGAGTCCAAGAGAGAAAAACTTTTCACTGCAAGTTATCCCGAGAAATACCATTTGCCATAACTAATCCTGTTAAGGCTGGCAGCAAAGTAGGCAGAGTTCAGAAGCCACTGTGAAGTTGCTTGGAGAAGCTTTAGGCTGTTAGGCCTACTCGGATTGAGGAGACTGTGAAGGCAAGTCTCAGCTGATGGAGGAAGCCAAGTTCAAGTCTGGTGATTAAATAGACTGGACTCATAAACTGGCCACAATTTAGTAGCTGAAATTAGCTCCAGCAAAACCGGTCGTATGAACTGACAAAGGCCCAAACGGACACTAAGCTTTGAAAGGAACTGCCTGTTGGGACTGCCGTAAAACCGAGTCTTCCTGCACAGACCTACCCTAAGAATATTAGTATCCTTTAAAAAAAATTTAAATAGCCATAGTTAGGTGTTTGTAGATAGATATTAGGGTATTCATAGATAGATTATAGGTTTTAGATTATAGGATATAGGTGTTTTATAGATATTTGTTAAGTACTAATAAATATAAGTGTTTATAAATAAAAATATTCTGTTACATATAGCTCTTTAGACTACTTTCTGCTGATTAGGTACATCGAGTTCCTTGAGGCAAGTCCTATCTTCGTCATCAGGATATCTCCAACCACAACCAGCAATCCAACAAACAGCAACCAGCAACCAGCAATCCATCAACCCAACAATCCAGCAATCCAGCAGTACCAAAAGCTATATATTTATATTTTCTTTATCTATTCTTTAGTCGAAGGACATATAGGTTGTTTCCAGTTTCTGGCTATTAATCAATAAAGTTGCTATAAACATAGTTGAGCAACTGTCCTTGTGGTAAGTTTTGGGCATATGCCCAGGAGTGGTATAGCTGGATTCTGAGGCAGAACTATTCCCAATTTTCTGAGAAACTGCCTAATTGATTTCCAAAGTGAGTGAACAAGTTTGCAATCCCATCAGCAATAGAGTAGTGTTCCCCTTGCTCCACATCCTTACCAACATGTGCTGTTACTTGAGTTTTTGATCTTGGCCATTCTGACAGTGTAAGATGGAATCTCAGTCATTTTGATTTGCATTTCCCTGGTGACTAAGGATGTTGAACATTTCTTTAAGTGCTTCTGAGCCATTAGAGACTCCTCTGTTGAGAATTCTCTGTTTAGATCTGTACCCCATTTTTCAGTTAGGTTATTGGGTCTGTCAGTATCTAGTTTCTTGAGCTCTTTATATATTTTGGATATCACTCCTCTGTCAGATATAGGGTTGGTGAAGATCTTTTCCCATCTCTTCCCATTCTATAGGCTGCCATTTTGTCCTTTTGGCTTTGTCCTTTGCCTTACAGAAGCTTTTCAGTTTCATGAGGTCCCCTTTATTAATTGTTGATCTTAGTGGCTGAGCTATTGGTGTTCTGGTCAGGAAGATGTCTTCTGCGCCAATGCATTCAATGTTATTCCCCACTTTCTCTTCTATAAGATTTAGTGTATACAGTTTTATGTTGAGGTCTTTGATACACTTGGACTTGAGTTTTGTGCAGGGTGATAGATACGAATCTATTTGCATTCTTCTACATGTGGACATCCAGTTAGTCCAGTACCATTTGTTGAAGATGCTTTCTTTTTGTCATTGTATAGCTTTGAGTTATTTATCTAAAATCAAGTATACATAGGTGTGTGAATTTACTTCTGGGTCTTTGACTCAATTCTATTGATCAACCTATATGTTTTTATGCCAATACCATGTGGTTTTTATCACAATTGCTCTGGAGTACAGCTTGAAATCAGGGATGGTGATACCTCTAGAAGTTCTCTTATTGTACAGGATTGTTTTAAGTATCCTTGGTTTTTTGTGTTTTTTTTTTTTTCATATGAAGTTGAGAATTGCTCTTTCAAGGTCTGTAGAGAATTGTGATAGAATTTTGATGGGAATCATGTTGAATCGGTAGATTGCTTTTTGCAACATGGACATTTTTACTATGTTAATCCTACTGATCCATGAGCATGGGAGATCTTTCCATCTTCTGATATCTTATTTAATTTCTTTTTTCAAAGACTTGAGTTCTTGTCATACTTAAATGAAGACACTTAAAGTGTCTTTCACTTGCTCAATTAGGATTACACCAAGATATTTTATATTATTTGTGGCTGTTGTGAAGGGTGTTGTTTCCCTAATTTTTTCTCAGCCCATTTATCATTTGTATATAGGAGGACTACTGATCTTTTGAGTTAATTTTGTATCCAGTCACTTTGTTGAAGGTGTTTATCAGTTGTCAAAGTTCCCTGGTATAATTTTGAGGTCATTTATGTATACTATCATATCATCTGCAAATAATGATACTTTGACTTCTCCCTTTCTCATTTGCATCCTTGTGATCACTTTTTCTTGTCTTATTGCTCTAGCTAGAACTTCAAGTACTGTGTTGAATAGATATGGAGAGAGTAGACAGCCTTGCCTTGTCTTGTCCCTTATTTTAGTGGAATTGCTTGAAGTTTTTCTCCATTTAATTTGATATTGGCTATTGGCTTACTGTATATTGCCTTTATTGTGTTTAGGTATGCACCTGGTACTCGATCTCCATAAGACTTTTATTATAAAGGAATGCTTGATTTTGTCAGACTTTTTCAACATCTAATGAGATGATCACATTTTTTTCTTTTGGTTTGTTTATATGGTTGTTTACATTGATGGATTTTTGTATGTTGAACCATTCTTGCATCTCCGGAATGAAGGTTGCTTGATCATGGTGGATGATATTTTTGATGTGTTGTTGGATTCAGCTTGGGGGGATTTTATTGAGTATTTTTGTAACAATGTTCATAAGGGAGATTGGTCTGAAATTCTCTTTCTTGGTAGAGTCTTTGTGTGGTTTAGGTATTAAAGTGACTGTGGCTCATAAAATGAATTTGGCAGTATTCCTTCTGTTTCTGTTTTGTGGAATAATTTGAGGGGCATTGGTATTATCTCTTCTTTGAAAGTCTGCTAGAATTCTACACTAAAACCATCTGGCCCTGGGCTTTTTTTTTTTTTTTTTTTTTTTTTAGGTTTTAATGACTGCTTCTATTTCCCTAGGGGTAATATGCCGATTTAAGTTTACCTGATCTTGATTTAACTTTGGTTAGTGATATCTATCAAGGAAATTGCCCATTTAGGTTTTCAAATTTTGTGGAATACAGTTTTTTGAAGTGAGACATAATGATTCTTTGGATTTCCTTGGTGTGTGTTGTTATGTTCTCCTTGTCATTTCTGATTTTGCTAATTTGGATAGTCTCTCTCTGCCTTTTAGTTAGTTTGACTAAGGGTCTGTCTATCTTGAGTTTCTCAAAGAACGAACTCTTGGTTTCATTGATTCTTTGTATTGTCTCTTTGTTTCTAATTTATTGATTTCAGCCCTCAGTTTGATTATTTCCGGCCATCTACTCCTCTTGGGTGTGTTTGTTTCCTTTTGTTCTAGAACTTTCAGGTGTGCTGTTAAGTAGCTGGTATGAGATTTCACTAATTTCTTTATGGAGGCACTTAATTCTATGAACTTTCCTCTTAGCACTGCTTTCGTTGTGTCCCATAAGTTTTGGTATGTTGTGGATTCATTATCATTGAATTCTAGAAAGTCTTTAATTTTTTTTTCTTTATTTCTTCCTTGATACAGTGGTCATTGAGTAGGAAGTTGTTCAGTTTCCATGCGTTTGTAGGCTTTCTGTTGTTGTTGAAGTCCACCTTTAATCCATGGAACAGGAGAGAGCAAGATTCCATTCCTGCCAGCTCAAGGGGCCTGAGACCCTGAGACATCTAGGGTTTTGAGTCTACTCAATCTCACTGTTTCCAGGCCACATATCTCTAGAGTCACACCCAACAGAGGAGGGCTGTAGTTTCAGTGTGTCCCCTAAATGTTCACATGCTAAAAGCCTGTTTCTTAGTGTGCTGGTTTTGACACCGTGACACTTGGGAACTAGTGAGGAATATTAGGTCAATGGTAAAGATTAATGTAATGATACCAGACTGTTAGCGAAAACAGTAGTGAGACTGACTCCTGAATTTCTGGGGCCTCCTTTTTGCCAGGTTATTTGTTTTTCTGCATGCATGCAGCTGTTTATCTTTTTGCTCTTCTATCATTCTGTTTCAAATGGTGGTTTCCCCAGCAGTGGCCAAATATGTGGGGCCACCCAAGCTTGAAATGTCAATATTTAAAAAACTATGATCTAAATAAAGCTCTCTTCTTCATACAATGTTCAGTTTCAAGTATTTTTGTTACAGAAATATGGACTAGTACAATGTGGGGATATACATTTGACTCCAATAATGATTTCATGTGAATAATATGATGATCTAAAATGTTGTACACCTCAAATGCACATGATGAAAACAAATTTGAAAGACTCTGCTGAAACCGAACTTTTAAATTATTATTTAACACTTATTTATTACTAAATTCACTTATAACAAACACCAGCAATTTCTTAACTATTAATCCTATAAATTCCTACAACCCCTTTAACCTATCCGCTAAACCTATTGATAATCATAACAACTACTTTCATACCCTTTTAGAATGATACAGTCTCTGGGGCAGGTCCTCAGTCGTCAGGAAACCAGTCTCGGGGGTAGACTCTTTAACGCACTTAGCAGTCCTTTTTCTGGAATAGCTCAGACGCAGGTTCGTCAGGGTAAATTGGCTATCGAAGTCTCACTTTAAATAAGGCTTGAGGCTTTCTTCTCTCTGGGAGACCTCAGCGTCTGTAGGCCACCTTACTTCCTTCGTATCAGCAACTCTGCCGTTCTGCCTCAGTCTTTAAAGCTGGCCACAGTTCCGTTCAGGCCACTGTTCGGACAGGTCAAACCCCTCTAGGCAAAAGCTGAGCCACAGGGTTTAGTCCTTGGCCTTTTGCTGTCTTGCCGAGGCTTTCTCTGCTCACCAGCTTCCTTCTGCCTCAGGGAGATCTGGCCATTGGTCTACCAGAACTTTCTCCAGCAGGACTCTCGGAGCTCTCTCATATCGGGGGCCCTTAGCACGCACGCGCCTCTCTGGCGTCATCCACTTGTCCTTAAATAGGATCACTCCTTGTTCCACCTGCTTCAGCTTAAGTTGGGCTCTGCCCACTTAGCAGTTGAAAGCAATGCCAGGTCATAAAGTCTTTCCTTCTTTCACCTGGCTTCAACCTTGTTTTTCAGTCCAAAGAGACTCCCCTCATTTCACCTGACTTCATCCATAAGCTGATAAGCTAATTGCTCACAGCAGTTGATCTTCATGCCCCGAATTAAGAGACTGTATCAGAAACTTAGGTATTCACTAAATCTAACTTATATTAATCTATCAGCCCCTTCACTCTGCATCCCCGGAAGAAGAGCAGTAATTAAAAGAATATTTCCCCCCCCCACCAATTTCCCAGACAGGTGACTCTTCTTCAGAATTGGTACAATACTCTAGCAGATAGGGACATAAACACATTCTAAGTATTTCCTGTTTAAATTTCCTGTTTCCCCTACATTCTGAGACAGTAGAATTTTCAAACTCTTCATATTGATTTTTAAGCAATTTTCTCTGTACCCCAACAAGAGTGTATTAAATCAAGATGGGAAAACTGAGCAAGGAAGAAAAACACAATTGGGGTAAGATAATCTTCCAGTAGTGCAATATGAGTAAGAAAGCTTACATTAAAAATCTCACTGTGTTATACCTTTTATTCCAGAAGGAGAAAATACAACAGAAGTTCAGAAGAGCCAGCTGAAAATATTCCATGTGCATAAATTTATTTTAAATTTTATTGTATCACATTATACAAGCATTAAACATGGCTTCATGTTGGAGACCATTTAAATGTGAAAATTCATCATTCATGTCAGTACTTTTTGGCTATTTACAAGTAAGGAATTCCTATTTACTTTATATACCTCTGCATTTGTATGTACACATGTAGGAATACATGACTATACATATGTACACACAGAAATACATCTATGGCCATACACATAGCTGTAGATATGCCATATAGAATAATCTCCTCAGAAAGATCTGAACTTAAAAAGAAAAAATTGTAAACAGGGTCTTGTGTGTGTCATTTGGTGACATGGTGACATCATTAGGACATGATGACATTCTAGGAATGTGTCCAGGTGTCCAAATATCCTTTTTTTTTTTTTTTACCCCAGTGTCTGTAAAATTCACATGGGATAGAATGCAAAAAAGGTAGCAAACAGGCTGAAAAAACAGGCCCAGTATACAAGTTCCCCCTTGGTTTTAAAAACTTGAGAATGTAACTGCCCATAACGTGCATGCTTGCTTGCTTGGTCAAGAATGGTCTATGGATAGATAGCAATTGTGTGCTGGACTGCAGCGTGATTTCACGACAGCGGGACGCACCCTCAGTCCTCTCTTCACTGCCGCCCCGCCTGTCTGCGGCTGCGCAGCGGTGTCTGCAGCATGCCCTGCCAGTCATTTCCGTGAATGTGCTTTTGCACTGCCCGAAGAAGTAAACGAAATTCAAGTCATTACCTGCAGGTCAACTGTCACCTGGAAAGAAAAGATATCAGGATCTTACACACACTTAGGCCGTCTCTGCATCACGGTGCACAATAGCTTGAATAGTTACTGTACGTTGAAGGTATTTGAAGAATTCCCCAAATAGAGTAAGAGAAAGATAAACATCACGTCTGCTTTATGGCAAGTGAGTCTGCTTTACGGCACGTCAGTCAGGACAAGCTGAAGTAGTATGAATCCTGCTGACTCTTGTGGGAATGAAGACAGAAAAAAACCATGCTTTCCAATAAAAAAAATGAGAAGTAGGCAGAAGGCAGCATGTGGTGGCGAAGACAGAAGAATCCCCAAGGATGGGTTACTCACCTTGTTGCCCAGCCCACTCTATAATGACAATGATCTGTGCATGTGTGTCTTGGTCTATGGCCACTGGAACCTGCAGGAGCAATTATCTATGGTGATATCTGTCTCCTACCCCACCCAAAGCCTTTGGATACACTCAACTTTTCTTCTCCAAAGAAGGCCCAGGGATGTGATCAGAATGATTCAGGGGCTGGGGAGATAGAACATACTCTAGAATCCCAGAGAGTGAAAACCAGAACTTCTTATTCTCTGAAGTACCATTGCTCTCCCTTCTTTAATTTTCCCACCCTTGACAGAAACGGAGTCCATGTGCCAGACCACACACAGAGAAAAAGTGAAAGGTAGATATGGAATCCAATGGCTGCATTATGATGCTTGACAGTAACACGAATGCTGGAGAGTTCTCTACAGTGTGTTAGGTCTTGGTAAATGTCCCATGTGCACTGCCTTATTTAAGCTGCAATTGAGTTCAGCTCAAAAGATACACTTACACATGGTCAGGGGTTTTCCCCCAGTCACAACCAAAGAGTAGATACTGGAAATGGTATAATTATCTCAATTTTCGTGAAGCCTAAGTCTATTTTTAATATGAGTACAGGGCGAGAGTTCAGGTGTTTTTTTCCTGTGGGATTTAGGTCTATCATATTTTCTCCAAGTTCAGCCTCTTGTCAAAGTCATAATAACCTCTGGACTGTCAATATGCAGGGAGGCCGATACAATGTTGCCGTCAACAATAGGCATCTCAAGAGCTATTTATTACAATTAGCCAAGAGGAAATTCTTTTTCTCTGTATTTCATATTTCCTTTGGAGGCAGAATTTGAAAAAAAATTCAGAGTTTTTACTCAAATAAAGAAGAAAACACTGAGGAATACCAAAGACAAAAGACCTTCTCTCCCCCCATAATATTAGTCTTGTGGAGTTTGAGAAGAGGAGAGGGCTCATCTAAACAATTCCTTATAGAGGAAACATAGGCTTAGAGAAGCTTTTTGGTAGGAAGTGTCGGGGCCCTGTTGAATTTCCATGCAATGTATCCACCTTCAGTCTATCCAACTTTTATCGAAGGTACACTGATTGGGTACCACATACCTAACATTAACTAGCTGGAAGAATTAAAATTACAATCCATACAGAATTCCGTACTGGTCTTACTGTTGTGTTGAAAAGACCTGATAATAGCTTGTGAGGATTACAAATGAACAGCACCAAATCGGTGTATCTCTTAGCACATAGTGCCATGGTAGAGACCCCAGAGGAGTTTAGGATTTAAGTGTCAATGGACTGAGAAGTCTGGGAAACCTCACAAGCTGTGGTGTGACACACACACACACACACACACACACACACACACACACACACACACACACACAAAAACCACATGGAAAACGTGAGTGCTCAATGGAGAGGAAGTCTGGGATGGGAGAAGGGAGATGCTCACTGACCAGGAGGAAGAAGGAAAGGGAAGGTTTATCTTACCAGGGGCAAGTTCCAAAGACTCCGACTCCAGATCAGAATCTGGCAGGGAAGAAGGTAGCCAGACTACATGAGAGGGAAGACTGAGTTGCCATGATCAGGGAAACCAGCTGGTTTTGGAAGCTTCTAAGGAGCTTATTTTGACCCTTGTTAGTGAACACTAGGCTTTGTTTCTGGGTGTTTGAAGCAGCCGCTAGGTACCTCCTGGGCACCCTGCTCACCTACCTGGTCATGGCCACTCATTGTGGTGTCCTTTTCCATTCTTCTTCCTCTCCTTCCGTTCTTTCTGCAGGCGCTCCAGCTCGGCCTCATACATCATCTCCTGGATCAAGTACTTCTCTCTCCTCATTCGATCCCTTAGATCTTTCGGGAGGTCTGGTATCAGATAGGAAATGAGGTGCTTTATACAAAACACGAGGTGCTAAAAACACAACAGAAAACACAACAGAATCAGAAGGAGTTGTTTGGAACATGGCACCTTTGGGGCATGGGGGAAGTGGGATGAAGCCAAGGGAGAGGGGCAGTGAGGGGACAAAGGGCAGGTGAGAACTGAACTTGGTTTCTTGACACTCCTCTAGGGAAGAGGACCAGGAGGTAAGGGACAGATGAGGAGAGATGCTCAAGTCAAAGAAAACCAAGAAAACGAACTCCAGGAGTGAGTTCTGACTCAGCAACTTTCATTGCTTAGGAGCTGACCATCCACCCAAGTATAGGTCATTGAACTCCTTTGGGCCTCACCTGTAAAGTGATGCTATGAAAAATAGAATTAGTTTGAAAATGCTATGTAGATTGTTAAGTGCTTTACAAACCTTGCCAGTGAGAATCACCTATAGGCCTGGGGAAATGGTCATTTCAGGAAGAAGTGTTCTCCTTTTTTTTTTTTGGGGGGGGGGGGG
>CAJQZJ010001638.1:5580811-5602666 GCA_907164525.1 Lophiomys imhausi
ACACACACACACACACACACACACACACACACACACACACACACACAAAAACCACATGGAAAACATGAGTGCTCAATGGAGAGGAAGTCTGGGATGGGAGAAGGGAGATGCTCACTGACCAGGAGGAAGAAGGAAAGGGAAGGCTTATCTTACCAGGGGCAAGTTACAAAGACTCCGACTCCAGATCAGAATCTGGCAGGGAAGAAGGTAGCCAGACTACATGAGGGGGAAGACTGAGTTGCCATGATCAGGGAAACCAGCTGGTTTTGGAAGCTTCTAAGGAGCTTATTTTGACCCTTGTTAGTGAACACTAGGCTTTGTTTCTGGGTGTTTGAAGCAGCCGCTAGGTACCTCCTGGGCACCCTGCTCACCTACCTGGTCATGGCCACTCATTGTGGTGTCCTTTTCCATTCTTCTTCCTCTCCTTCCGTTCTTTCTGCAGGCGCTCCAGCTCGGCCTCATACATCATCTCCTGGATCAAGTACTTCTCCCTCCTCATTCGATCCCTTAGATCTTTCGGGAGGTCTGGTATCAGATAGGAAATGAGGTGCTTTATACAAAACACGAGGTGCTAAAAACACAACAGAAAACACAACAGAATCAGAAGGAGTTGTTTGGAACATGGCACCTCTGGGGCATGGGGGAAGTGGGATGAAGCCAAGGGAGAGGGGCAGTGAGGGGACAAAGGGCAGGTGAGAACTGAACTTGGTTTCTTGACACTCCTCTAGGGAAGAGGACCAGGAGGTAAGGGACAGATGAGGAGAGATGCTCAAGTCAAAGAAAACCAAGAAAACGAACTCCAGGAGTGAGTTCTGACTCAGCAACTTTCATTGCTTAGGAGCTGACCATCCACCCAAGTATAGGTCATTGAACTCCTTTGGGCCTCACCTGTAAAGTGATGCTATGAAAAATAGAATTAGTTTGAAAATGCTATGTAGATTGTTAAGTGCTTTACAAACCTTGCCAGTGAGAATCACCTATAGGCCTGGGGAAATGGTCATTTCAGGAAGAAGTGTTCTCCTTTTTTTTTTTTGGTGGGGGGGGGGAAGGGGGGGAGTACCACACATTCTTTACCTGAAATGTGAATAGCTAGAAATCTAGAATCACAGTCACCTTTGTCTCTATCTTGGTGGCTTGCCAGATGACAGTGTGAATAAGAGTCTTTAAAATTCTAAACTACTTAATCAGAATAAAGCTGTGCTGAAGGATAGCAATAAAGATTCTTCATTTATTTAAAACATAACTCAGTGACACACAGCCAGCACAAAACTCTGCCAGGCCAGAGGTTCTTCTTGTATACTTCCAGTGTTTTAAATAGTTAATAACAATCTACAGGAAGTATATGGAAAGTTCTAAATGAAAAGCCACTTAGTAGTTCAATGTCACCCTTATTTGTCTATGTTTTTATGTATTGTGTGTGTGTGCACACATATGTGTTTGCAGATGTACTTACTTGTTAGTGTGTGTGCATGCAGAGGCTAGTAGTCAGTGCTGAGACTTCCTGTACCATAGTTCACCTTAGATTTTGTTGACAGGGTCTCTCACTGAGACTGGAGCTTACAGTTTGGAATAGTGTGGCTGGTCAGTGAGCCCCTGGAGTCCACCTGTCTTCACTTCTCCCTGTGCTGGGATTACAGGCATGTCCCACCTCACCTAGTTTTTACTTTGGTGCTGGGCATCCAAATGTAGGCTTTCAAATTTGTATATAAGCACTTTGCCCACTGAGTCAACTCCATGGTACCCTTTCTTATTGAGTTCGAAAAAAAATTTAAGACTATGTTAGGTTAAGCATATCTATCTATCTATCTATCTATCTATCTATCTATCTATCTATCTATCTATAGACAGAGTCTCATGGGGCTAGAAATCTGTATGTAGACCAGGCTGACCTAGAAATCAGAGATCCTCCAGCCTTTGCCCCCTGAGTGTTGGGATTAAAGGCCTGCACTACCACACCCAGAAATCATATCTTCTTTAGAGAGGGACTGAGGGCAGTGAGTTGGCTCACTGAGTAAAGATGGCTGCCACCAAGTCTGACAAACTGAGTCCCAGCTGCCAGATCCACCTGGTGGAAGAAAAGAACAGACTGCAACAGTAAGTTGCCCCCTGACCACACATTCACACTGGCATTGGCATGAGCCTGTACACACATACAAATAAAAAAATTAGTAAGGATGTTTAAAAAGAGGGACTGAGTCATCAATTAGTTTAATTCCAGGGGAAAACTGCTTAAAACCATCTTCCCTTGGCTGTCTGGAGTGATGGGGCAAAGCGATGATAGAATTATCTCAAAGTTTTAAAGAAACTTCCAATCCCAACAGAGGCATCTCGGGTTTGCATGAATCTGGCTCCAATACATGTGACAAGAGATGGAATTCACATTATAAACAGAGTCATGTCAATACAAAATCTCCTAGAATCCTGAAAGAAAATAGCTTATGTAGTTTTATTGAGACACAATACAGGCAATGACCAGGAAGACTGCACTTCCTAAGTCTCTTTTTTGACTCTTCAGTAGTCAGGGCTTAGGTAATGCCAAAGTGATGTGCAAGAGTCACCTGATGCAGCATCAAGTTTAATGTGTTCCAAACTGTCTGAGCACCTGCACCATTCTAGAAGACTTGTGAAAAGGACGTCACAAACAGGATGTCTCAGCACCTCTGGAAGTGGGGATGGGGAAGCTGCGTTCCTCCTAAAGGTTATGAATCATGGCCCTAGAATATGAAATGTAAGACCTATGGTTTCTGGTTTGTCACTGAGAGACTTTAAAACATCTCTTGGAAAATTCAAACATTTTAATTAAGGCAGAAGATGAAAAAGAGAATTCTAATTAAGGAGAAAGATGAAAAGACGTTCTATTCTATGGTCATGCTACTTCAGAAAGTCAGTGCTGGCTTTGAAAGTCTCTGTCGAGAATTACTCATTACTCCAAGTGATTTCATTATGTCAAAGAAAATAAAGGAACTATTTGAGAAAACTCACCTCAAACACAATGATAAAAGCTAGTCGGGCTGCGAGGACATGCCAGAACTGCAGCGTGTAACCATAGGGTGCCAAAGAATGAGGAGGATCCCGGTAGTCCCGATATCTATAAACACACAAGAAGGTCACATTCCAACTCTGGTTCTTCAGGTCCTCAAATCTCTTCCAGTTTAGTTTTTATACATGAGGACAGATGTTGAAGAAGAAAAATACCCTTTCTCTATGGTAGACATCTTCTGCTTTGTTTGTACAGCATATTTGTTTCTTTTGGTAAAAGAATATCTCTCTTTCTCTGGGTAGTCATCCATGTGGTTGGGTAAGAATGACCTCTGCCTCAAACTCAGCTTAAAAGATTCCTAAGACTCATCACCAGGATGCCCATTAGAACTATTATTAAATGAGTTATCGCTAAGTCCACAGGACTGCTAGGAGCTTCCACAAATTAGATGGGGTAGCAAGGAGAGAGGGAGAAAACACGGTAGAGAATGCAAACAGAACAAAGGGGAACAGAGAAAACATTCTGCTGATCATGCCCAATTCTTAGCACTTGGTTATCATAAAAGAATCTTTGGCTTCTTGATGCTCCATATTGTCTAAAATGGCACATTTCTTTTTGTGCATAGCACTTTGCATGGGATTTCTGCTGCTTGCCATTAACAAGCCCTTCCTACCACACCCTCAGTGTCTAACATTCGAGCTGACACTGAACTGCACATGTTCTTGTTGAACACCTGTGCAGGGTCAGGCATCATCCTGGGAACTTTGATCTACCCAAACCCATTTCATTGTTACCACCATCACTGCTGGCACTATTGAAAAGTGACCCCAATTTCATAAACTTTTCATGCATTTAGAATGATCTGGGTGCATTGGTTGTTTGAACACTTCTGCTGTAGAGATGCACAGAATTCCCTTGTCTGAATAAAAATTATGATTTTTCAGGTTTTTGTAAAAGATGGAGCCTGACCTCTGACACTGTGGACAGTATTGACTTATTACAGATGCTCCCGAACAAGTTTCTATAAAGACTATGTTTGAAATACAGCAATGACTTGAAATAATATCAGTGGTCACCATTATTATCATCACAATCATCATATTAATTTTTGTGTCTTTGGGTGTGTAGTGATGATATAAGAAGATGACTTTATCTCTCTGTGGTAATAGGGATCAGGCAGAGCATTGAACTTTCCACTGTCTGATATGTGGTTATTCATCTAATCCTAGCATTGGTCCAATAATTATGCACAAAATTCCAGGAAGAAGAACTTTGTTCAGGACTAAAAGTTTGCACAGATTATCATAACCTCCATTTATTATTCCTGAGCTACCTGATAAGCAGGGGTCATGTTATCCCTCTGCTCATTTTCAGGCACTAGTGTTTTAGAAATACTCTACATAGATATTCTAGGAGAAAAATGCAAATACTTTTTTTCCTCACATCAGTATCCAAAACAGAACTTACAGAATTATTTTTTGGGCATCAGCTGTCTATACCAATAGAATTAGGTTCTGCCTGTCTCACTCTTGTCATTTGGATTCTCTTTTCTACTCTAGATTAGCAGATAATTGTTGCAAATGTTCTGAATTGCGGAACATGTCCCACAGGTATACATTCGTAAAATGGTCAACCTCAGATGCTCTTTACACCTTATTTTTGTTTTTGGTGCTAGGGATCAAATCTAGAGCTCCCTTATATGAATTAAGGACTAGGGCTCTGTGCTCTAGCCCTGAGATCTACCTCAGCCCTCTCACTCTGCCTTTGATGTGGCCTTGTTTATTTGTCAGAAGACTGGTTGCCTGTTCTCTGACAGGAGATTCAGTGGAATCTCCCTTTGGCTAAAATAAATGCACCCTCAAAGCTGCCTCTGTTTCTCAAGACATGGATGACTGGCCTGAAAACATGATTTTCCTAGCATCAGCTACAGTTAATTTAGTTCTATTTTTAAACTGAAAATTAGAGTAGCAATACATCTGAAAGAAAAAATAAACCAAGTGGACTCCTAAGGCAGGACATAGAACAGGGACAGTGGCACAGAGGTGTTTTGCTGCATTCCCAGGTACCCTAAAACTTTACAGCTATTCTAATTTTCTTGACAACCATTCTCTTGTTTTCAGTTTCACTCTCTGAGGCTCTCCTAAGTAAAACTATGCCTACTTTTTCTCCTTTGGATTTAATGTAAACAGAACCTAAATATATGCATTTTCTTGTGAATTGTCTCTTATTATTTAATATAGATTTGAATTCTCAATTCGACATAATTTTATGTTTCTACTACCATGACAGTGCCACATTGATGACTTACTATATATTGTGTGTTAGCATAAGATAAATATCTTTTATTGTTATCTCTTCAAAAGAATCCTGACTGTTTTTCATCTTTGCACCTATACATAGCACTACTGTAGTCCTCAAGTGCACAGAATTTATTATTTAGTTATAAATTACTGATTTATATATAAATAACCTTACCACTATACATCTCTTTTAGTTAACTTATTTATTTGACACTTCTCTGTTCTCTCACCTCACCCCATTCCTTGCCTTCCTTCTATTGAATTTTGTTTTTATTATTGATACATACAGTGGTAGTTTGAATGAGACATGTCCTGCCTAGGCTTGTGGATTTGAACAACTGGTCCCAGTTGGTGGCCCTGTTTGGGGGAGGTTACAGCACCTTTAGGAGGTGGGGCCTTGCTAGAGGACACATGTCCCTATGGGTGGGCTTTGAGGGTTTATAGCCTTGCCCCTGGTTCCTGTGTATGGATAAGATGTGATCAGCCAGTTTTCTTGCTCTCATTGCCTGCTGCCATGCCCTGTGGGCATTGTGGTCTTTCCCTCTGAAACCATAAGCCAAAATGAACTCTTTTATAAGTTGCTTTAGGTAATTATATTTCATACAGCAACAGAAAATTAACTGATACATATATTTGTTTATACATTTGTGAGGATATTGTACTATGTCCATTTGTTTGCTTTTGATCCCAATGTAAGGCTATTATACCTTTAAGAAAGATTGCTTTTTAATCATGTGTGTGTGTGTGTGTGTGTGTGTGTGTGTGTGTGTGTGTGAATGCAAGAGTGCACAGAGTATATAGAGGATGACAGATCCACTAGAAATGGAGTTACAGTTAGCTGTGAGCCACCCAATGTGAGTGTTGAGAACCAAACTTGGGTCCTTTTCAAGAGTAGTATATACTGTTTACCACTGAGGTTTCTCTTCAACCCCCAAAGTATATTACTTACACCTTATATAGTCTTCCAAAGCTTGCTTTTTCATTTACTGTTATGTTGCATATAATTTGTTTATCTCCACCACTATACAACAGACTATATTATAGTGTGACTATATTATAACTATTTTATGTAGTGTAAGTTTAGAATTGTTCATAGGCTTGTCAATTCTCTATTTCCTTTCAACTCCCTGACCCATGGGAAGCCTTTAAAACAAGGCTTAATTCTAACTCGTTCAGCAAATTATCTTTGGGTGAATGTTGGTTGTAACATTCTTGCACACTATTGGCTCCTGATCCACTTAGTTTTGGCTTTTAGGAAACCTATTGTTTCCCAGGTCATTGACCCACTTGAGAAAGTGTTTTAAAAATTTAACAGTGTGTTCAGATGTTTTCAGACCGATCACCAACTTAGGTGGATCACCTGACACATGACTGAGAAAAGAATTCTAACACTGCTTTTTCCATGATGGAGGTATATAAGTATTTTACACAGATGGATATGTATTTTTCTTGCAATTGAAGGAAGGCATTGAAGAAATATGAAACTATTTCAGAAAAAAATAAAAACATTAAACAAAATGATCACAATTTAAATGAATGAATATATCAATCCCATTTATACCAGTAATTGCAAAAGGCACTTTTATTTTATTATGTAGGACAGCTAGACTTACAAAACAGGAAGCAAAAGATGAAGTGGTCTGTACTTTATTTTTATTATTATTTATTTATATATTAAATTATATATAAATATATTGTACATACTATATATTTATAGTATTATATGTTAATAATACATTAAATATTATATTTGTTATATAATATATGTGTATATATATAATAATATATTAACTAATATAATATAATATAATATAATATAATATATTATTTGTTTATATACTAGAATATATTGATTATTTTTAAATAACAAAAAATTTTAGAAGCAAACCTTTTTAATCTTTTTTTTTTTTTCAGTTAGGTTGGCCTCCAACCCCCCCTGTAACCAAGGATGACATTGAATTTCTGATTCCCCTGCCTCATAGTGCTGGGATTCTAGGTGTGTGTCACCATACCGAGTTTTTGTGTTGCTGGAGACTGAACCCAGGGTTTCATTCATTCAAGGAAGTACTCCAACACCTGTCCTTCATCCCAAGTCTACTGAATGATTTTTAAGTTAAAATAATACTTATTATTTAATTTTCCTTTTTTCTTCTTAGTCTGCAACATGCATTGAAGAGTGGATGCTAAATGATTTTATTCATGACATTTGGAAGCACAGTAGAGACTCTAAGAAAACATAAGGTGCTGTTGCTTGCTTGCATCTTCCTCCATCAGACTTCAGCAAGATTCAATTATATCTTCCCATGACCCCCTTCATCATTATAGGAGAGTTACTGGAACTTTAGTAGTTAGTTTGAGGTTTGGAGGGGAATAGAATGTGGCTGTTGACTGGCAGTGGGATCTATCTGGCTTCTCACGTGATATTTTGTCTTCTTGGAGCTGAACATGCACAGTGTTTTCATGTTTGTTGTTTACATGGTAAGCGTAGTGTCACTTGGGCTCATGGCCCAAAATAAGTTTCTGTGGTATCAGGTCTGATATTTTATTCTGGGCCTAAGCAAATAAATTGAGATTTTTAGTACTAACATCTAGTTTTTAATGCTTATACTCATTTCTCTGAAGAAAAAAAAAAGAAGAAAACAAAAATAGTGAAAGGTGAAGGAAAGACAATGGGAAAATATGTTATTTTATGGTGAGTCATTAAAAGGATAATATAAAAGAAGGATTATCATATTGTGGCTCACAGAAAGCTGAAAATTGCTCACTAGCAGCAGAAGGAACTATACTGACTCTCACTATTAGATTGTACCCAAAGCATCCTTTCCAGGCCAGTGTGACACATGGGAATGTCACAGCCATGTCCTTATGTTACCTCTGCTAATGAAGCTCATGGTAGAATGCTACCATGAAAGTTAGGAGTCCTCTCACCTGCCATCTAGGCCAGTATTTCCTACCATAAAAGGTTATTATTATTATTATGAAGCAAAGAAATAGCTCTGAACACATAGTAGGTCCTCAATAAATTCTTCATATATAGCAGTGTATATATTCTTGGAGGCACAGTTTAATTTCCTTTGATGAAGAGAGCATGAACATGTGTCACAGAGGAACAAGATACAATCAGCCAGGACTCTGCTCATCTATCAGTTGGGCTTTTGGAAGCACAAAGGTATACTGTATGGGCAAGAGATAAAGAGAACAAGGACAAGTGACCTCACTGGCTGCCGGCCAAACCACCTGGGGATTGACCTCAGGCCCTTAGTTGGTTTGGGTCACAGTCTGAACAAGAGAAGGATTTAAAATTCTCCATTTGAATCCATTTCAACTCCTTTATATATATGTATGTGTGTATTTCAGGAAACTTTACAGTAGTAGGTTTCCATGTACATTTTTGAAAGGTCTTTAGTGTTTGACAAAGTTTGGGCAACAATATCCCTACTAGACACCACAAGCTAACAAGTAAAAAGTTCAGGGCCAGGTATGAGTTGCCCTTTTTGGAATTGTTAGCCAATAAGGTCCCATAGATCCTCAAACATTACAAGTTACTATAAATGCTCTTGGTTACCCCCCAGAACTTGACACAAGACCCTATTTCTGAAGACACCAAATACTTGAGTCATAGAACATGGATAAATCAAGCTAGTGCTAACTTCATTCCAATAATGCTGAGAGATGCTATGCACACTACTGGAAGAGTAAACTAATTATCACTCTTATCCAGCTGTGAACTCTTTGAGGTACGGTAATATCTAAGACGTGTCCTATGGTACAACAGTGGTATAAATGTCACACTAGTAACTAACCACTTTTCTGACTGGAATTAAGGCCTGTTTCACAAGTTCAAAATTATACTGGGACTATTATATGACCAAGAACCTGTGGCTAGATAGGTCATAGGCCCTAGTGGAGAACCTATTACTGTTTTTCTTCTAAATGAGGATACAATTAAACTGATACCTATAGATTAGTGCATTTCTCAGCTCCGGTAAGGGAAGTTTCTTTTTGGAGTAGATGATGATTAACACAGAGGCCCATGATTTGTCATGATTCAGAGAATAAGTCATTATAGAATGCCCCATCTTAAGTGGGACATTTATATTATAGCCCTCCTCCCTAGGCTCAGGGATCATTGTCAACCAGGGTGGAAAGACTGAAAGTCAGAGGTGGTGGATAACTATAAGGAGACCTGTTTTGGGGACAGAGCAAGGTAATTGCACATAAGAATTCACAGTGGCTGTGACAGACCTATGGAATCTCAAGCTGGACAAAATACCAGCATGGATAGGGAAAGTGAGCATGAAGTCCAACCGTTAAGTGAGAAGCTATTAGCAACTGATATCTTCTGGAAGGACAGTCATTTTCTTTAAGGGTGTGGCTCTGCTGGAGTGTGGTGGACCATGCTCCAGTGAAGGTCACATATCCAAGAGCATATGGGCATCACACATTAGACTTGATGAGTTAAAAAGGAAAAAAAAAAGGACACAAAATTGGGCAGAGAAAGGGGGGTGAGTAAGGGAGGGAGTGAATAAGATCAAGTTATATTGCATGAAATTCTCAAAAAAAATCGTAATAAAAATGAAAAAAAATCAGCAGGTGATTTTTAATGCCTCCAGGATTGAGAAACACTTCTTAATTTTTCGCTATAAGCAAATGAGACATAATTTATATTGCTGTTGTAACATGTTTCACAAAGTGTTTAATCACCTTTATTCTCTCCAAAGCATGGTTTTCTGGGCAGGGAATATAAATTATACTCACCTTTGTTGTCCAGAAACTAGTCAGAACAATAATTATGCAAATACCCAACCAAAAAATTTAAGGCATTTTTCTGCCAAAACAGTGGGGTTTTTTCTCTTTTCCGAAAATAGATTTTTTTTTCACGCAATATATTCTGATTATGAGAATCACTGCTTTAAACAAACTCAGCCAGAAGGCCTGTCGGCAAAACCTTTCCACGCCAGAGCCAGTAGAACTTGCCAGAAACCAGGCTGTGGTTCCTGCTCACCTGCAGTACTTGAGAGGAGTCCCTGAGAACTCACTACCATCAGACTCTGGCTCAGATCGGTTCTCAAAGTCAGAAATCCGGAACACGGACAAGCTGGCATTCACATAGCCAACCATGCACCTGAAAGAGAATGCAGAGTGTATGAATACAACAGCTGTCATGCCCTTTACTTCCAACCCACTAACGCCTCCTCACATCTCTCTCTGTAACTATGCTCTCCCCGGTGTGGCTGTGTCATATAGCCTTTCATGCCTCTGCTTGGGTTCCCCTCCCCTTTGGAATTCCTACTCCTTTGTTTGGATGTGTAAATATTACTTATCCTTCAGTGATCAACCAGAATGCCACCTATTCCGAGAAGACTTCCTCACCCAGAGTCAACATGACTCACCCCATTCTGTCTGAAGTGCCACTACACTAAGATCACAATTGTCCTTCAGCTTGTTCTAGTGTTGGCTGTATACAAGTATTTTCCCTTGAACTGTAGGATTATGGGAGTAGAAAGATGTCTTAAGTTTTTGTTTTAGGAGCTAGCAGTTTTATGCATTGTTGAAATCCAGAATGTGGCATTTAGTTGACTTGATAGGAAGAAAATTACATGTCAGAGATTCAATTGATCTTTCAGAACTTAATGAGTAAACAGCCAGTAATTCTAATAATCACTCTGTAAGCTTCTTTTTTTTTTCTTAAATTTTTAGAGTAAAAAATAAGGGGGTTTCATGGCAACATTTTCATATCATTGTACTTTGTTCCTACTTACCTTAATTCTTCAATTAAAAGTAATTTAGTCATCTTATTACTATTATTGTGCATGCATATGTGTGTGTGTGTATGTGGGTGTGTGTGAGAGAGAGAAGGAGAGAGAGAATGAAATGTGGGGCACACATGCCATGGTGCATCTGAGGAGGTCAGGAATATCTTTGTGGAGTCAGTTCCCTCTTACCATATTTACATGGATTGGGGGATTGAATTTAAGTCGAAAGGTGTGTGTGGCCAACTCCTTCAACTGCTGAGTCATCTCGCTGGCCCAACTGTTTGTAATTCTTTAAGTGGGAAAAAGCATACCCACCACATAGACTTATTTAGGGATTAAATGACACTGTGTAAGTACAGCATGTAATACTATATTTAGCCAATAGCAAACAAATATGAGTTGGCGGTTATTCATTTTATGAACACCTTGCATTTTGCAGGTCAGCACATATTATTCAATGGCTAAAACACGTTCTTCTTAGTCTCTTCATTATCCTATCTGATGTGATTATCCTAAGCTACTAAACCTTGAGCCAAAATGATGACACAGGCAATTCCAAAAACACATGGCTTCTTCAAATTATGCCTAGGACAAGGCGGTACCCTCATCACGGCCTTTATAAAAATGTGCTGAGCTTGGAGAATCATTTGTCCAGACACTTGGGGCTTAAATGCATGGTGCGCAACGTTCCTCAATCCTCCCTACTTCTTGAGATGATGGCCTGGGGGATGAATGAATGAACTTTCTGGAACATGACATGAAGACATACTAGCAGCTTGGTGAGTGTTAGTTGTTGTGGAGAAAGAGAGCCAGTGGTTTGACACACAGAATTTAGTAGTCATCTTAGGAGCTGAGCAGTGGTCCGAGAACTGGCAAATGCCAGGCCCAGCAATGACATGGACCATTCATACCACTCACTGCCTGCACTCTTATCTCACAAAGCAGCTCCAAGGCTTTATGGAGATTAAAGCTGTTGCCTGTTGGTTCTGTTTAAAATCTCTACTGACACAAGTCTAAATTCAAATAAAACACCTGTCTTATGAACAATATCCTCCATTCTTTGCCCAGAGAAATAAAGGGAAGAAATCTGTGAACCGATTTACTAGGCATATTTATGCAATGCCAGGCACAAACCCACATCGCAAATGTGTCTCCAGTGGCTGGGTACTCACATGTATACAGAATCAAAAATGGACTTGGTACGCAAGCCTCTTGTTATCTTCTTTCCACGTCATGTCAATCATCCCAGAAGAAGGACCACTAATACTGAGCTGCTTAGACAGTTCTCTGGTTCTTTTTACAATGGCAAAATCCTATTACTGCCACATCAAAGAGGTGAGACTGTCATGAATTTAGGGAATTGGGATTGATGCCTATTCATCAACTCACTACTTACTGTCACAGTTGGAGGGCCTCAAAGGGCAAGCATATGCCATGTTTATCACTTGGATCGGGGTATTGAACTCAGTAGATACATTTGCATATCTACTACCATTAAGAGAGAGAGAGAGAGAGAGAGAGAGAGAGAGAGGGAGAGAGAGGATGAAGGTATCCTGATGATGAGAAAACAATGAGAGCTACCACCCAAAGAGTGCCAGCCAAAGAGATATCTCTTGTAATTATAAGGAAGTCTTCTTAGGAGCCTAGTAGATGCTTCTGAAAGGGTTTCCAAACAAGGACACTTAGAAAATATCTCTCAAAAGACATTATTTGGATCAGGACACAATTTCTCTCAAGTAACTTTTGAAAACACCCCATGTCTTTCAAAGCGAGAATTCTCCTTTGAAAACATCTGTTGCTTGTTGCTTTTACTTCCTTAATGTACAAGACAGGGAGACCGTGTGATCACTGTCACCAGTATCAGGAGGAAGGGCAGAACCAGAAGTTGAGTTTCAGGTTTGTCGATTTCAGATCAAACTTGCTGCTAAATGTCTTTGAATCAGCTATTAAATTTGCCTTTGAGGTTTTAGGTGCCATGACACTAACAGCCAGGGAATAGAAATCAAATGTTGAAAATGTTATGGGAAATAAGATTGGCTTTACGTACTTAAAGGCAAATGTCTTTTGTAGATAAATTGTCTAAGGCTAATAAGATGAGTACAGAAGTGATTATAGGATTTACACAATTATGTTCTCTATTATTCATGAAAACATGCTTGTTTCTAACTCCGAGAATGAACCCAGAGTACTTGATCAAGGCTCTAACCCTTTATGGCATCACTGTTTCTGTGGAAAAGCAGCTTTGATTTAGTAACTAACCAAGGGCATCTGCTTTTTTAAATGTACATGTCACACAACAGTTCCAAGGCAAGAGCATTGTGTATACCTGTCATGATCCTGAATCTTAATGCCTGCCCAAAGTTCTCCAAGCTCTTTTCTAAGGACCCCATGTAAAGATACCCTAGAAGAGGGGTCTTCACAAACAATCAACAATGTGACGGCAGCTATAGAAGATAAGGAAGAACACACAAAGAGGAAAGATGGAATCCTCAAAAGAGATTTGTGCATGCAATGTGCAGAAAATGTGGTCAGGAGCCATTTCTTTTCTTACAGACCTGGCTAAAACAGATTGTCTTTCTATCAGCAGCCTTGAAAACCAGGTTCCTGGGCATCCACTACAGGGGAATGGCTCTACTTTTAAGGGTCATGAATTGGATATGAAAGAGGGGGTCCTTCTTTTTTAAGCAGCCTGCAATCTGCTTGGGAACAGCAGCAATAGGAGATCTAGGAATAGCATTAGGCAGGTCTAAGTGTGCCATCACAGGGACAAGGGTCATAGGAACCAAAGGGCACTAGGCACATGACGGAAACTGTCATTCACGGAGGAGCCAAGGTAAGCTTACCAACAGAAAGGAGGAGGCACACAGATGTAACTCAGAGCCATGGAGAGGCACAGTGATGGACTTGAGGGGAGAACTTTTGATTTAGGTTCAATTGAAATGGAAACGTCATCATTTCTACAGCTGGTTTAAATCACAAGTGGGATCTGACTATAGCTGCACCGTGCAGCACAAAAGCTTACGACTTTCTAAGATTTCATGGCATCTCTCCTCTGCAACCTTTTTTATTTCTAGAGCATTTATAAATTGAAAGAAGAAACCGAGGAGGAAGAAGAGAAAGAGAAAAAAAAAGACAATGAAAACAGGGAAGAAGGAAAAATCACTATGAAGTAATAGGGTGTCTCTGATGACAGGACTAAGAGTCCTAAAGGAACATGCACACACACATACACACCATACATATGCATACACACGAGCACACACACATACACACCATACATATGCACACACATGAGCACACACACATACACACCATACATATGCACACACACACATGCACACACATGCACATGCAAGAATAATCAGTGGATTAGAGACAAAAGGTATAACCTGGAAGGTTGCAGATGGCTCATGAAGAGAAAAGTTTTCAAAGATCATGCCCAGAGATGGACAGACAGTCTAATAGATTGGAAGCAAGCCATAGATGGTAAATTCTAATCACCACAAACATTGCTTTAAGACTGGTAGGCTACCAGAATTCTAAAGCCTTGATTCACTATCAGCTCCATAAATCTGTTCCCCATTCATTTTGGTTCTCCAAGAACCGCTTACAGGTTCCAACATAAGCAGAATGGGGGAAGGAACAAAATACTTACTGAGGCTTAAACTTAGGAGGTTTACAGTGAGATGAGCCACAGAGGCATGTGAGACCCTGGAGCTAAGCATAGAGAAGTCTGTATGGGTGTGGCTCTGCCATTGTGTAGGTTCCAGTAGTTCCAGTGGAGTTTTTCCCTCTTTAATGTTCCTCTGCTCTCCAGAGTGAGGATAATAATGCATGTCCTACTCTGAGTCATTTTGAGAACCAAACGCAGGATCTATCTGAAAGTGGCTTCAAGGAAGGAAATCTTTTGCAGGCTCAGTCAACCAGAGACTGTTGGCAGTGGTTGTAGTTAGGAAACAATGCCTGGCTAGTGTAATCCAAGTCTTTAAGTCTCTGTTCTAGAGTTGGTATGCTCACTTACAGTTGTTAGACAGTGTTTAATGGCCCCATGGCTATTATAGTAGAAGACTTCGTAGGAGCCTCACAGATGGTTGGCTTGTGAGCTTTACCTCAATCAACCACGAACACCTTAGTGCATTTGTGTGGGGTTAATGAAGAAACTGGATCCTGACGATTTGCTTAACTCAGGTGTGTTACTCCATTTGCCTACAGTGGCTCAGGGAGGAAATTAATTTGGCTCGGACTGCAAACCAGGGAACAGGACTGCTTCTGTTAGGTGCCAGCCATGTAAGTTGATTTTCTGGGGATCAAAGACATCCGGCAGACATCTAAACAGCACAATTAGTGTTAGATTATCATTGTACCTTTAGGGACTGTTGGTATATGCTAAGACTTTTTGCAAAGTACAAAAACAAAAGCTAGGTGGCATGTTATAATGATGATTAGGTTTTATCAGACCACATGCATTCTAGTCTGAACCTCAGGACATAGGAGTGTGTCTTAATTTGACTGGCAAAATATAGACACCAATCTGATCATAGGTAGGAAAAAAAAATCCTCATGCTACAAAGATATTTGTTGAGTACCTTTTGGGCCTTGGGTACATGGTTTTCCACATTCCCCATGTAAAATTTACAGTCAACATACCATGACACTGTGAATCTTGGATAATCATTATCTTTTTATGAATTCTTGACATTTTCATGACTACATGTTATACTAGACCATGTGCTATTTTTGTCATTACACACATTAGAATTTCACACATTTATGAATTCAGAGTTGGCAGGTGTAAGAGGGTAGGGAAAATGTAACTGCTGTTCTTATGTTGGATTCCACCTGAAACTTGTCTGACTTGTTTGAGCTCCAACCCTTTGGTAAATGGGATGTGTTTTCTTTGGCTGAAAGTGTGATGCTATAATTTCACTTCCGTTACCACAGGCCTTGTCTCGGCTTGTATGTCTCACATGCCCTGGCATAAATCTTCTCTCTGTGTCCGGCACCATGCAATGGCTAAAAAAATGGAAGTTTTATAATTGTGTTACAGCACTTACTTTTGCCCAGCTTCTCCTTGGCCCGCACAAGGTCCATATTTATAAGCATATACCAAGCGAGGGATAAAGTCAGATGTTATTGCTATGACAAATGCATTCGTAATAACGGAGAGAATTCCAATGCCTTCGAGAATTCCATACCAAATTCCTATTCAAATAGAAGTGTGGTATTAGTTCCTCCAGAGATAGTAAGAATGAAAACAACAAGGCTAACCCACCTTTGAAAGTCCTTTTCATACATCCAAATGCCCCTGGCAACAAGGGGTTATTTGTATTTCTGTGCACATGCTAATATATTCATGGTTTACGGTCAGCATCAGACATAAGCCAAAGAATTCCGGCCACCAAGTCACTCATGTGCCATCTTACAAGATTGGCACAGTGTCAAGCCCCTAACAGACTGGAAGCTCCTCAGTGGTAATGACCAGATCCCTTCTGATCACCTTTGCAGGCTATCCCTGATACGGTGGCCCAAGCCAGTGCCCAATGAGTAAACACTTGCTTCATTAGGAGGGTAAAAGGTCACTCTGAACAAAACATCTGCATCCAGTTCCCAGCCACACTCTATGGCTCGTGCCAGCCTGCTTTGTTCTCAGAACTGGATGCAGAAATACTGAGCTGAGTTCGATGCAGCGCTCTTCAGAGTCCATCTCAGCTGCTCTCAAGAATGCTGCATGGAACTCAGCCCAGTATTTCTAGCCAAAGACCAAAGCTCATTTCTGCCACTAGAGAAACCAGGTTTTGCTTCACATGAGACAGAAAAACAAAGTGAGGGTGAGTAGGGGGAGGGGAGAGGCAAATAGAAGATCTATTTTTAAAGGTGATGAATCAAAATGTTAGATAAAGCCTTACAGTAGCAATAACCAAACAGTCTATTTAAGCACAAATTCACAAAACACTAGAAATCTAAAGCAATCTAAATAGACGGCTTTATTTTTTGTATAGTATTACTTAAAACCGGCATAGGTTTTTTTTTTTTTTTAATCAGTTGAATCATCTTACATGAAACCTTGAGGATTACTAAAGTGTATGGCTTTATTATTTTTATTATTTATTTATTTGTTTCTTGAGACAGAGTCTTACTCTGTTGCCCAGGAACCCACTCTGTAGACTAAGCAGGCTTTGAACTCACAGAGACCCACCTGCCATTGCCTCTCCAGTGCTGGGATCAAAGGTGTGTGCCATGACCTCAAGCAGGCTTTTACATTTTACCTACAATATGTTTCATAGCTTCAAAAAAGCATACCCGAACCCAACTTACCTATGTCTTTGGCCCTCGAAGCCAAAGGCCTTCTCCACTGTGTGACAAACTTATAAGCGTCGAGTCGGATTTCAATGATGTTGTTCAGTAAGGCCAGGAGCGGAGCTAGAGGGAAAGCTGCCACAAAGATAGTTGTGAATCCGAACTGAAGGACTGGGAGGGGAAAGGAAGACAATGAATAATGTTAGTTTCCCATTGTAGTTTTAAAAAGACAGTAATCCCAATGGGTTGTTGTGTCAAGCCATTTATTTTTCTGAACAGTTTAAGAATCATAAACCAAGGGAACCTCTCTTTAAAAAGATGGCCATGAGACTGGACAAGAGGTATCTCTTGGGCTTGAGAAAAATGGAATCTGAAGGGCAGTAGGTTTACCTCAGACCCCAACACTCTCTAAATGTCATTCACTAGCAAATGGAACCAGGACTTTGTGGCAGAAAGTTTGACTGTAGATTGTGGCAGAAAAACACACAAGGAGACTGGATTGTCTTATGATGGGAGGAAATAAAGAAATGCTCAACAAATGATGGGGGCACATCAACAGGACAAAGGCACTGTCAACAGCCAAAGCTGGAATAAGGGGCATGACAAAATCATAGCAGCATGGGACCAAAACCCAAAGATTATCAAGGTCATATCAACATAAATACCAATAAATATAAACTGAAAATACACGGGGAATAAAGGGTGGCTTTTCTTTATGTTAGAATTTAATTAATTAGCAAAGAAGGATTAGAGAGAATAGAAAATCACCATTAATTAAACTTTACAAGGAAGAATACTAAAATTGGTGGAACATTGAAACTAGCCTATTTGTATATTTCCAAAGTATCTCCTCACATAATACTTAAGATATGCTGAAGTGGCACATCCTTCAAATGATGGTTCCTTTTGTTCCCCCCACATTCTTTCTGCTAATGGTCCTCTTGGGTAGAAACTAGATCTCTGCTAGTTCAGGCTTCAGAACCATTAGATGCCAAGTTCCATCAAAGATACTTCATAACTGTCTCTCAGTTCTCCCTCTTTTCCACTCTCCCTACTTGAACTCAGACTCTGGTCCTCTGCTCTGGCCACATTGGTCTTGTGAGCCAAACATACACTTAATGTCTCTATTGGTAAACTGATGAAACCTGATTCTTCTTTTAAGGTTAAGCTCAAATGTGCCCTCTCTTGGAGACTTATGATTGTATGGACTCTTACCTCATCTGGCAGCTCCACTGTTGCTGAGAAACACAGAATAAACCTTGTTTGCCTTTATGGCTTTGTCTCTCTTTTTCCTTTATTATTCTGGGCTTTGTGAAAATTAGGAATGGGGCCTCATTATGTTTCTTTTTCCCACATACACACTGTAGTGGTTTGTGTATGGAAGGGATTTGTTAGGTACTGAATAATGCTGGCTCAGTAACTGACGCATAATGACAATGATGAAAGGGCTGGGCAGCAAAGAAACCCAGCTCATCAGGTGAAAGTAAAACTTGAGATATTTACTCTCAGAAACATAATGTATAAGAACACTTCTTTAATAGGAGAAATGTATAAAAATGAAGCTGATATACTAGTAACAGTAACGTATAGAGCACTTCTGCCTTCCTGTTGGGAGCAGGATGCCTATGTCAGCATTATATGATGTTTTTAGGGCAGTGAAGCAAGAATAACCCAAATGTTTAATGATTAGAAAGGAAAATATAAAATTATCATTATTTGTAGATGATGTGGGAGAATACACATAAAAGTCTAAAAAAAATCTATGAGTTATCAGTGATGGGTTGGAGAGATGGCTTGGCTGTTAAAGGCTAGGCTCACAACCAAAAGTATAATTGATAGTAGTTTTTAGAAAGTTTATTTCATACAAGTTCAACATCAAAACCAATGATGACTTTACATAGTAGCAATAAAACAGAAAATAAAAGTAGGGCCCTGTGTAGTCCAGTGGTAGAGTTTGCACTTAAAATTCATTAGCTCTGGGTTCAACGCTCAGAATAAAAAGCAACAGAAAAAGGCCATTCCCCAAACAAACAAACTAACACTATACAAAACAGAACAATTGTGAAAGCAACATTATTTCCAATTTCATTAAAATTTATGGAATTCTTAGTAGTAAACCTAACCTATACAACACAAAGTCTGTTACACTAAAACTATTGAGAAAAAAAAATGTATAAAGACAAATGCAGAGATAAACCATATTCATGGATTGGAAAATATACATAAGTATTGTTTAAGTTGTTTTAGGAGTTTAGCTACAATCCAGGCAAAACCTCAGTAAAAGTTGTTGTTGTTTTTAAAATAGAAATTGGGAATGCTAATGTAAAATTAGTTGGAACTAATTTTGAAGAAGAACAAAGTTGAAATTTTTCATCAGAAGATGGCATTAAGAGTGGGAAGACAGGGGCTGGAGAGATGGCTCAGTGGTTAAGAGCACTGACTGCTCTTCCAGAGGACCCAGGTTCAAATCCCAGCACCCACATGGCAGCTCACACCTGTCTGTAACTCCTGTTTCAAACAATCTGATGAAACACATGTAGTCAAAACACCAATGTACATAAAATAAATTATAAAAAAAGAGTGGGAAGACAAACCATCAACCAAGAAAAGGTATTTGACATGAAACAACTTTATCTGACATGTGACAGTCTGAATATGAGATATATCCACACATCTGTGATTGAATATATGGTCTCCAGCTGTCCAGAGCTATTTAGAGGACTGTGGAATCTTTATCCCAGTGGTTCTCAACCTTCCTTAATGCTGAGACCCTTTAATACAGTTCCTCATGTCGTAGTGAGCCCCAAGTATAAAATTATTTCTTTGCTACTTCAATAACTGCAATTTTGCTACTGTTATGAATTGTATTGTAAATATCTGATATGCAGGGTATCTGATAGATGACCCCAAAAGGATCACGGTCCAAAAGTTGAGAGATCACTGCTTTAGGCAGTGAGGTATAACTGTAGGAAGTAGGTTATTGGGGGGTATGGTTAGTATTTAGAATGTTGTACTATTTTCAGCCCATTCTGCTTTCTGTTTGGAGGAGATTTAAGTTGTCATCCATGGAGCTGTCTGCTCTGTCATATCTTCTCTTGCATGATGGACTGTGCCCCTCCCACCAGGAACTGAAATAAATCTCTCCTTCAATGAGTTGTCACATTTGTCACAGTAATGAGAAAATCAAGTAACACAGGACTCTTATTTATAACATGTAAATAGCTGCTACACATCACTAAGAAAAAGATATGCCCTTCCCCCTCCCACTAATCATGGGTCTAGATAGAAATTCAAAGAGAATATCCAAATGGTTGTAAGCATATGGAAGATGTTTAATGCCATCAGTTGCCATAAACTTTCAGATTAAAACCATGATGAGGTGCTACTATATCCCAACTGGAATATTTTGGAAAAGATTAACAATTTAGTGAGATTTAGTGAGTATGTGAACGTATAAAATGGTACAACCCTCTTCACCTATCCTTACAACAGGATGTATTTGTGCCTAAGAAAGTGGGTGGTAAAATTCCTAGAAAACTTCACTTATGACAATTACTGGGCTGAGTTTGGTCTGTGGACAACAGTTTGCCAGCCTCCTGCCTGCGCAGACGTGGCTGCTTTCATGTATAAATCTGTGAAAATCCATCTGTATACTTGAAATTTACATACTTAAAAAATCACTTTATATTGTAATTCAGTAGGTTAGAGTATTTAATAGCATAATAAATCCGGGAAGTAACTAGGAAAAATCAAAACAAAACCAAAAGGAAGCAGGCAGAATTCCTGTGTCTGTGACATGCCTCTCATTGTTCCACGCTGCAGTGATATCACGGGAATTGCAGCATTCCTCCCACATAGATGCTTCCTTTCAGGGGGCATTATTGTTCATTTCCTTCTTTGCGAGGGAGAGTCCATTAAGAGACTCAAGACGGTGATTTCTCTTAATGAATCGCCTTTATTAAGTTTTATTATTAATGCCCACATTGATTTCTTTTCCAAGTTATATCATTCTGCCGTTGTATAATTGAAACTCTAAAAACATCAATAGATACTTAGGACAGAAGCAATTTAAGAAACATTAAACATCAATTCTACTGCTCCCTTAATTTTCACATTCTCCCAGTCACGATTGCTTCTTTCAGAAGTAATTCATCTTGCCTAGGTCTATCTCTTGCTTCACCTACACACCGTAGAGCTTAGACAGTAGATTTTCAAAAGAAGAGAAACACACACACACACACACACACACACACATACACATACACACACACATACACACACACATACACACACATACACACACACACATACACATACACACACACACTCACACATACACACACATACACACACATACACACACATACACACACATACACACACACATACACACACATACACATACACACACATACACACACATACACACACACATACACACACACTCACACACACATACACACACACATACACATACACACACACACTCACACATACACACACATACACACACATACACACA
>CAJQZJ010001638.1:5607887-5622863 GCA_907164525.1 Lophiomys imhausi
ACACACACATACACACACACTCACACACACATACACATACACACACACATATACACACATACACACACATACACACATACACACACACATACACACACACACACACACACACGAGCATGCGCACATGCGTGCACAAGCACAGTCTCTGACAAGAGGTCATTATTATTATTTCCTCCCCAGATACATACTGAGAATAACCTGGGTTTAATTCTAAGGAAATCTGATTCCTTAACTAAGTGTAGCTCAGGTTAAGCATTCCTTGCTTCCTGCCACTTCCCTCCCATAGGAGAAATGGCTGCCCTGACGTAATTCCCATGATTCATGTCATGGCAACTGCGGTGTTTCCTGTCTCTGGCTCTTCTCTGTTACCCTATGCACCCTCGGAAGCTGAGCACTGTGTGATATTCCCCTTTTGTGTCTCTGGTGCCAAATGCACTGCTTCCTTGGCATTGAGTAAAGCCTAACAGATGTCACCTGGATGTGTGAGTCAACCACTCTGAGTGACGCTTCTTTCTGTTTTCTTTGATGCACTGAATTTCCCAACATTTATTTTCCTGTTGATTCAGTTTCATAGTAAGGCAGCGTAAGGAGGTGGGACATAGTAGGAAGGCTACAGGGTTGAGACTTCATGAATAGGGTCAATGTGTGTGTGTGTGTGTGTGTGTGAGAGAGAGAGAGAGAGAGAGAGAGAGAGAGAGAGACAGACAGACAGACAGACAGTCAGACAGACAGAGTACCCAGGGCCTAGAATATGCTAAGAAATATCTGTACTCACAGGTTACAACTTTAGCTCCTTCTGGTGGTTCAGGGAACAAGATACAGTAGTAGCATGAAGAGTTGGAAATGACTATCCTCTGAACTTGGTTCATTTGTGGTGCTGGGGAACCTTATTTAAGTCCTTGTTCATTCTAGGTAAGCACTCTACCACTGAGCTATAACTGTAAACCTGGCTTTGATGTCATCCCTTTACATGAATGGCCGGATGATAATGAATATGCCTTTAACCGAGTGTTGCTGGAGGTCAAAGGCTTGCATTTAAAATTAAGAGGCAAGGCAGATTTGCATACTCATTTCCAGGTACTCATCGAAGAGTCCGTAGGCATTCATTGGCTGAAGATTGTAGTCCTTCTCCCACTGTGGGAAACGTATTTTCCTTTCGGTCCCATGCTCTTGTCGGACTTTTCTTCTAGTCCACCAGTTCTGAATTAACCTGAGTGACAAAATCAGCTTCTTAGAAGAATACACATGACTGTCTATAAGGCATAAGTAATGACAAACAAACCAGTTAAGTATTTGGAACCGCTGCTAAGAAACCAGCTTCACTCAGGCAGGGAGCTATGTCTGGAATTAAAGGGAATTCTGAGTACCTGAAGCATTGGTATTAGCAAAGAGACAGAATGGTGGATGAGCTCAGTTGATCATCCATGAAATAGTCTTGTGTTCAGAAATGGTTGGATAGAGGGCTGAGAGCACCGTGGGTTGACTTGGTACCAAGGTAACATAGTGGATACGCACCAGTTAAAGGGTCTAGCTTACATGGCTCAACTCTGTACCCATCGGCAGTCCTATCACATGAACCATCAGTGTATTCTGACTCCAGGGACCTAGCAAACCTGAAGATCACTATCGGCTTCCTCTCTTGGCATCCAGATGCCTGTAATTCCTTAGGGGAAGACTTGCCTGCTTTACACTTAAGCTTGCTGCGCTTTCTGACTCCCTTGGGATGCAGCTCGCTCTGACACTTGAGGCTGAGCTGTTGCTCCCTGATGCAGAAGTTCATTGTATAATATGAAAAGAGGTGGAGTCAATGCCACAGAAGAGGCAGGTCTGTGGGCTGGAGCATTCCAGGAAAAGGTGACAAGTTTTTAGTATTTCCAGGAATGAAAATTCTAAAACAAAAGTATGTGGAGTAAGGAAAAAAAGAGGAGTGGCTCTCAAGCACACTCTGTTTGAGAGCCATAGCTCTGTGGTATGTCCCGAGTCACCAGTTGACATTTCAACTAAATTCATTTAAATATTCCATAAACTAAAACTTCATAGTTCCCGTCTTCACATTGAATTTTTAAAATCTTATAGAAAACATTAGACACCTGGAGTGAGATTTTAAAACTTGAATCCAAGAACAGAAAGTTGTTGGCCTTGCTTCTGACAGGACAAAGAGGAGGCTCTCCTCTTTCAGCAAGCCCCAGGCCCCTGTTCTAGCTGACCGGTCCTCCCCGAGTCATGTAGTGCTGTGTCCCTCCAGAGTCACTGAGTTGACATGGAAATCAACTGGTGTGGAATCACATCAGATGCAGAAAGGCTGCTGATTTATATGTCCTTAAGGCCAAGCTGAGAAGAAGGAGCTGCCATCAAAGCTCAAGGCCATCTTATGGAGACGACACAAGGTTCTGCTCATTGTTACCAACCAGAAAATCTTATCACTGGGGGCTAATTTTTTTTTAACTGGTGAAAATATGCTCTTTTGAATCTCTAACATATTCTCCTTTTCCAACTTATTTTCTTTCTTCCTTTTTTCTGTAGCTTGAACTTAACGGCACTGTTGGGCTAGTGTTAAGCATTCTAAATATTAATTAATTAATTGGTCCTGCTTGCTGTCTGTTACTTACATTGTGTCTGATTGCTTAAATAAAATGCCGAGGCCTGAGATTGGGCAAAGACAGAGAAAGGTGGGACTTCCTGAGATTAGAGCAGGAAGCCTGCGCTTTAGGCAGAGGATTAAAGCATTCCAGCCAGGAGCAGGAAGAAGAAGACACATGCCATGGGTTAGAGAAAAGAACCTCATTCCACATGGCCAGGAACATCGGCCTAGCATGGAGAATGGCAGTCCAAGGGGATGTATGTATATCTGGGGTCATATTTGAGTAATAGAATTAAGACCTAGCTTAGATGGGCCAGGATTGCACAATTCAGGCCAAGGCTTGTTAAAATCCATATGGTCTCTGTGTGTTCATTTATAATGGCTGCTTAAAGATTAACAACCACCGAATCAATTGAATATAATATAAAAACTGGTAAACAATTTAACTTAATTATTTCTACAAATGGCACTCAACGTAATTTAATATTTTTTTTACATATGGCATCCAACTACGGCAATTAGAATCCATGCTTACAGCCTGAGAAGGCCCAGGTGAAAGCTGGTTTCCTAGCCAAAGAGCAGGGAACCAAATACAAATGCATTTCAAAGGTGCAGCTACCTTAACAAAAGCTACTGAGTTGCAGCAAATGTGGAAAGCTTAGCTCTCCTTACATACTAAAAAACTGGCAGCCTTCTAAACAGAGCTTGAGAGTGAAATTAATCACCTAGATTAAAAATGGAGGAATTCATAATGCCTCAATACATTTGTATTCCAGTTGAGTTTGTTCCTCTTAGCGTGCAAATGATTTTTACTCTGACAATTGTGGTTCTGTGTATCTTCTTTGACAAAGTTCATACTACGATAGTCTTAAAGGAAAGAATTTACAGATGGAATGCTAAATTGTCAACAATGATAGTGAAGGAAAGAGGGAGGCCTTTCCTGATAGATAATGCAAAATTGATGGCAGGTGGAGCGAAGAGCTCCCTGGCTATGAGGTGCTTCTCAGGGCTTTCTGGGAAGGGTCCACCAATGAAATACAGTCACAACTAGATTCCAAGTAATAATGAACAAAGCTTTAAATGCAGCATGGGATGGCATGGTTAGACATGCCAAGGCTTTTGGAATGTTGTTTCTTTGCTTGACTTTTGTTTAGATGTCTTTGATTTTCCTGTATCGGGAGGTAGAAAGGATATTCTTCTGGTTTGACATTAATAAAACGTAAGAGATTTTTGAATATTTTGGGCAGATTTGAAATTGTCACTACAGTTCAAAGTTGCTCTCAAGGTTACAGAGATACAAAATATGGGATTTAAGTGAAATATTTGAGCAGGGTGGTCCTGGCACACACCCTTAATCCCTTAATCCCATCATACTAGAGGAAGAAACAGGCAGATATCTGAATTCTAGACCAGGCTGGTTTGAACAATGAAGGCAGGGTGGGAACCCCGCTAATAAGGCTGCTTACTAAAGACAGTCTAGAATTCAAAAATGACACATTTTTTCCCTTGATATTAAGTTTAATAATGTCCTTACTGACCTAATGAATAAATACAGATAATCTCAAATTTACATAAAGAGAAAGGGGTCACAAGCCAGTCTCCTTAGGTGTGGGGCTCCCATTGGAGAACTGGTTCCCTGAGGCATTATGCCCCTAAAAGACATATGTTAATTGCTGGGTGTGGTGGTGCACACCTTTAATCCCAGAATTTTGGAAGCAGAAGCAGGCTAATCTCTGTGAGTCCAAGCCCATCCTGGTGTACAAAGTGAGTCCAGGACAAGGCTACACAGAGAAATCCTGTCTTGGAAAATAAACAGAGAGAGAGAGAGAGAGAGAGAGAGAGAGAGAGAGAGAGAGATTCTGTTAATCAGTGTAAGGACCCAGAGTTAGACTTGGGAAGAACATGCAAACTGCATGACTCACACAGCCGACAGTTAAGAAAAGCTAACATAAAATAGCACATCATGCTGTTCTACACCAATCTCCTTAAGAATGGGAGAACTGGAACTCAAACTAACACAAAATGGTTTAAGTAATGTTATCATTTAATAAGGGTAATTCAATTATTTAAATTCATACCTTGATCTCAAAACTTGGGAGACAAGGAAAAACCAGGTTCCTTGTGTTCAAGGCCAATCTAAATCTACAGAGCTCTATAGAGCAAATCAAGACAGCCCAAGCTACAAAGAGAAACCCCATCTCAATAAGGATAGATATATCCACATAGAAATTAAATCTCCAAAGAAAGGAGAAAAGGAAAGAAAGAATATATAAATGCATACCTTTGTTCCCAAAACATGGGAGACAAAAACAGAGACAGATTGGTTCCTTTTGAGTTTGAGGACAACCTAATCTACAAAAAGCCAGAACAACACAGAATAAACCTGTTTTAATCAATTAATAAATGTATGTCAATTTTAGAGGAGAATATTTAAACTCCATTCAGTCTTATGCTGTATTTTCAATTTAAAATAGATTATATATAGATATATATGTGATACTATTACATGCCATCTTTTTATGGCATGAATGGAGACTTATAAATGTCTTCTGTTCAAACAAAGAACAGAAAAATATTCCTAATTGATTTGTGCATCCTGCACATCCAAGGCATTTTGGTAATGCAGAGCTATATGTTACTTGTGAGAAATTATATATTTTCAGAACAAGGGGACCTGAGTCCAAAGAAGACAAGACAAGTAACCCAGATGATCCAGCCTCATAGACTGCCTCAATGGCTGTTTCCTCAAAAATCTGCATCCAGAAGAACTTCAAACAGCTTGCTGAGATGGCCCAGCCTCAAAGACTGTTCCAGACAGGACATCAATAAAGCCTTGAACTTTCCTACCCAAAGTCCAGACTACAAACTGCTCAGGACATTCAAATTGTTGAGAACACATAGACTGGACAACAAATGTTACTATTAAATTGAGTAACTATTTTTTCCATTTTATTTGGGCCCCCAAACAGGTTTTCTGCATCCCAATTCAGCAGGAAGAAGTTTTAAGAGAGCGACGTCCCATTCCCAAAAAGTGGGGTGGATGATTCTTTGGTCATTTGATGTGTTATAAATATTCTTTAGAGGTAATGGTTACAAATTGTTATATGGTCTTGTTAAGCAAGGTATAGAAAGTTAGACTTGAAGATTTCCTTTTCCTTTCTCTATCCTTCTTTCTCTCTTATATAGTGGGAAAAGACTTGAAAAGAAAAAGAGGGGGAATATATGTATATAGAAATGATAAGATATAAGGATAGATTATTGAATCTGCTCTGAAACTCAAAACTTGTTATTCTCAAAAAAGGTTATCTTTTCATACATTGGTATAGAATTTCGTATATTGATACAAAAATAAGATCAATTTTGATTCATTGGTATATAATTTTATATTTAGACATATATTATGTATACTTCAACTCTTATATAAGGTATTGTGCCTATACAACTCATTTAAAAGTACAGGTTTACTTCCAATCCTTTTATGGGTTGCTATTGCAATCTATTTAGTAGTCTGAGTAATACAGGTTGATTGCTGGCCAGTCAAGCTTCTGGTCATGTCAAATACTAGTCTTAATTTATCACAAAATAGGCTTAATAGGTTAAACAGATACTAAATGGATAAAAATATACAGTTTGTTCATAGATAGAAGATAGATGATAGATAGATTTATAAATAAATCGATAGATGTCTTCAAAACCCTCAGAGGCATACAGAAAATGGCATTTAAAGATGTTTTTATTATTTTAAGAATTGTTTGAGTTAAGACATGGACAGCTCCTATTTGACTTGGAAGAAGACAATGAGTATCAAAAAGAAATCTCCCATCAGGAGATGATTCCTCAAAAAGAAATCTCTCATCAGGAGATATTCCTACTGGGCAAAAATGCCCCTGCTCTCTCAACAGACTATAAAGAGTCCAAAGACAGACCAGAGCTTAAATGCAGGTAAGTTGATGTCCAACAAACTGTCATATTTCTTTTTGGAAGCTACACTCCTAGGCTTCCTACTCACTCAAATAATAACTTTATCCCTTCTTATGTCTTTGATGGGGTTGAAGACATAGTAGTTATAAAATTTCAATTGAACTTGAGTTGTTTAGGATTTAAAAGGATATTTTCAAGTCTAAATAAAATCTTTAGGTTTATAAATATAGGATATGAAAAAAATTATTTAGGTTCAGAACTTTAGACACACCAAGATAGATGATTTTTCTTCTTCTTCAAGATTGCCTGATACAAATAGGCTAAACATTATGTGTGTAACTTTTATATATGGTTTTCTTGATTGTTTCATATTTGTTCTTATTGTTTTTACTATATGAGCTAAAAAAATTTAGCCTTTTTTTTTAGACAAAAGTAGGGAATTATTGGGGTAGTGTTAAGCATTCTAAATGTTAATTGGTCCTGCTTGCTGTCTGTTACTTACATTGACTCTGATTGGTTAAATAAAATGCTGAGGCCTGAGATTGGGCAAAGACAGAGAAAGGTGGGACTTCCTGAGATTAGAGCAGGAAGCCTGCGCTTTAGACAGAGGATTAAAGCATTCCAGCCAGGAGCAGGAAGAAGAAGACACACGCCATGGGTTAGAGAAAAGAACCTCATTTCACATGGCCAGGAACATCGGCCTAGCATGGAGAATGGCAGTCCAAGGGGATGTATGTATATCTGGGGTCATATTTGGGTAATTGAATTAAGACCTAGCTTATATGAGCCAGGATTGCACAATTCAGGCCAAGACTTGTTAAAATCCATATGGTCACTGTGTGTTCATTTATAATAGCTGCTTAAAGATTAACAACCGCCGAACCAATTAATGACAACATAAATACTGGTTAAATAATTTAATTAGCCATATTTTTTTACACAGCACTTTTATTTCTTTCTTTGTTTTAAATTAGTATTCTCATTTGTCATGGGAGTAGGGGAATAAAGACCTTGTGAATGGGTCCATAGCTAAGGACCTATAATACTGGAACCCAAAGAGTCAATGACATCATCAAAGCATGCTACACTTACAACCCAGAGTATGCACATGCACAGAGCTCTTGTAGAGAATGTTAAGTCAGTTTTCTTTAAGGGTGACCACTGGTAGGCCAACCATGTCCAGGGGGATGTTCCCACACCCAAGAGTATTTGGGCAGCATGATAGGCTTTAAAAGCAAAGATGACACATGTGATGGGGTGGTGTTAAGCATTCTAAATGTTAATTGGTCCTGTTTGCTGTATGTTACTTACTTTGATTTTGATTGGTTAAATAAATTCTGAGGCCTATAGATTGGGCAAAGACTAGGGGCTTTTAGAGAGATAGAGAGCATCTTGGGAAGATGCAGGGAGAAGAAGCCAGGAGTAAACAAGGAAGACATGCCATGGGGTAGATTAAAGAAGATCCTTCCACGTGGCCTGGAACATTGGCTTACTGTGGAAAATAATAGTCCAAAGGGACATATGTATATATGGGGTTATTATATTGGGGTAATAGAATTAGCTTAGATGGGCTAGGATTGCACAACCCAGGCCTAGGCTTGTTAAAATCCACCCAGTGTCTGTGTGTATTCATTTATAATGGCGGGTTAAGATTAACACCGCCGACCAATTAAAGATAATATAAATATGAGATAAATAGTTTAATTAGCTTTTTTTTTTCAACACACATGAATTTGTTTGGATAGGTAGGGAGGTGGGGATGGATCTGGGAGGAGTTGGGAGAGGAGCGTGAAATGATCAAAATACATTGCATGAAGTTCCCAAAAAACTGATAATATTAAAAAGAAGGAATGTTCATTTTAATTTGTGAGCTCTGCCAAACATAAAAGTGCCAATATTTATTATTTTTTAATTAAAAATTTATTGTTTTATGTATGTATGTGTACAGGCTATGTGCCATGGCACACATGCAAAGGGGCAACTTTGGATCAGTGTTTTCCTTTCATCTTCACATGGATTCCAAGAGGATCCAATTTGTGTTGCCAGGCTTGGGTGGCAAAAGCCTTTTCATGGTGATCCATCTCACTGGGTCCCAGTGTTTACTGTTTTTATGACTGCATTTGAATCTGCACATGACATACTGATTCAATTGAGCCCATAATACCTACATTCAGAAATGACAATCATGAGCTACACCCCCTCTCTGTGAGATAGCTGAGATACTCACGGGTAGCCAAGTTCCATGAAATTGTTCCAGGTCTGCTTTAGCACCATTATAATTCCCATTTGCATGCAGAGATCAATAAGGCATCCGCTAGGGTGGCACTGTGAGGCAAGCAAGCACAGAGATACAACCATCAGTGAAAAGAAGAGTAACAGGCCTCTCTACTCTGCACAAAGCTGCCTTAAGATTTTTCAATGGGGTCTGTAGAAAACAAGGAATGAGAGGGACAGTACTGACCTCTTCTAGCCTCCACCTGTTTATCAGTCTCAAGTAGGCACCTGGGTGTCCTGTAAATCTTCAACACAGAAGCAAGCAGTTAACATCCTGCAGGTTTTAGGCTGTCAGTGAACACTACATTAAACTTAGCATATCCTCTAAAGATATATAATATCTTAATATATCATATATAATATAATATAACATAACATAACATAACATAACATAATATAATATAATATAATATAATATATATGTATATATATATGTAGCTGTTAAGAGTCATGTGTGAAGGAATGAAGAGACTCTCTAGAACTGTCATTATTTTAGCTTCAGCAATTCTCCAAGGAACATTTCTGTTCTGGCCTTCCTGCCCAGCGGCTGAGGGCAAGGGCCCGTTTCTTGTTGTTTCCTGTGGTTTTGAACATTTCTGCTGAACATCAAGTGCCCTGGCCTGGAGAAGTAGCAGTTACATTCCTGCATTTACCCACATTTGATCTTTTTGTATACTGGCAGTGTAGGTTTTATTATTGTCATGGTACTTTGGCTACAACAGCAGTTTCCTACTGCTGAAGTAGTTAAACAACAAAAGAGAGGCTACCGCATCTGTCTTCCAAAAACTGGACTCATGGCCTTGACCTGTTTCCCATCTCCTCAGATGGATGGGTAGGAATCATGCATCATTACCATGAAACTGGGAATCCTCCCCAAATTCTCATCTCTGCTGGGTTTCAAGTTACCTAGAAAGCTCTGGCTTCTCATTTCTACCCTCTTCCCTGTTGTGATGACCTTCTGTGAGGACATGGACCTTGGCCATACTGAGAGTTGCACATCCCTATTTCACCTACTAATGTAGGTGTGACACCCTATGGGTGATTCAGGTGAGATGGAAGTCACGAGCTTTCAACCCATCATTTGCACGTGTAAACTATTTTCCTCTACTTATCTGTGCAACAAGAGAGGTACATGTACTTTTGAGTGGACTATTTCCCAGGAAGTGAGGTGCTTTTGCAGTTTGGAAAGTGAAAGGAGGTGGCCAATCTTCTCTCTACCCTTTGTATTGATCACTCTACAGGGGCCCTGGCCAGTGGGCTCTGAGTGAGTCATCCCCACTCGGGCTGGGGTTGGGTGAGGGCATAGAGAAGTGTGCGTCTTACCTTCCAAGGAAGAATGCGATGTAAAATGTTGAACTGTTCAGATTGACAAACTGAAAAAGAAACATTTTCAGGGTAAAGCTGTTCTCCCACTCGGATTCTGTGCGAGGCTGTTCTGTGGGCAAAAGGGAGCAGGGTTTGAGAGGCTGGGTGGGACCCCTTCCTACCTCCTGCTCTCCCCTCTCCCACATGGAATCAGAGGGTCTTTGGGAGGCACAGGAGGCTCCAGTCTGCTGACAGTTGACATTCTATGGGACAGACCATGAAGGAGATAGACTTTCAGCTTAAAGATCAGACCAAACAACAGTGTAATCTGTAGTCAAGTGACTACAGGCACTTCTTTTGGAACTGAGCATCCATATTGTTCTGTGGTTACAGGGTATCTGGAGAGGCTGGATGAGAGACAGCCATGGTGAGAATAGCTCATTCTCAGTCTTGGCTCTCTGCAGTCTTTGTTTTGACCAAGTTTCTGTCAGTTGAGTAGGACATGCATAGGGTGAGAGACCCTGCCACGAAGCTCCTAATGATTCCTTGTCTCAGCTCCTAGATCTCATGTCATGTGCGGGAACTCTAAATCCCAAGACACTGAGTGTGTCTGACTCCTAGGTTTTACCCTCATCTACTATTTCTTTCATTCTCATGGATAAAATGCAAAGGATGGCCTTTTCTCCCATGTTTCAACATTCATAGCACATATCTGTGACCTTAGTCAGGGGCCAACGCAAAGCTCATCATATTTTGACTTCCATAATGCAAATGCCCTTTGGACATTATGGTGTGAACCAAAATATGGGACCAGTTGCCCCTGAGGTCAAGTCTCCAACTTGATGTCTCATGTCTGATGTATTTATCCTTTCCAAAGAGCGGACTTCTTATCTCAAGAAAGGTCAGAGAAAATGTATTTAAGGCAACAACATTTTCTGTTTCCCAGACCCCAAGCTTCTTACTTGCACATTTAACATTTCACCCCATCAATTCCTTTTCCATGATTTAAAATCAAAATCCTTCCTGGGAGCATAACTGAGAAGGGAAGAGGGGAGTAAGAACCTCAGATTTAAAATGACTAAAACATCAGCGTTAGAACAAGTCTGTGGTGCTATAGAGGAAAGAAACACTGAACACTCCTTAGTGGGTTTAATTTCATCTGGCAAACTGAGTTCCTAGTTATATGTGAAGGATTTCTTGGTTGTCATCTGGCTGAATTCTCATTTATCACAAATCATGACATGCTGGCCATCTTTGATCCAGTTGCTCCTAGACCCAGCCTGGCCACAGGCAATTCCCTCTACCACAGTTAACCTCTTCCAATTTTGGTAAAGGCATAGAGGTGATAAAAGATTCCAGGAACATTAAAGGGGATAGGGTAAAATGGTCAGCCCTGCACAGGGCACAACAACTCACTAAATGAATTCAATGGTATACTGACTACTCGATAAGCACGACTTTGAAGTTTTTCCCCTTCAGACAAGCCATATACAGGAATATCTTAAAGTAAGCTACCTGTGGGAGCATGTGATTTTCTCATTGGCTGTACAATGGCCAATATCTCATCAATAAAATGGAGCAATCTCTATGCCTTGAAAAATGCAGTAGTGTACAGCGTAGAGCTGGATATCAGACTGTTCTGGTGTGTTCTGAGGCCAGAGAAATGTTCTGAGATATGATTTGTCTACACAAATGTATTTCTAAAAAATGTCAAATATCATTGCTCTGACTACATTTCTGATTTTAAAAATTACTAGTCTTCAAAATGACTATCTTTAAAAAACGTAACACTTTTGCGGTTTTTTTTAAAAATGTTGTCCCATCACGTCTCAAACTGTCAAGCTAAAATCATTCTTCTGCTTGTGCCACTGGGATTAGTTGAGTATATCACTGTGCCTTGTAGAACCCACCTACAATTCTAACATGTGGGTAACAGCTAATGAACACTTTTGAAATGATCCTGGATATTTCCCACACGTGTACTTTTTGCGATGCTATTTTCCGTGTGTACGTAAGGGAAAATATCTACTTTGAATTTCATTTGCTTGTGACACGAAAGGGATGAAGAACATAGATAGAAAAGATCTCATTACTAGACACATTTAAATTGTTCTGCTGAAGGGAAAGAATGAATTGCGTGTAATTCTCAGTAAAGGAGGTATTTCCTTCTTTTAAAAATACAATATTTTTATTAACTCTGAGAATTTAGTATATACATTTAACGTATTGTGATCATATTCATCCCCATGTCTCCTCCTAAGTCCTCCCAGATCCACCCTCCACTCTGTTCCAACTTTATGTTCTCTTTTGTTAAAAAAATAACCAGAGTCCCATTTATGTTGCCCCAAAACTCATGGGTGTGGCACCACCAACAGGAGAGTGGCTGGCCTACAGGGGCCACAGTGGGGCTGTTCTTTCCCCAGCAGAGTCTGAGACAGGAGGCTTTCCATACTTTCTAGCTCACACACAGACTACAGCAGAAGGCCGTCACTTACCTAGATTTGTCAGAAGGAGTGCAACTTTTTCATAGAGCTGTAAAACAAATTCCATACCTTTAACAAACGAACTCTAGATGTTCTAAATGCTATAATTATAAAGAGAACAGGCAATCAAGTCATGAGTGAAACTCTTTTTCTTTATGTTTCAAACAATGGAAGCATTCTGGGCAACTGCACACCTTCAGGAATAATCAGAACTGTGCAAGGTCTTCCTTTATGGTTCTTAAAATTGCTTCTTGTTATGGGGTTAATAATTCTGTGGCAATGAGACTTGTGGCCACTAATTACCAGTTTCCTAAGTGAGGCTGAGCAGGCATCACATTCCTGAGTCAGTGACTGAAAGCAAGAATCTCTTCTTAGTTTCTAAGGTAAGGTTCTTTCATCTTGTCATTGTGGAATCTTGTGAATTCTACATTACAACCCTCATAAATGCTGGAGTGAGCAAGCATTGTGGGAGACTCCCCAAGCATGTGGTTCTCTTTCTCCATTAGCAATCTGGTCGGTGGATGGTCTTCAGAGGGAATGGAGGGTGTGTGTGTGTGTGTGTGTGTTTGTGTGTACACACATGTGTGTATGCACATGTATGCACATGACTACATGTTTGCACATAAGTGAGAACATACAGGTATATAAGTTACTTCAGGAAAATATAGCTATCAGAGATTTTTCCAGAGGGGAACTAAAGCGAGAAAATAAAAAAACTGATTTCTCTAAAAAGAAAGATGATAAATGAAAATGAAAATTAGATTAATAGACTGAACAATATGAGAACTAAGATGATGTAGATTGAAGTTCTTAAAACATACTGCTTAAAATTTTCTAGGCTGGATGCCAGCACTCTCTTTGGGAAGGTGTCAGGCTTGATTGTGTTGCCTCACCTCTCCTTCAGACCACTGTTGGCCATATGAGATGGGGTTGGACTTATTGACATTAAGGTCTTTCCTAATTTCTTAATTCTCTTCCCCAGGATTCTTGATTACTGTGGAGTCAGACCAAACACGACCCCAAACATTCAGTTATAGCTCTTGCTCTATTAAGGCATGATGTTTTTCTATACAAAGATATAAGTACTAAAGCCATAAGGGTAACTTTGCATACAGAAACTCCAGACTCATGGAGTCCTATATTAAGAGAGATTGGTATAATTACAGCAAGAAGCTATGTGGTGTAGATTAGTCATATTCTTTTGATCACAAAAACAAAATCCCTGCAAACAAGAGATTAGAATAGATGCTCTATTAACACTTATTTTACTGTTACAAAGCATGTTATCATTAAAATTGCTTAATTACATAATTGTCAAAGAATTCTAAATTTGTCTGGTAAAATGCCTTCCTGAAAAGTGCAGTTTTGGTTCTCAGTTTATTCTTTATCTCTTTCACACAACACATCCTTGTTCAAATGGATCAATTTGTAACACTTATCTCAAAGGTCTTTAGGGCTTGTGATACGCCAGTCACCTGGGTATGAACACTGGAAAAACTGGCATTTAAAAAATCAACAGACTTATATGCTTCAGCTCTGCCAAGACAGGGTAGGCAAGTCCTTCATAGTTCCTGCTTTACAATCATTGTCTGTCAGAGAAACAGGGCCAAACAGCTGAAGATTGATGCTGTAAAGTATGGAGAGAAAATGGGAACTGTCCAGGCAGCCACTGGAATGTCCTTTCTTAGTTTTGGAAGCTGCTGGCCCTGAACTTCCTGTATAACCAGTTATATTTATCCCTCTCAGGTCTCTGAGGTGGTTGAAGACTAGATAGCTTGAGTCTCATAGTTAAATTTTGAGTTGTTTATGAATTAAGAGGGTGTTCTGGATCTAAGAAGATTTTTTAAAAATTGTGATGCAAGTTAGGATGGAAGCTGAGTTGGATATAGAACTTTAAACTCATGGAGATGGTTAGATAGTAGATTGTTAAAGTCAGGTGCCACATATGTATGGACTGGACATTAGGAATGTATACTAAGCCCTATAACTCTCATAATTGTGGCCTATTTATTTCTGTTGTTTTGTATTGTATTTATTGTTATAAGAGAAAGAGCCATTTGTTGGACTGAAAGGGGGAGCTGTTGGGGGGGAAAGATATACCTTAAACTTGAAAAACAAAAAAAGGAAGCAGATGGGGGGTTGAGGGGATGGGAGGGTGGGAATGGAGGGGAGAGTAGGGAGGGGATTGTGATTAAGATGTAAATTGAAGAAACAAAAAAGAAAAAAAAGATACCTAAAGGCATTTGAAAAACAAAACAAAACAAACAACCAAAAAACCAACAGACATGACGACATGATTTGTGTTAACTTTTTGAAAAATAAAGTATACAGAGACAAGAGGAGGCTCCATGGCATCAATGAGTACAGAGAGAGAGAGAGAGAGAGAGAGAGAGAGAGAGAGAGAGAGAGAGA
>CAJQZJ010001638.1:5622873-5647167 GCA_907164525.1 Lophiomys imhausi
AGAGAGAGAGAGAGAGAGAGAGAGAGAGAGAGAGAGAGAGAGAGAGAGAGAGAGGGAGAGGAAGGAAAGAGGGAGAAAGGAAAGGAGGGAAAGAGAGATAACAGAAAAGCAGGAGACTTTGGCTGTAAATCGGGAACAGGTGTATCTACGGAGGGGGCTCAATGTAAGAAAGGGCCCAATGCTTGTGAATTTGTCCTAATTTAAGTAATATTTTTTGATTTACTATACTTTTATATTAACGTTGTGTTTCCACTTTTTATAACATGGTGAAATATATGATTCATATATGGATGAATAAAAAGGATTATCATAACCTTTCCTCTCTTATTGGTCTTCTTAGTGTGCAAGCATGATTTTGAGATGTCATTTGTTCGCTAGTGAAGCAGAACATAGTTGAAACAGTGTGATAAAGAGAAAAATACTGTCACCTTCACTTTTATCTGCCTATCTGCCTGCCTACTTACCTACTTATCTATTTGGTTCAAGACAAGGTTTCTCTGGCTGTCCTGGAACTCACTCTGTAGTCCAGGCTGGCCTTGAGCTCACAGAGAGAGATCCATCAAAGTTTGCACCATAAGTGGTGAATACACACCACAAGATTTCAAAATAAGCTTCAGATATAAATTTGATTTTTTAGTTAAGATTAGACAAATTCAACAAAAAGTCAGAATCAGTATATGCCATTTAAAATAATTACACAGTTTAAAAAATATTTACAAATCTATACAAAGTTTCAAACAAATAGCAAAACAATCTATCCCTCAAGGATTTTATACTCAGTTAATAATAATAATAATTATATACTTATTATTATTATGAAAGGCCACACTGGCCAAAAATGTAAGTAGTCCAGGGCAATTTAGATAGCTGTTAAAAAATAACTATATTACTGGTTATAAAAATATCTTAAATTGAGTATTCTCAGAAGTCAATAGAGAATTTAGTTTTGCAATACTCTTGGCTATGTTGGGTTGTGTTCCAACCATTAGCTGGCCATCCATTATGCTGTAATTTCTTCCAAAGGACTTAAATCATTATGTTTTTATATTCTGATGAAAATGGTTCCAAAGTACATTACACACTTGGCTACTCTCATAATGGAACTCACGAAGCTTCAGGGCAAATGACAGGAGTGTAAATGTGGTTCTGGGATGGAGAGAGAGAGTTGAGGAGGGTGAGGCAATTGGCCACTGAACCAGAGTCCTGAATTTGACTCTTACGTGTGGTTTGTCTTTTTTTCTTTCTTTTATTTCCTTGGTATGGCTTGTCATTGCCTGGTCTCACCAGTGTTTTTTACTTAGTAACATTATACTATTTTAATTTGAGATTGGCTGGAAAATCAGAATACCAGAAGTTGTTCACATTGAACCTAAAATGAAAATATTTCCTGAAGGGATTCCTCTGACTAACACAACTTAGTGTAAGTGTGTGGACATTTTGGTTAGGATGAGATTTTGTTAGGAAATATATCAATGGGCTCATGGCTTAACTCTCGCTACACAGTAGGTGTTTTTTTAATGTCAGCAACTAGACATTGTCAGGAGCCGAATGCTCTTGAGGCTCCTTCCTTCATGTCCCTCTGCTATTCTTAGGCCTTTAACATACAGTGTTCAAGCAGTGTCAGAAGCTCTCTGAGAAAGGGGTTCCATAAACATATAAGCTTCCTAAAAAGTTATCTGGCATTTTGCAAAGTCTACGCTGAAGATGCACCCCAGAGTTGCTTCTTGCTAACACCCAATTTTTCCTTTTTTCTGTTATTACTGACATGGAGTGAAGATTCCCTCATTGCTAATTGCCACTCTTCTTGTTTGGCCAGACTTCACACAGAGTCCTACAAAGGTGATATTATTATTCCTGATAAGAGTTTTACAAACTGCCTGATTCAGTTCAAACAATTCTAGAAGTTAAAGAAGTTAGATAGATGATAGAAAAACATAATAGCTGTAGTAATTACTCTTGCCAAACATTGTATATCTCATTAGGAGACAGGCCTGAGATAGATAATCTTTCACTCTAGAGGTGATAAGACTGACTCCAGATGCAAGCCATAAATCCAATTAAGGGTTTTAAACTTCCCATGAACTTAGGACATAATGAGGCTACCAAGAAATTCCTAAATTTAGTATAAATCTTAATGACAAAATACACAAACTGTTTTGTTATAATTCCTTATACCTTGTCATGTTTGATGTAATATACTGTCCTCTTAAATTTAACTTGTGTTTAGAAAAGCAAAATTTAATTGAGTACTAAAATGTGTGATTGTTAAGTGCCCTCCTATTGCAATAGTTTTATCTGTCCTGGTGATAAATGCCTTTTAACTATGAAGTAACTGATGTAGAGAGCCCTCTCTCAGGGTATGAAAAGAATGGTCACCACATTAAAATTGTCGTTGCATCCTAGCTTCGTCCATTTCTTCTTTCTGGTGTGAGTGTGTGTGAGAGAGACCCTCTGTTCTCATCCCCCTCTTTTATTATTTCCATATAACGTATGAACCAGGTGTTATACTCAGACTCCCAATACTAGATTCTTAGCAAAGCCAGCCAAGGAGTAATCTAGCCTGCTGAACTGCCTGCGGGCTAGCAGGCTAGGTGCTGGGGGGGGGGGCATTAGCATTAATTTACAGCACAAAGGGCTATGTTTACAACCCTGTGATTGCAATCTAAAGGCTGCTTAAGACCATAAACAAAACAAGGGGGTTGCTTTAAACTTCTCCAATCACTTTACAGAGAGGCCTCCCTGAGCCATGGAGATTAGATCATTTTTCCCTTTCTCCTTTCTCTTTTCTGAATTAACCAGCATTAATAGCTGTCTCTTGTAATGAGTTTAGAAGGGTTCTGAAAGAAAGACGTCAGTCTCTGAGAGTTGTGACTGACTCATCGCCGACTACGTACTCTCAGTGGTTTTGTGGATGTCAAAGGCTGGTCCTCGACAAGACATTTTGCTCACTTCATATACCCTCCTTTCCACTTCACTTTACTCTGTTTTTTCTTGTCTCTCTTCTGAAGTAGATATGACTAAAGCCTGTTTTTCAGCTGCGTGAAGTATTACTCTGACGTGGCCCATGCTCCACACACAGGAACAAGCACAATGTCCTCAGAGCTCCAATGTCCCTTATTTCTTAAGGAGGTGTATAAGTTAGTTATTATTGTTTATTATTGTTAGTATTGTGGACCCCAGGGCCTTCTGCAAGTCCAATATCCCTAGACTGAAATTATTATTATTATTTGAGACAGGATATTGTATATCAATAGGCTGACCTCAAACTCACTAAGTAGTTGATCCTGGTCTTAAATTCCTGATCCTGCCCCTGACCCCCAAGTGCTGGGATTACAGATGTGTGCCACCTCACCCAGCGTGTGCAGTTCCAGGGACTGAATCTAGGACTTTGTGCATACCTAGGCAAGCAATCCAAAAACTGAGCTATATCCCCCTACTAAATTAAATTTTTGTTAAACACTGAATGAAAAGGCATTGGTTAACAATACAGTGAGCATCCATTCAGTGTACCCCAGCTAGACCCAGAAACTTTCAAAGCTCTGATGTTTGTAAACTACTATGCACCCCCTCCTTCATAACATGCTTTACACAAGTAACGTGGAGACTGAGTAAGCTAGATGATGTGGGCCATCAACGAGTGCCAAACATCTATTTTCAGTCTCCACGTGATGAAGTGCCCATGAAATCATCAAAGCAAAACAGTTAGCACTTGTTTTTTGTTTGTTTGTTTGTTTTACCATTTCGGATTTTGAAACATCATTTTCTAAAATAGGAAGTCCCTATGATTTTAAAATTATGAGCAACGAGTAAGCTGCATTTCATTGATTACTAGTCCACTTAGTACTTAAATTTATTTATTATTGGATAGATTGAGTTCTCTTGGGAGTTACACAGGGTTTTTTTTGGTTATAGAACTTATATATATATATATATATAAGAGCTCCCCCTTCACAAGGTTGGAACTTGTTTCACTTTCACTTTAAAAAAAAGATTTATTTATTTATTATATATACAATGTTTTGTCTGCATGTATGCCTGTAGGCCAGAAGAGGGCACCAGATCTCATTATAGATGGTCACAACCCACCAGGTAGTTGCTGGGAATTGAACTCAATACCTCTGGAAGAGCAAGCAGTGCTCTTATCCTCTGAGCCATCTCTCCAGCCTTTGTTTCACTTTTAAAAATATGTTTTTAATTGAAGCAAAGTTATACCTTTTTCTCCCCTCCCTTTCCTCCATCCAGTCCCTCCCAGATACTCTTCCTTGAGTAGCCTTTTTTCATAGCCTCTTTTTCTTTATGGCTGTTACTCACTCACACACATATATGCACATATGTGTATACACAAATACATATAAATTCAACCTACTGAGTCTGTTTTTGCTCATGACAACCTAAAATTTATTTCCGTGCTGATGGCAGGATTATGTTACTTGGTCTTTAAAAAGTCCTAGTCAGTTTCTAAAGATGTTAACATTTCAGCATGATGAATCAATCATATTTAAGATCCAATTCAAACGAGCATGAACAGAACAATAATTAGTTGTACATCTAATTCATGCCTGACACTGTGCTCAACAGATACATCACCTCAATTATTTTCTACCATAAACCTTTAAGGTCAGTATTTTTATGTACATCTGACCTCAAACCCTACCCTTGTTAGCTATTATTTTTGTTGTACAAATGACAATAATTTACTGAATGCCAGCTATGTGTCATGTGCTTCTCCAGACACTAGGGCATAGCAACAATAAAAATAAACCAAAGAGAGAAAGAGCTCTGCTCTTATGAACCCTACATACTGTGGAGAAGATAGTAAACGAAATCAGGTGTATAACAGAGGGTGATAATTGAATTATACACATAAAAAATAAAGCAGGCATGGAGGTAGGGAATTGTCAGATGGCAGGGGCAAGTTGCAATTTGAAACACAGTGATTGAATCCTTTATTAAAGAAGTAACACTTGGAGTCGTATTTCCCTGACTTTTGCATCTTCAATAAATGATGCTGGTCTAACTGGAGATCAACATGTAAAAGAATGCAAATAGACCCATATTTTTCACTTTGCACAAAACTTAAGTTCAAGTAGATCAAAGACCTTAATATAAAAGTGGACACACTAAATCTAATAGAAGAGAAAATGGCGGAAAAGCTTCACACTCATTGGCATAGGTGACAACTTCCTGAACAAAACACCAATAGTTCAGGTCCTAAGACCAACAATCAATAAGTGGGACCTCATGAAACTGAAAAGCTTCTATAAGGCAAAGGACACTGTCATTAGAACAAAACAGTAGTCTAGAGATTGGGAAAAGATCTTCACCAACCTCACATCTGACAGAGGGCTAATAACCAAAATTTATAAAGAACTCAAGAAATTAAACACCAACAAATCAAGTAACCCAATCAAAAATGGGGTACAGAGCTAAACTGAGAATTCACAAAAGAGGAATCTAGAATGACTGAGAGTCACTGGAAGAAATGCTCAACATCCTTAATCGTCAGAGAAATGCAACTCAAGACGACTCTGAGATTCTATCTCACCCCTGTCAGAATGGCTAAGATCAAAAACTCAAAAGACAGCATATTCTAGCAAGTTGTGAAGAAAGGGGAACACTCTTCCATTGCTGGTGGAAGTGAAAAGTTGTACAACCACTATGGAAATCAGTCTGGCAATATCTTAGAAAACTTGGAATAGCTCTACCTCATGACCCAGCCATACCACTCTTGGGCATATATCCAAAAGATTCCTCACCAATCCGTAAGGATATCTCCTCAACTATGTTCATAGCAGCTGTATTTATAAGACTTAGAAACTGGAAACTACCCAGATGTCCTTCAACCAAAGAATGGCTAAAAAAAAACCAAATAAAACTGTGGTACATTCACACAATGGAATACTACACAGCTATCAGAAACAAGGAAAACATGCAATTTGCAACCAAATGGAAAGAGCTAGAAAAGTTCATCATGAGTGAGCTAACTCAGACTCAGAAAGATACACATGGCATATATTCACTTATAACTGGATTTTACCCATATAGTACAGGATAACCATCATACAATCAACAGACCCAAAAGAACAGGAACATGGACTTGGTTAACTGTTAGTGGGACACTCCACCCTAGTGGAACTGCCATATACGCCTCCTGTGCAAGAGGAAGCTCTTAGACCTCATGTGACTAACGAACTGAGGGGGACATACACGGAGGCACCCCACACCAGAGGGATGGGGATGGGTGGAGAAGGGGTAGAGGATGGGAGGATGGGAGCAGAGGGGGTTAAGGGAGGGGGTGGTAATGGAGTCCTAACTTGAAGTAATAAATAGATGTTAAAAAAAAAGAAATAACATTTGCACAAAGACCAGAGGAATTTGAGAGGATATGCTATGCAGAACCTGGGGAAGGGAGGGAGAGAAAGGTCCAGGGAGAGCTAACAGCAAGGAAACAAGAACACATGAGTTTTACTCTGAGAGAGAGGAAGCCATGGACTTACAAACCTTCAGAGGAGTTACACGACTGACCTGAATGTGGTCAGTCCTGTAACTGACCTATGTAGTTTCCACATTGAGCCAGGAGTGAAGTGAGCTGATGTGGAGGCCAGGAGACCAGTTAGAAAGCCACTGACATAATCCAGGTAAAAGATGCTGGAGGCTTGGCACAGGGATTCATGAAAAGTTGGTTAAAGTATCTTTTGAACTTTGACCCTCATGCCTCAGCTTTGTTGGTGCTGAAATTACAGATGTGTGACACTACATCTGGTGTAGGTACATTGGGATGGAATGAGAAAAAGATGCATGGATGATAATGCTAGCTTTTTTTTTTTTTTAGTTCGAGCAGCTGTAAGAGGGATGCTATGGGAGGAGCTGATCCTTAAGGGAAGGTAGGAAATTATATTTGAAAGAAGAATGGAGAAGGCAGGGCCTTTCAAGTTGGCTCAGCAGGTAAAGACACTTACATCCAAGCCAAATTACCTTAGACATATCCCTAGTACCCATATGGTAGAAGAAAATAATCAACTTCCTCCTATGCATGTGCATGCATATACACAAACACAAACATACACGCAATTAAAGAAGCAAATATAATAAAAAATTTAAATGAAAGTGTTGAAGATTGCCTAGTAGGCAGTTTCACATATAAGTCTGAAGTTCACACAACAGATCTTGCCTGAAATATGAAATGCCAAGAAGTCTGATCTCGACACGAGCAGCGTATATCATTCTGACATTTTCCTCATGTGCTCATCTCAAAGGATGCTTTGGGATACTCTCTGCTGTACCTTATTCTCAATGAAGAAGGATGGAAGCCAACACTGTTGAGCTACTTTTCAGTTTCTGAGCTGGGTTTTGTAAACAGACTCTTAAATTTCACCAGAGGGCAAGTCAGTGTTGCCTTATGAAGTGTCTTGTGAAGTGTGTCCTGGAGCTAAGATTTGAATCATATCTTTTAAATACCCAGACCTACATATCAGGCTGCCCATGCCTCATTACAGACCCTCTGCCTCGAGGGTCTCTTTAATAATGGAAGGAAACCGTCACAGCAACCCACAAGTCCCCCCATTTGACTTGTTACCTTGTCGCTCACTTACCACGTTCAGCAGCATAATGATGCAAAAGTTGATGCATACTGCAGTCCCTGTAGTTGCAACCTGAGAGTTATTCCTGATTAATGCCCACTTAAAGGCAGCAAAAGTGCTGACAGTCACCACCCGGTAAATGACGATCCCGAACACAGCAGCAATCACCACGCAGATCTGGAAGGAAGACACAAAAAACCAAGTGAGACCTTAACGACAGATTTGAGGAAGCAGATTTGTGTTCTGATGAAAAAAAAAAAAAGAAAGAAAATCAAGTGATGATAGTGATGGTGTTGCTTCCAGACTGTCCCCAAGACAATGCACACTTTTCATCCTGGAGAATACATTGTCTGTCTGGGTTTTCTGACCAAGTAGATAAAATACACTGCTTGAAAGGTGAAGATCTGCTCAAGAGAGGGAGTAACACTCTTTAAAGCAGAATAATTGAGTGATCAGACCAACACCTATTCATCATAGAAATCTTATCATGCTTCTGATTACAATAATTTGTTTCCTATTCCTATTATTCCAGGATGTAAGTAAGGTTCTCCTGTGTTCTGCAAGACTCCTTCTTGACCCATGGGGCATCACTTTCTCGACTCTCTGGGAACCCTGAGTATTTCTTTATTTGTTAATTAATTAATTAATTAATTAATTAATTAATTAATTAATTAATTTGTGTGTGTGTGTGTGTGTATGCATGTGTATGTGAATGGGCATGCATGTTATGGCACATGTATGCAGGTCAGAGGACAACTTATGGGGCCAGTTTTCTCCTTTTACCATGTGGGGTCCACATATCAAACTCAAGTTGTCATGCTTGGTGACAAGCATGGTCATCTGCTGAGCCACCATGCCAACCTACAGATGACTTCTTGCTGCTTCAAATGAGTTAAGCATTTTCAGTCTCCAAGATTATTTCCTTTGTCTATAACACCTGTACACTCACCTCCTGGCCAATGTGCACACAAGTGCACACTCACCTGTACATAGCCCAGTGAATACTTCCTTGTCTCTCATAACTTCTCAGCTTGAGAACTACCGAGAACTGAGTCTTTTTTCCCGAGCACTAGACCATTCATGTTGTTGCTAGAGTATGGTACATATGCTAAATGGGTGTATCCTCTTTCAGGATATTACTTATCATTTCTTTTTTTTGATTTCAACATTTTTATTCATTTCATATTTTATTTGTAAGTTTTTTTTTTACACATATGCATGTGCCCTTGGAGAACAGACGTGTCTCAGAAGCCCTGCATGTTCAGATATAGATGGTTGAAAACTGTCCTGTGTGTGCTGAGAAGTGACAAGATGTCATCTTCAAGAGCAACAATTGCTTTTGCCAACTGAGTTTTCTCTCCAATCCCAACAAACTGAGTTTTACCATTAAAAAAAAAAAAAAAGTCTTCTTTCACCTTCTCTTGTCCTATAACTCTTTTGTCCTTGACTGTGAGACCTGGTTATCTGCCCTTCTTAGTCCAATCCAGAGAGGTTTCCCTAAAGAAACATTGCTGGGATGTGCTTGGGGCAAGCACCTAAACTGAACATCAGTTTTCAATGAACAAGACAGTGAAAGATCAAACCAGGACATCAACAAGTTGCGTGTTAGGTAGGTTATACCAGAGACCAGGATTGTACAACCCGTCCCTTCATCAGAAATTAGTCCCAGCAGTTAGAAATCCTGAGCCACCATGCTGTCTGTCCTGGATTCCCTGTCAAAGCTCTAGCAATATCATTGTCTATCAGTGAGTCATTGCTTCTGGAAGAGAAGTGGAGGTCACAATTAAAGAAGTTCTAGGATTGCTTCAGCCGTATGAGGGGTAGCTCCATGAAAGGACACTGTGAGGAAGCCAGGGAGCAGAATGCTTCAGCCAGAAAGTTACTTATAATTTCCAACAATCTGTTTGATTACTCAATTTAACCCACTTGAAAGTAAGGACCAGAAGACAGGGACAGTATCTGTATCCTCCTGCTACACATCGTTGAATAAACTAACTATATAATAGACACGTAATATCTTACTATTGGACACATACAGAAACTGAAGCATCTTTTGTTGAAGATTCATGGCACTTGGGAATAGTTTATGGTATATCTTCTATTGCTATAAGATAAGACAAGCTGAGACTCCAAGCAGTTTTTGAGTTTTCATTTGGCGATTCCTAAAGGAGACCAAGGCCCACTTAATCCTCTAAATCTGAACTTAAAATCCAGTCCCTGCTGTACTCTCCACTGATTTGTAGATTCCTTTCCTTAAAGTTTTTTTTTTTGCATCTACTTTATTTTCTGCTCATTTCTGGAGTAAAATAAAAAAAAAACTGGAGTATGAATCTTAACTAGGACTGATCAGAATGATAGTAACATAATAATAGTTAAACAAATATTTTAATACTTTTTTAATGTTTAATTATTACTTCAGGTTACATCTCCATCACAGTACCCTCTTCAATTCCTCCCAGTCCTGCCCTCCAACCCTCTACCCCTATCCCTTCCATCCCACTAATCTAGAGTGGAGTGTCCCTACATATAAGTTCCCTAACCCAGTTCAGCAGTCATATGAGGGCCTAAACAAATTATTTTAATCCTAGTGTTATTGGCAGGCAGAGAGACCAAGTCTACGCTGAAAGTTGTGCATGGCAGAAATATGAGGGTAAGACCCCCTGGATTTAGAGTCAGTGGACAGGGAAGAGTTCTGGCTGTGCTACTAGCCAATAGTGTGACTTCACTGCAGCCTCAACCTCTGTGCTTCGGGGTCTGTGTCTGTAGAGCAGGAAAACCTTTTCTATGGATCTATATCTCATAGGAGAAATAAGCCAATAAATACAAATGAGTGTGTGGAAGGCCAAGCACATGCAATTGCTTTAGAAATAGCACCTGAAGAAGGGTGTGGGCTTGAGTCTCTCTATGCTGTCTGCCTCTCCTTTCAATTCCACCGCTGGGTAAAAAGGAGTAGATTGCCTTGGTTTGTGGAAGTTTTGCCTTATACTGTCTCACATTTTTTGTTTCTTTCAAAAGAGCACACTGGGAAAAGGCAAGGGGTTGGATATAGCAATAGAGGGGGTTTCTGAATACTTACTTATGGACAGACCTTGGGCAATCTCTTTCTTTAAAAAATGAATCTATTTTTAAAATTTTATTCATTTGTTCATTTTACACTTCAATCACAAACCCCTTCCCTCCTGTCCTCCCATCCACTTCCCCCATACACCACCCCCACCCGGTACCAACCCACTCTGGCACATCAAATTGCATCAGGACTAAGTGCCTCCTCTTCCACTGAGGCAAGACAAGGCAGCTCTTCTAGGAAAATGGGGTCCATAGAGACACAACAGAGACCAAGCCAGAGATAGTTCCCACTCCAATTGTGAGAGGATCCACTTGAGGACCAAGCAGCCTGAGCACTCTCTTAACCTTTTGGAATCTTAGCTGCCTCATCTGTCACATGGCAATAGCAATGCTGTCTGTGAACACCAACCACAGCAGCGAGGATTGAACAGCATATGGTTCGAAAGTGCCTTACATAACCATGCAAGTACCTGGCATGATTACTGTTGCTCTATTAGAGGTCTCTACCTTATATAACTAAAGAGATTTTTTAAAAAAGAGTTTCAAACCATGAAGAATATTCCTGATGCAGAAACGATAAGTCTGCTGCATTTGTCAGTGAATGCTTGATACGGTTCTGGCTTTCCCGAAATGGGATTCATCCGCTCTTTCTTGGAATACTTGGCTTCAAACTGGGGACGTATTTCCTCCTGAAAGGCAAGCAGACACATCCTTATGTTCTGGAGAGGTACCAACAATAGGAAGCATTCTTTTTATCCCATCATAAAACGGAGTCCATAGCTGCCCCACCAATCAGCCAGTCAATGACGTAGGCTTGAGACACAGCCTTAAATATTTGAAAATTGATGGCTTGAAGAAGGTCCACTAATATGGACATCAAGATTTTATTAGCATCAGAATTGATGTAACTTAGAATAACAATCACATTTTCCTGTTACCTTACTAACTCTGCCCGAAGGAGCTGTGACATTTATGTCTATATAGGACAGTAACCACCTGTCCTATACCTAGTGTTTTAGAACTGATAAGGAATTATCACTTTTACTACCAGGAAATGACACGAACCGAACAAAGATGTCTTCTGAGTAGGCAAATGTTCCAAATCTATTTTGTGACTTATAGACAGTATCATTCTTAGCTGTTTTTTAACCTAAAATGGTTTTATTTTTGTTTTTTTAATTTAAAATGATTTACTTATTTTTATTTTATGCACATTGGTGTTCCACCTGCATGTATGTCTGTGTGAGGGTGTCAGATCCCCTGGAACTGGAGATACAGACAGCTGTGAGCTGCCATATGGGTGCTGGGAATTGAACCTAGTCTCCTGGAAGAGCAGTCAGTATCTTCAGCACTGAGCCACCTCTCCAGCCCTAGTTTTATTTTTTTATGTGCCTAAGTTTAGGCACATGAAATCCATGGTGAATCTACAATGTGCTCATATTGGAGGTATTCTCCTTTAACCAACAGACACTAAATGCATTAGTTGCCTAAACTCCTTTCAAATGCGGCTGTGTGTAGGCTCCTTCAATCCCAAGCCTAGCTGAGGTTTTGTTTCATTTAACTCAGCTTTATCCCTGTGTGACTACTTTCCAACTAGAAAGCAATTATGGGATTAGGAAAAGATAATCAGTAAGAGAGCACACAGAGTGCTCCTGGTTAATTAAGTACACGCTCTACTCGAGTGAACCAGAAAAGGATGAAAATGAACAAAACCTGTGGACTGGAGATTAAGTGTGTGTGGCTAGACCACTCGGATGAAGGCAGAAGGCAAAGGGAACAGAAGAGAATTATGGAGATTGGAGAGCGGGCCTAGTTTGAGACGAGCCACGCTCTGTAGGGAGACACAGTTACAAATCTGCTTGCCTTCCTTTACTTTACTTTATTTCAAGCCGTGAAATTTCAGGAAACAGAGGGTTATTGACTCTTCTGTTTCCTTGGGAAATTCTCAGTTTCTCAGGATATAGATGTAAGGGCTGCTGCCCATGGACTCCCAGTTTGCCTGAGCAGTGCCTCCAAACCCAGAAAACTATTCTCTGAAGGGTGTTTATAAGAGTGAATGTCTCTCAGAATAAGAAGTATTGAAAAATCCCGGTGTCATGTATCAAAATTCCTTGTTGTACATCCGAAATAGACACAACACAACAAAAAGAAACTAAGCCAAAAAATAAATGACCCCACCACCCTTGTCAAGCCAATCACAGGCCTAAAACTTTTCATAATCTGTGTTTCTAAAAGACTTATGTTAATATAAAGGAACACACACATGTCCCTCTAGGAAAGAAAGCATCTAGAGCAGATTTGAGAAGATTACATTTTAGATTATATGATTCATAGTCATAGCAAGGCTCTGATGATTTGGGACTTAGGGGAGCTAAGAGAACATAAGGGTAAGGAGAGATAGTTGAGGCCCAGATAAAGTAGACCCCAATGGAAGGATGCAATAACCAAGTCTAGTATGAACAAAAGGGTCAAGAAATGATAACCAGAATCAGGCACAAATTAGGAACGAACACAATATATTGACATAAAAGAGGGAAGGGGGACCAAAGTAGTTGGGAAGTGTGCTGACAAAGTAGATTCCAAAGGGCTGAGCTTGCCCTCATTGGAAGCTTGGTCTACAGCTGACCCTACATTTATCCACACCACCAAGGAGGCTACCTGGAGCAGTGACTTTCAGCCTTTAGCCTTTGGTGTAACTCTGAGCTTGTGCATATCTGGGGGACTGCTATGGGTCCTGAGTTCCAGAAACAGTCGCTCTAGTAGTGCTCCAGGGAGGTGTGTTTCATATGCTTAGTGATAGTAAACAAACAACTACCTTCTACTGAAGTAAAGAAAATGGAGGTGACTCAGAGGTTAAGAGCACAGGGTGCTCTTCCAGAGGTCCTGAGTTCAGTTCCCAGCAACCACATGGTGGCTCACAACCATCTATAATGGGATCTGGTGCCCTCTTCTGGTGTCCAGGCACACATGCAGGCAGAATACTGTATACATAATAAATAAATAAATCTTTAAAAAAAGAAAGAAAATGGATGGTAGGTAAGGATTATCCTCCTGAATCCCATGTATCTTTACCTATTAGAGGAATGTTTCCTGACTCACGTAATTTTAGTTGACTAGTGTGTCAGAATGGAGCGTGAGCACAGGGGTTTGATGACACAGCATTGCCAAACGACACCAGACTTCCTCACCACCCCAAACCATGGTAAGCTTCATTATGTAACCCAGGCTGGCCCTGACTTGAGGTCCTCCTGTGTCAACCTCCCAAGTGGTAGGGTCACATGCATGTCACCCAGACCTTTGTAGAACTTGAAACTCCCTTCAAAGACAGGTATTGAAAATGTTTTCTGGATAACCTAACTTTCATCATCCAATGGAGGGTGACAATTTAAGGGCTGTAGTTTCTGGTGGCCTATGCTATAAGATGACACTCTGGGGTAAGTGACATGGATGCAGACTGTGCTATAAGACACTGTGATGGAAGTGACGCTCTGACGTAAGGGATGTTCTGACGTAAGTGACTGACAACAGACCTCCTCTTCTTCCCAGTCAATCAGATCCCAGTCATAAGCGATTACCGCTCGGCGTCTCTTCCAGAATTCCAGGAAAACGGTGGCTGGAACAAACAGAGAACAAAAGTGTTTTCAAATAAAAAGCAATATCGTTTTCAATGAGTAATGAAGGCATTGCAGACAATGGCAGATGGTTGTTTGGGGTCATCTCTCACCTTTTAAAATCAGAATTTCTAACTCAACACCATTAAATCGGGGAAAAATTAGAGAATTCTTAAATGTGAGTCAAATATAATGAAAATTAGAGATTTTGTGTAGAATTAAATTAAGATGTCTTGCAGGCAGAGGCAGAGCAGATTTAACAGAGGCAGAGCCCTTGGGATAAATAATACAGGAAACTTTCTTGCCAACTCCTTGCCTACTGCTATGGTATTTATTTTTTTAAATATAAAAGGCAGTCAGAAGCAGAAAAATAAAGCATAAACTCAGCTAATGCTTGGTGGGCAGTACATTTCTTGCTCTCAAATCCTCTTCAGAGAATAGTATACAAAATATCTTATTCATATCTAGATATATGTAAATTTATTTGTATTTAATACAAAGATCCTAGCCAGGCATAGTGGTGCACACCTTTAATCCCAGTACAGGAGAGGAGAGGCAGAGCCAGGAGGATCTCTGTGAGTTGGAGGCCAGACTGGTCTACATCATAAATTTCAGGACAGCCAGGACTATATAGAGAAATTCTGCCTCAAAAATAAAATAATAAAAAAATCCTTTTATTATAAAGATATTAATGTGTGATTGAAGAGCATGTAGTTACAACTCTTGGTTGCTTTGCCCAACATCATCATCAAAATAATATCTAAGTTTGAAATTTACTATGCTTCTCTTTTGTTTGGCAAAAATGTGACTGTCACTCTCACTGTTTGACTGAATAGGCATCACAGCAAGAATTCCCAACCATTCTCAGAGATAATTTCCCAGTCCACAGCAAAAGAATTGTTACCAGGAACATGTTTACTAAATTACACTTCAAACAGTAGGGCTGTCCACACCACACTGGAATGGTCATCTACAACAGAGATAAGTTTCATGTGGTCGCTAGGACATTGCTTTGAAGGCATGAAGATATAGCTGCCTGTGTTTTATTTCCCTTACAGATCTTACAACAGTATCAAGCTATTCACCTAAAACTTCATTAACTTTACTTACAAAAGAGGGGTTTTCATTTTTCACCCCTTTCCTACCCTTATCCCTACTTTGTACTATTACCTAATCTTCCCACAGTGTGGTTCACTTGAGGCGTTAACCTCAACCCCAAAGAACGATACTTTTATGACATTAAGTTGACACATTAGGAAAATATGATATATCTTCCTTCTTAATATAGGCAGGAATATGGGTAGGGCTTATGTAGATTAGTATTCAAATATAGTAACCTCCCCTTGTCTGTGTGGTATACATTCCAACACCTCTACAGATGGCCTGAAATTGTGTATGGTACCAAAGTACGTGTTCTAAGCTTTTTACTTTTGGTCTTACTGAAGATATTAGCAACCCTGACACTCACATTTTTTTAAATACTTTATTTTTTTTCTTCAAGTTACATCTCAGTCACAAACCCTTCCCTATTCCCCCTTCCTATCCTGCCCTTCCACCCTCTTCCCCCCAGCAGCTTCCCCTTTCAGTCTAACAGATGGTTCCTTCTCTTATAACAGTAAATACTATACAAAACAACAGATATAAATATGCCACATTTATGAGAGTTAAATGGCCCAGTATACCTTCCCAATGTCCAGTTTATACATATTTGGCCCATGACTTTAACATTCTACTATCTAACCATCTCCATGAGTTTAAAGGTCTATATCTGACTCAACATTCATACTAACTTGCAACACAATTTTAAAAGTATCTTCTTAGATCTATAACACCCTCTTGATTCCTAAACAACTCAAAATTTAACTATGAGACTCTAGCTGTCTATTCTTCAACCACCTCAGAGACCTGAGAGGGATAAATATATCTGCTTATATAGGAAGTGCAGGGCCTGCAGCTTCCAAAACTAAGAAATGACATACCAGTGACTACCTGGACAGTTCCCATTTTCAGGGTAGGTAAGTCCTTCATAATCCCTGCTCTACAACAAATGTGTGTCAGAGAAACAGGACCCAAAGGCTGAAGACTGATGCAGGAATGTATGGAGACACTCACTTTTTAATTTCCTTATTAAGCAGAGAATTTCCATGTTTTTGCTTCAGGAAGCATTTTACAACAACTCTCTGGCATATACACATGAACAACATTGGTATTCTTGAGCTGCAGGTCCATTATCAAGACTGTTCCTCAGCCGGGCGGTGGTGGCGCACGCCTTTAATCCCAGCACTTGGGAGGCAGAGGCAGGCGGATCTTTGTGAGTTCGAGGCCAGCCTGGTCTACAAAGTGAGTCCAGGACAGCCAAGGATACACAGAGAAACCCTGTCTCGAAAAACCAAAAAAAAAAAAAAGACTGTTCCTAAGAAAGGCAACTTCAACGCAGGCCCTGGGATACTATGACACTCAATCTGATAACTGAGGTTGCGTCTCACTAGTGGATGGGTGGCATATACAATGTTGGATACCCTGGATGGAGTTGGAACAATCCATGTCCTGGAAAGATGGAGGTGGGCTGTGTATTTCATCATGTAGTTCAGAACACTGTACAATAACAAACATAACTTATTTCTGGAATTTTCTATTTACTACTATTGGACCATGGTTGACCAGAGTAACTGAAATGAAAAGCAGACAAACAGAACCAAACAAATTACGGTCAAGGCACTATTGTACCAGAACACTATTTTTTTAATTTAGACTCATTCACAGTTGAGAAGACTGATATAAGGAGCTCATGAAGGACACTTAATGGTTGGGATATACACTGTACTTAATTTTTTTCTCAAGTAAAGTAGTCACTGTCAATTTCAAATAAATTTGCAGCAGGCTGTTACAATTTATACCAAAGCCATTTATCACATTTATGTATTGAAATTAGACATGGCCATAAACCACATGATCATAAATAACTGACTTCATTTTAGGATTGAAGAATTAGAAAGTAGATACAAAATTCCCTGTCTCTTATATTATAGAAGGAACTTAGCCATTCTTATAAATGGAAATAAAGATTGTCTGCTTAGATTCCACTGAGGGCCAATTGTTGGGGTCTGTGGATGATAGCAATTGATTTGGATGTCTTTCTGGAAAATACAGCCAATGGTGACCGTATTTTCAGAATTGCAGAATCTTCCTATTCTGCAAATAGGGAGAAAGAACCCACTATGTGGCTTGGCATTAGAGATGCTCAGCAGAAAAACCCAACTCTTAGATTGTCTCTTAAGCCCCATGCAGTATTCCCTAACCAAAACACAGCTAGGAAATGCTGGAACTGAAATTTGGTCCTAATTTGGCACTGATATTTTAAGTACTAGGTTACACTTTAATTAAAACTTCTATTGAAATGAAAAGATACCATAAGAAAAAGAAAGTCTAGTTTTCCAATTATTTTGGAGTACTATGCTGAAATAGTTATAAATATGAAGAGGTAATGTTCCAGGGTTACAGGTTCAGTGGATAAACCTCGGGTTTACTTACATCTTTCATGCAGACCTGTAGTCTTCTTCCAGGGGGGCCCAGAAAAACCCCACACTTATCCCAAAAGCTGCAGAGATATGATGCTACATTTTTCCCCCTTCTGATACCATAATTGGTTTTGAAAGGCCTAATTGGACTCTTTATCTTTGAAATGTCTGTTCTGGAATGCCAAAAGATGAATTACAGTGACTGCTGGTAAATAACTGTAAAGATATTTGAAAAACTAAGAGACTTAAAAAATCTTATGGTGTAACTCTCTCAATTTGTCAAAAGTTTGTGTTCCACTTATTTGAATAAAAACAAGAACAAGGCTGGATAGAATGGGCAGTGCGCATGGAAGGGGATGGGTGACCCTTATTTCAGAATGATGGCCTATTCTCTGATGACTCAAAGCACCTTCAGAAACCTACATAAGATGATTTTCTTGCTGGATCTAGGGATATGGCATGGTTGGCGCAGTCCCTGTTTTGTAAGCATGAGTTTCTGGGTTTGATTCTGAGGACCAAAAAAAAAAAAAGATTCTTAATTTCTAGGAAATATAGAATGAAGTACTTCACACATACAACCACTCTTCCCACCAATACTAATGTCTTTTTTAAGCATAGAATTAGCAACATTAACAGATTTCATTTTTACGAATCTTAACTCTCTGGGAATGTTTGCTTGACCAAGATGTGAGGAACTAGAATAATATGTTTCTCTCAAGACATAAGAAACAGAGAAGTGAGGTCATTTTCTGAGAGCTTAACTTATAAAATACACACACACAAATATTCGGAGCTTAGCTAAGAATTATAAACAGTACAAAACAGAAGAGAGAAAACAAAATCACAAAAAATCACTTAATAGGGATTGGGACAAACTGAGGTCTGTATACCATGTGAGATGGCAGACATTTCTTAGTTCCCATTGGCTGTGTTGCAGAAAATGCCTCACAGTTTTGAAGAGGAAAAAAAAAGCCTTCATGTAAACTGTATCAGTATCAAAATAAAAACATTAAATATTGTTATGAAAGAATTCTAACAGCATTTTTTATAGTTTACTAAGCTACAACATCCGAAAGAGGCTGGCGTAGTAAAGTCAATGAGAAACTGAAACATGTATGAAATAGGGTGACATGTCAAGATGAGGTAACTTCAGAGTCCAAGAAGTGAGGAAGGAAGACATGTTTTAATAAGACCAAAGCTGCCGGGCGGTGGTGGCGCACGCCTTTAATCCCAGCACTTGGGAGGCAGAGGCAGGCGGATCTTTGTGAGTTCGAGGCCAGCCTGGTCTACAAAGTGAGTCCAGGACAGCCAGAGATATTCAGAGAAACCCTGTCTCAAAAAACCAAAAAAAAAAAAAAAAAAAAAAAAAAAAATAAGACCAAAGCTAATTAATTGGTGGTGCCAAAACCTTTGCGATGAGTACATGAATTTGCATGTGGGATGGGGGATTTGTAACTCACAGGGAGTAAAGGCCTGAGAGGACACTTTTGTTAAAGACTGATCTACCATAAAATACTGTAAAAATATCCAGATAGAAACCCAGTGTGTAGGGCTTCCTACGCAGTAGGAGCAAACACTGACAATGAATCAAGCTGAAAGAAAGTTTTCTCCAGGACCACCCACCTCCTTTTGGGAATTCTGACACCATTTCCGAGCTGGAAACTGAGGGAATCCCACAGGCATCATAGTTTGTTCCAGACGCCATAGTTTTATGGGGCCTGCTGAGTGTGTGCTTCCTTTCTATAACAAGGGACCACGCTGCAGTGGTCTGAGGACTGTCACTTTCATGCTTGAGGGCTTAAGTACTAAAATGTAATAAAATAACTATTATCCACATGGCTAAAAGACAGGAAAGAGCAGTGATAACCGAGAGAGCAGTGGATAAAGTACACTCTCTGGGTTGCTGCACCAACTCATTGCTCACAGGCAGCAAAAGACACTGAGGACCAACATAGTGGTCTTAATGTGTCAAGGAGATGGACATTGAAGTGAGGCAGGGGATTGACTAGGAAGGGCCACATCGGGAGGATTTGAGCAAAAATAATGTCTTCTGCACATGACAGGACCACTGCACCATTGACCCATGGTGGCTAAGGTTGTCTATACAAGACCCACACAAGATCAAGGTGGACTGTGTTCTAGGATAGAGGGGGAAGGGTTTAAACATCTCCACCCATCACTGAGGAACTACTGATGGCTGACTGTTTCTGGGAAAGAGTCAGTTTTCCTTAAGGGTGTGGCCTCTCATAGGCCAACCATGTTCCAGTGATTGATACCACACCCATAAGTATATATGTGCAGGGTAAATTGGATTTAAGGAACAGAGTTCTCAAAAGAAGAAATAAAAATGGCTAAGACAGGCAGTGGTGGGATATGCCTTTAATCCCAGCATTTAGGAGGCAGAGACAGGTGGATCTTTGTGAGTTCAAGGCCAGCCTGGTCTACATAGCCAGTTCCAGGACAGCCAAGACTACATGGTGAAACCCTGTCTTGAAAAAGAAAAAAAAAAAAGCTAAGAAAAAACCTTAGAAGTCTTTATGATTCATAACAAAAAGAAAATACAAGTGAAAACACCTTTGAGATTTCATCCTATCCGAGTCAGAATGGCTAAGATCAGCCAAAGAACCAGCAGCAAAGGCTGAGAAGGAGGTGTGTGTGTGGGAACACTCATTTACATTTGGTGGGATTGCAAACTGGTGCAGCCACTATGGTGGATCTGGGAGGAGTTATAGGGAGAAGTGGGGATGAGTGTGACTCAAATACAGTGTGTACCTACATGAAATTCTCAAAGAATTATTAAAAATGTTAGAGTAAAAATGCAAACCTGAAACAAATATTTGCAAACAATACTGCTACCAGCACACATAAAGAACTCATGAAACAAAAGGAAGAAGACAAATGTCCCAATAACAAATAAGCAAGCAATGTGAACCAACTCTTCACCATGGAAACCATGTAGGTTACAAAGAAGCACAAGGACCGATGCTTAACACCTGTACCCGTAGGGAAATGTTAATCAAAGCTACAGTGCACTGGCTATGTACACACTTGAAAATGACTGTAATTATAAAGACTGATAACTCTCAGTGTCTGTGAGCACGTGGCATGACATGACTGGCAACTCTCATGGAATGCTGATGCGATGACAAGGCTGAAAAAAATACTACTTATGAAGTTAGATATTTATTTATCATATGATCCCATCATGCCACCTGTAATTGTTTATCCAAGAAAATATGGATGTGAAGACTTTTATGAAAACAAAAGAATTAGAACGCCAGCAATTCACTCATTTATGATAGTTAAAACCTGAACTGGGCACAAGTGTCTATTACTTGGCTAGTATACAAACAAACTCTGACACAGCTGGACAATGAGATAGATACCATCCTGAATTAAAAAGTAACAAATTACTGATCTATGCAGGAACAGAAATGAATCTCAATAGCATTAAGTGTAGTGAAAGAATCCAGACTCCAAATGCTGTGTGTTGATTGTCTTCTAATGTAATCTGGTATGAGTGAACGTGTACTGGGAAGTGAGTGTGAGGTGCCAACGGACTGACTGCCAAGCCAGGAGGAAACTTCTACAGGATTAAAAAGTTCCATTGTGGTCCTGATGACTATCACGCTACACACAGTTGATACAATGTGTCAAGTTGCCAGGGAACATTACTGGATTTTGTTGCATGTAAATGATCCCTGAATAAAACTTCCCACCATTCCAGAAGCCACAGCAAACCATCATTGATATTGTCCCTCAATGTTTTTTTCCAGTCTACATTTGTAATGTACTGGACTCATGTTTTATTTGTGTACCTTGCTACAGTTTAATCTGTGCTATAATTAACAACCCAAGATACACTGGGAGTCTCTTGAGAGCAAAGACATCATAATTTTCATTTACCTGTTGTTGTGGTTTCCTTTATCTTGGAAGGAAGTTCATTAAGACACAGGATGTTTACAAGGGGATGAAATGATAGGATGCTCCAAGGGAAGGTGAAACTTTTCATCCTACACTTGTGGTTCTCAACTTCCCTAATGCTGCGACCCTCTAATACAGTTTCTTATGGTGTGGTGACCTCAACCGTAAAAGCATTTTTGTTACTACTTAATAACTGCAATTTTGCTATTGTTATGCATCATAATATAAATATCTGTGGTTCCCAACAGACTTAGGAGACCCCTGTGAAAGGGTTTTTGACCCACTAAAGGGATCATGACCCATAGGTTGAGAACTGCTGTTCAGGGATGCTCAGGAAATAAACAACTTAAAATAGTTTCAGGTAGTTCCTGAAAATGACTGGATTCACTAGGTCTTTCCTATCCAAACATATAACCAAAGAGAAACACTTTGGACAAGACAAGCTCCCAAGAAAATGCTCAGACTAGCCAAGTTACCTAGAACAGAATATCCAAGCTGCCTGGAAAAAACCTCAGACCAGCTGATGTACCTGTAAAGGACACTCTTCACCTCATGAGCTGCCTTCGGGCTGCACAGTGTGCTCCAGGCTTCTAGACTTTGTGAGCTGTCACCCATGCTGGGGTGGGCCTTAATGTTCCGCTTTGAGTCGTTTCTGCTCCTCAAGTAACCTCTTACCCATGTTCCTGTAAGTAACTCCAACAAAACTCATGATCCATCAAACTGCATTTTGGTGTTTATCCGTACTTTGGTTTGTCATCAGCTCCCTACCTTGAGTGAATAGATGTTAGTTCACATCTTTCCACAACAACACACAGTGTCCAGTGGCAAGGAGTGTACAGTCTGCTAATATCAAGATCTTAATCAATGTGCCCTGTGGAGGAGATGTTGAAATGGCTCTAGAACATGGCAAGACAGTATCTGGCTTAAACTTCAGACTCCATTTCTTAGTAGTTACTGCAGAATTCTGAGTGAACTTCTCTAAACCTCTAAGTCCTTTCAGCTATAAAATGGACATAGTAATCCATTCTGATGCTTTATGAGAGAATGATGAATTGTCATTTGCACATGCATCTACATATACTGGATATTTTGTAATTATATGCCTTTTCTGTTTTGACTATACAACATAATTTTTTTTTGTTTTTTTTTTTTCGAGACAGGGTTTCTCTGAATATTTCTGGCTGTCCTGGACTCGCTTTGTAGACCAGGCTGGCCTCGAACTCACAAAGATCCGCCTGCCTCTGCCTCCCAAGTGCTGGGATTAAAGGCGTGCGCTACCACTGCCTGGCTTACAACATCATTTTAACTAATTAAAATTTAATGTGATTTGGGCATGGTAGCACATGCCTTTACTCTAGCACTCAGGAGGCAGAGGCAGCTGGATCTCTGTGAGTTCAAGGTCAGCCTGGTCTAGTGACTTCCAAGACAACAAGAGCTGCATATTGAGACCCCGTCTCAAAAGAAAACAAAAAGAATACTTAATGAGATTTTAAAAAATTGTTTGGCAATGTAACTTTTGTTGGACATGTAGACAAGATTACAAAAGATGAAGTTAGACAAAGTCTCCATACACAAAAGGCCAATTATTACAACATTAATTTAAAAAGAGGCAGATTCCCTTTGCTAATCCCTTACAGAGTTGTACAAAACCTTTCAATTTGTAGTAAAATACCCACTATCTTATTATCTTGACTGGGGCAGGGCCTTATAGTGTCTCATTTTGTTTGTTTGCTGGGGGTTAATTTTTAAAAACAACATTGAAAGTAAAAAAAAAAATAAGGAAAAAAGAGGACTCAGCAAAAAAAAAAAAAAATCAGAAGGAGATAGTCTACTTTATGTTACGTCTCTGCCAGTATCTGAGTCTGTTTGTTTGTTTGTTTGTCTCTTTAGGGAGAGAAGCTAATTTAGTCCACAATTACCCTGTCCATGGACTCCTTGTGAACAAAAAGGAGCATGGAGGAAAGAGCCACATTGTGCCTTTAGTCTCCACAGTCTTGGGTTTATGGTGTAATTTGAAGATCTTCACGGAGCCCACTGCCAAACATGTGGGAACATGAGTAGAAACTCACATGCAAGCCAGGGTAGGGGCAGGGTTACAGACTCGTTCCAAACAGAGATTTTTTTTTTTTTTTATTGTGGTGAACACAAAGCAGAGGTAATGAACATCACATCCATCCAGAAGTCTTGCAAGTCACTCTGCTCTCATCAGCTCATGTCTAACAATTATTGTGAAAGCAGAGTGCATTTGTGTTCTTAGCTGCTGCCACTTGTCAATCCCACGATACGATCCTGACAGGATTAGACTGCGCTCTGCTACAAAACATCACCATCCTAAAGCATCAAAAGGGAGGTTCAGGACGAGTATGACGGTTCCTTATCTGAAAGCTGAGATCTCCAACGCTGAAGCGACTTCTTACAGATAACACCCATGCCTATTCCAAAGCTCAGGAGCTATGAAGGCTCACGTTAACTGTCGGATTCCCGATATGCTGGCTTCTACTTCAGTTTCCTTGGCTATTGCATGAGCACAGTGATAGAGGCTTCCTTGGGGGATTAAATGAGATTAGATATGTGCAATGGTAGGACAGTGTGCAG